>JAANYP010004602.1:0-370385 GCA_020465985.1 Centrapalus pauciflorus | reverse complement strand
AAATGATATGGATATGTCCTAATTTCGGATGGTACCTGGAATTCGGATGAGGACCGAATTTTGGGTATCATCCGAATTCGGATGCACAGTGGTGAACAAACTTAGACAATTTTTCAAGTTTTGAAAATTTTATCCTGATGTGATGGTCCGAATTCGGATCAACAGTGAACCGAATTCAGATCAACAGTTGTCCGAAATGAGTTTTGTACTTTGAAAAAATTTTGAAACAAGTCTAAGTCGGACATCCGAATTCGGGTGGTGGTCCGAATTCGGACATCCGAAACTGCATGAGTGCAGTTAATGTTCATGCAAAACATAAACGTGAACAGTTGGAATCTTAATGAAAATGCATGAAATTACAGATCCTAAACTAAAACAACCTAAGGAACATTTTATCTAACTACAACTAAGGAAATATAACACATTAAACTACCTAAAAAGAGTAAAAACCGAAATGAAAAAACTAGAAAAAATTTGAAAATCAAACAAGTAAATACTAAGTTAAAGACTGAAATAAGTATAAAGAAGTGTTACCTGGTGATGCAGATGATGAATAATGCAAGAAAAACTGAAGAAAATAATAGTCCAAAAGCTTGAAACCGATGGCTATGGAGGTTCGTGGGCGGTAGTCGACGAGAGTAAGTGAGGAAGAAGAAGAAGAAAAAGGAAATATCTTGAAGATGAAGTTATTGACTCTTTGACCACCCTTATATAAGTCCGCGCGGGTCATGGGTCGGGTCAGAGGGATCCGCACGGTTCATTTAAATGGGCCGCCGGTTTTTTGGACTCAACAAATACAAGCAACAACACAAGAAATGCTTTGGGCTTTTAAGAAAATTAATTAAAACACAAAAAGAAATTTTGGTCCAATAAAAAAATATTTTTGGTATTTTCGTTAATTTTGAAATTAAAAATAAAATGAAATGAAGTAAAGTAAAATCTTTTTGGCTTTTTGATAAATTTGAAAGTTAAAATCTTTTTGTGATTTTCTGACCTCTTAAGTTAACACTTAAAATTAAATTAAAAATTAAGACTATCCTAAAATTAAAAAAATTAACTATAAAATAAAAAGAAACACAGAATTATAAAATTTAAAAATCCTAACTCTACTCCCCCTCAACTAAATACCGGTCCTTTTTCCTTTTCCTTTTTCAGATTTTAAACGCGACAACCCTTCTTTAAGCCTTACAAGTACCGACAAACCTGGATATTGTTTGCATCCCACTCCATGATGAACAATTCACACATCAATTTATCAGGATCATTGATTATTAAAGATATACGCAGATAAGGAAAGATTGAGTTTCAATCTTGTGACATAATCCTTAAATTTAAATAACAGTTATTTTCTAAAATAAAGGAATTTCAATCATGATAGATTGAAATAGAATTATTTAAGACAATATCTGTTATTTAATTGGAAGGTGGATTCAACATGCCGATATGAGATACTAAAAATCGAAAACGAGGTTCGTCTAGAGCTTTAGTAAATATATCCGCTAGTTGGTATTCCGTGCCAACAAAATACAACTCAATGGTTCCCTTTTCAACGTGATCTTTAATAAAATGATACCTGATATCTATATGTTTGTTCGAGAGTGCTGCACGGGATTGCAGGAGATGGCAATTGCACTTCGAGAATCACAGTAAATCGGGATATTGGTGAGTGACAACCCATAATCGCGTAATTGTGTTCTCATCCACAGCACTTGAGAGCAACAGCTTGCAGCTGCTACATACTCAGCCTCAGCTGTGGATGCGGATACGCAATTCTGCTTTTTGGAAGACCAACTCACCGGTCTATCGCCTAAGAACTGTATTCCTCCCGATGTGCTTTTTCTGTCCACTCTACAACCTGCAAAATCAGCATATGAAAACACGGTAAGATCGAAATCGGTTCCCTTTGGATACCATAGACCAAGTTCGGGTGTACCCTTAAGATAACGAAAAATGCGTTTTACCGCAGTTAGGTGTGATTCTTTTGGGTCGGCCTGAAATCTAGCACAAAGACATGTTGAAAACACTATATCTGGTCTACTGGCAGTCAAGTACAGTAAGGATCCTATCATCCCTCTGTATGTTGTATTATCGACACTTTTCCCGGAAGGATCGGTGTCTAACTTACAGTTGGAGGCCATGGGAGTTGCAATACTCGTGCAAGAGTCTAACTTATACTTCTTGAGAATGTCAAGAGTATATTTCGACTGGTTCACAAAAATCTCATCCTCAAGTTGTTTGACTTGTAATCCGAGGAAAAAGTTCATTTCCCCCATCATACTCATCTCAAACCGAGACTCCATTAGGGCTGAAAAATCCTTACAAAAATTACTGTCAGTAGATCCAAATATAATATCGTCAACATAAATTTGTACTAGTATTATATGTGGGCCTTCCCTTTTAGTGAACAGAGTTGTGTCCACCACACCTTTATAGAAACCGGCAGAAATAAGGAAATTCGAAAGACTATCATACCATGCTCGAGGTGCTTGTTTTAAACCATAGAGGGCCTTATCTAGCACATAAACATGGTCAGGTTTATGTGTATCAACAAAGCCTTGTGGTTGTTCAACATACACTTCCTCGTTAAGTTCACCGTTTAGAAAGGCAGTCTTGACGTCCATTTGGTACACTTTGAAGTCTTTGTGTGCCGCGTACGCCAAGAAGATTCTGATTGCTTCGATCCGTGCAACTGGAGCGAAGGTCTCGTCATAATCTATCCCTTCTTGTTGTCGGTAGCCTTTGGCAACAAGTCTTGCTTTGTTCCTTATCACAATGCCGTTTTCATCTCGTTTGTTCTTAAAGATCCACTTTGTTCCGATGACTGTACGGTCTTTTGGCTTGGGAACTAACCGCCATACTCTTAGCTGTTCAAACTGGTTGAGTTCCTCTTGCATTGCAACTATCCAATCTGGATCTGTCAGGGCTTCATCCACACGAGCGGGCTCTATCATACTCAAGAATGATGCGTAGAGACATTCATTAGCAGATGCCCTACGAGTTTGGACTCCTGTTGTTACGTCACCAATGATTTGTTCTGTTGGGTGACTGCGGGTCCATTTGATCTCGTGTGGAAGGGGTGCTCGGGATGGAACCTCTGTGGTTAATATGGGAATGGATGAGGATTCATGGTCAATGGTTTCAAATGATGGTACCACAGGTTCTGGTTCAATTTCCGAGTGTTCGGGTGAAGGAAGAATCGTTGGTATTATATGTGAGGGTATTATAGGAGTAGATTCAACTGCGGATGTGTCGGTGGATGATGTGGATGGATGAGGATATGTTGATGAATATGGAGTGGAGAAACTTTGCGGCGCAGTTGAACTGGAAGGATTGCCTACATTATTAACAACATTAGACACACTAGCGTTAGGACCGAAAAATTCAACATAAAAAGGATCAAATAAATTAACCAAATCAGAAGAAGAAAAAGAAGTGGGATTATTCGAAGAGTCTCCAGGCATTTGAGTAATGCGTGGTCCTGATTGATCAACTTCGGGTTCCAGTTCAGCCAACTCATCAAATGTGACATGCACACTTTCATTGACTATTCTGGTTCGGGTATTGAATGCGCGATACGCCTTCGAGTTGGATGAGTATCCAATGAAGATCGCTTCATCCGCCTTTTCGTTAAATTTCCCGAGGTTGTCTCTGTCATTCAGCACATAGCACCTGCAACCAAATACACGTAAGTACTTGATAAATGGTACTTTATTCAAAAAGAGTTGGTAAGGAGTTTTGTTAAAGCCCTTATGAATGATGGAGCGATTCTGTGTATAGCATGCTGTTGATACGGCTTCGGCCCACAAGAACGGAGGTAGCTTTGAGTATGTGAGCATTGTACGAGCGGCTTCTACTAGCGTACGGTTACGCCTTTCCACGATCCCATTTTGTTGAGGTGTTCGAGCAGCAGAGTATTGATGCTGAATCCCCTTGGATCGAAGGAAGCCCTCCACTACCGAGTTCTTGAACTCCGTGCCGTTATCTGATCTGATTGATTGTACTGACAGCTGCTATTGGGTCTCGACACTCTTGATAAAATCAATGATTTCTTGAGCTGTCTCGTCCTTGGAACGCAAGAACCTTACCCAGGTATATCGAGAATAATCATCAACGATAACCAACACATATCGGATTCCATTTATGCTTTGAGTTCTCATTGGTCCGCATAAATCCATATGAAGTAACTCCAAAACTCTTTTTGTTGATGGTTCGGGCTTTGGTTTGTGAGATGATCGTTTCATTTTTCCTTTCTCACATGCTCCACACAGATGGTCCTTTTCATAGCGTAACTCAGGAAGTCCTTTGACCAATTGCTTCGCAGCCAGCTTTTTGATGTTATCAAAATTCAAATGGGATAATCTTCGATGCCACAACCAAGAGTCTTTTGACGAGGCTTTTGATAGTAGACAAATGTTATCCTTTACTACAAGCTTAGATACGTCAATGGTGTAAAGGTTAGATTTTCGGGAACCAGTCAAGATTTCTTTTCCATCCATGTTCTTAACACTGCAGTTCTTAGCCCTAAATGTTACTTCTAGTCCTTTATCGCAGAGTTGTCCTATGCTAAAAAGATTATGAGATAACCCCTCAACATAGTCAACATCCTTGATGACCAGATTATTTAGAACTAAGTCCCCGTATCCTCTTATTTGAGCCTGATGGTTGTTCCCGAATTTCACAGTTCCGCAATACTGTTCAACAACGTTGGACAGCAATTCTCTTCTTCCTGTCATGTGCTTGGAGCAACCCGAATCCATATACCAAATGGACTTAGCCTGAAAAACACATAAATTCATATAATGAAAAACTATATGCATGCAAACACATCCATTTTTAATTCACAATCAAACCGTGTTCTGAACCGAGATGTTCAGAAAACATGATGAGTTAAGACCGGGTCCTGGGCTGTGTGCACAGAAGCCAAAGGTGTCGGTTTAAGCACAACCGACAAGCAAAAGAACGGGTCCTAGTCTAAGGTAACTAGAAGCCATTTCTTTGAAGCACGGGTCTTGATCAGAAGTAACCAAGAACCATCTGCATTAAGATCACACAACCTTGGGTACCCACCTCAATATGGGTCCCTTTTTGTTAGGATTTCCAGATTTATATGGCACGTGTACAGATTTAGAAACCCAACTAGCATTTGTGTGTGGTCCAGATGCACAACCCTTTGGAATCCATTGAAGATTGGATTTATTGGGTTTTGGAACCTTAGGCGCTGAAATTGCCTTCGGTTTTTGTCTTGTTGAGACCTTCTTGACCGTTGCTTTGGTTTTGGGCCTTGGCAACGGACATGTCTCAACTTTGTTTGTGGCCGATGATGCACTATTTTTAGTTTTCTTTTTCCGAATACGTTTAACAGGATAAGGCACAAAAGCATTCATTTCAGGAACCTGTCGTCTATATTTAGTTGGACATAGATTAAACAAATCCTTGAAAGAGTACTTTAACGGAATAGTAGAATTCGGTACATCATTACAAACATTGTCACACGCTTTGTTACACAAATTGTCTTTAGAGATTACAGACATCCTATCTCTAGTAACAAATTCACTTGGCATTAAAGTCTTCTTCACAAAAAAACTTGTAAAATCCTGCATGGTGGTTTTTGGGACTCTCCTTATATGATCTGTAGGAACAAAACAATTAGAGTCAGTAAGCATGGAAGATTTAGACTTGACAAACTTTTATTTTTGGTGGTGAGTGGGTTTCTTAATAGACTTGGATTTTATCTGAGTCTTTTTAGAAACCTCATTCTTGAAAGCATTTGAGCACTCACCTTTGTCAAAGATAGAAGAAGTTTCAGCTGTAGCCTTACCTTTATCTGATGACATGCATGGAATTTTTAGGGAACGAGAACGTGTTTGTTGTTTTGAAAGATCTTTCAATTGTTGTGAAACTATTTCAAAATTTTCTCTGTAGACAGTGACTTCCACAGTTTGTTGAAAAGATTGATTTACCAATTCTTCTTCTCTCTTAAGAAGAGCATCTTGAAGATCAAGTGCTTTCTCTTGAGACGACTTCAATTCCTTTTCTAAAACAATGATTTGTTGTTGAAGAACTTTTGCAGGAATATAAAGTTGAGGAGTTGATTTTTCAGTTTCAGTGTTCAATTCAGTTTCTGAATAAGTTGACGAGAGATCTTCCTCTAAAGTGGGTACTCTAGAAGAATAACTCTCGTTAAGTTCTTCATAATGAAAAGAAATTTCTTTATCTTTACGCGCAACACGTTTCTCATTTTCTTGGTTTAAAACTTCTTTTGATGACTTAAAAAAGAAAGATTTAATACCGGCTCCCATATAATTCATGTCATAAAATACAGGTAAGACATTTTGTGCTTTTTCCAAATATTTTGGATTTTTAAAACCAATTCCCTGTTTAGAATGGTAAAACCTAGTTTCTTTGGGCTGATTTAAATGGATAGTTTGTTCTGTTTGACCCCTTTTCAAAAATGCATCATCAAGGGTCTTTATTCTTGCGTACAAACTTATCCTTTCTTCTTCAATCATTTTGTATTTTTCTAAACTGTCTATATTTTCCATATTTACCACATCTAATTGTTTTGTAAGAACAGAAATTTCTTCTTTTAAAGAGAGTTTTTCTTTTGAAAGCGTTTCCATGCAAGATTCAAGGTATATATTCCTATCCTGAACATCTACTTTTTCTATCAACATCTGTTTTATAACATTATGATTAGTTAACCATTTTGCATGATATAATTCAGATGATTCTTTCAGAATATGAGCTTGATGTTCAGCCTGTACACACTTTGCAGTTTCAGCTTTTAATCTATCTTGTAGATCAAATATTTGTGTGTGTAGTGTACATTCATTATCTACAAATAATTTATTTACATGTGCAGGAATGTAATAGGAATATACCTCACTGGACTCGGAACCGGATGTGGAGCATTCGGGATCGTCGGTTGTGGTCATCAGACATGCTGGTGGATGTTTCAATGTCTCCCCCTCAGCAGCAATGTCTGAATTTGCAGCAGTGACATCCGTACAAGTCTCCAACCCCTGACGATCAACCATATAGCAATTCTTGCCCTTCTCATCCTCGTCTTCAGAATCTTCAGCATCCCAGTAGTCCTCCTGGGCGACGAGGGCCAACGCATCCGATTTCTTCTTTGCAGCCTCGAGCTTTCTTTCGTAATAAGCAACGTCTCTCTCAAAGTTATTTTTGCATTCCCTAGCAAAGTGGCCCGGTTTGCCACATTTGTAGCAGAGACGTTCATCAGTGGCCTTTGGCTCGTCTGCTCTTGGCTTCTCCTCTCTTCTTTCCGCCGGCCTTTTGTCGGCCCGACGGTGCTCGCGGCTATCATCACGCCTTCGGTCCCGGCGGTCATCCCGACGATCATCCCTTCGATCGTCCCGCCTGTCATCTCTCCTGTCATCTCTTCTGTCATCTCGCCTTTCATCACGCCTTTCATAACGGCGATCATCGCGATAGTCGCGTCTGTCATCATACCGGCGATCATCCCTGTCATCCCTGCGGTAGTCATCGCGGCGGTCATCCCTCCTATCATCTGAGTACCTCCGAGGACCAGTGTCATATCGGAGTTGGTTGTTGGTCTTGTTGGAGAACCGTCTTTGTTGGAGACGTTTGGTCCACAAGGCAATCTGTTCTTGGATCGTAGCTTCCTCCTCATCATAGACCTCACGCGGAGGGGAAGCATACCTGTACTGAGACGATGAAGAACCAGGAGCAAAAGATGGTGTCGGAATCTGTGTGTTGGTGATCAAGGCTAGGGAATCATTTGGTTTCAACCCTGTGTTGGCTGATAGCAGTAGAGAGGCCAATTGATTTGCCATCAGTTTCTGTTGATCCACATCCCCTTGATATTTCTTAAGCTCCTTAAAGACGACATTTATGGATACCTCAGGAATGTTCAGAACTCTTTTTGTTGCCCTACATGAAAGCTGCCACTCGGGGGCTAAGGCGGCAAAGAATTGGATGTTTATGTCATCCCGATCCTTCTTGATGTGCAGTTTATTCAATTCGTTAAGGACTGCACAAAACCTGGTGAACGTGGATTGCAGAGATTCCCCGTCTTTGGCGCGGAATTCTGAAAACTTTGCCTTCGCCTCCTCAATTTTGGCACGATCATCAAGATCTGCCCCCAGCATTTGGATTTCCAGCTCGTCCCACATTTCTTTTGCAGACATTTTACTGTCTACACCTACCAAAATATCAGTGGGGGGGCTTGATAAATCAGATATTCTGCCCTCTTATCAGCGTGCTGGCGATCCCTCTCGGCGTCATTTGCCGGCTCTCTTTCAACTTTTGAGGCTAGGACAGGAGGGTCAGCCTCGGGTCTGGCAGCTATTTCTCTGTAGTAGATGACGGGTCCTTCGGATATTGATTGAAGCATCAGATTCCCGAGAGGTTGCATTCCAACGAATTTCAGGAACCGGGCTTTCCATTGTTCGTACTCATCAGGATAGAGAACTGGTGGTCTGTTCTCAGATCCGAGTACAAGAGCTTCACGAGACATTATGAGTATTGGTGCTGATTAAGAATATGGAGATCTTAGAGGTGGAAACTGAACACGGATGGGTTGGACTGAAATCAGAATGTTCTGAATTCGGATGCTTGATTTCGGATGAACAGTGTTTCGGATGAGGTAACCGAATTCGGATGGTATGAATTCGGAAGGAGTGATTTCGGATGAATAGTGGATCGGATGGGTTGATGATGGATGGCTAGGCTTCGGATGGGTCGATTTCGGATAAATAGTGATTCGGATGAAGGTCAAATTCGGATGAGTGTCCTAGTTCGGATGAACAGTTGTACTTGGGGGAGCCAAAGTCGGATGTCCTAAGTTCGGATGGACCTATGGACCGAATTCGGATGAACAGAAAAGTGGCCGAAATATGATGGTTCCGAAATAGGGACAGAGGACCGAATTCGGATGGTCCGAAATGGTGTGGTCCGAACTTGAAAAAAATTTTAGAACAAGTCCCAATAAGTGAAAAATGAATAGCCTTTCCTGAACTTCGGATGGTCCGAAGTTCGGATTGGACCGAATTAGGGTCCGAAATTGGCTTATGGGGTCCGAAATTCACCTAAGTGTGGTCCGAATTAGGATGATTGTGAGGTCCGAATTTGGTGCCTATGTGGTCCGAAATGCTACAGTATGTAATCCGAAATACAGCGGGTTTTTACGTTTTTCTAAGGCAGAAAAGACAGAATTCGATTTTTATCAGTTTTAATGCCTAAAAACAGTTCTAAATGATTTATAAACTATTTTAAACACTTTTGGTGATTTAAAACAACCTAGAAAACACTTAAAACTAGCATGAACACATGAAAAACCCACTTAAAAAACCCATATTTTCAAGCTTCAAAATGGTCGATTCTTGATGATTTTAACAAAGATATGGAAGTAAATGAGTTTAAAATCAGTAGATAATGATAATGTGATGTTTATAGAACCATTATAACACAAGAAACTCGAAAAACCAAGGAAAATGAAGATCTAACCGGTTGAATATTGAAGAACTCGAAGAACATGAACAAACCCAGCAGAATCCGAAAGAAATCAGTTGAAATCCACCCCTCTGAGCTCTGATACCAATTGTTATTATCAAATCCCGTATGTATTCAGCACCTCAATGATTATCTCATCAAACACATGAAGAAAACTAGCTCAATAAATGTGTTTAATAAGAAAGAAGACAATATGAATGTTATAATATTGATGAACAGTGGCGGCTGTAAAGGAGATTCAAATTGTAGTCAACCGTGTGTCTCATAAAGTAAACCCTAGGAGCCTTTATAGGCTCATTTAATTAACTTACAAGACTTGGCAACAATGGCCCCTACACTTTTACATAAACATGAAATACATAGAAATAAATACAAGACAAATTACAATGATAATAAATATTACAAAATAACTCCTAGGATCGAAATAATTAATCTAACAATTTGTATATTTTAATTTTAAAATTTTAAAATAGTATAATTATTATATGTTCAATGTAATTTTAACTTAACGAAATATATTATTTAACGTGCAATTCATTCTAATTTGTTAATTTAATAATGTTAATATTCCATATAAATTACAAATATTCAATGTATTAATCCATTAAGCATAACAAAATTACATACTAACTTATAACAAAATAAATTAATTTAATTTATACATATAGTATTTCATATTTATATATTTTGTTAAGTTTAACTACCTTTAAACATATACAGTTTATATACATATAAATTTTTTGTTTAACATATTATATATTTTATCAAAATGTTATATATATATATATATATATATATATATATATATATATATATATATATATATATATATATATATATATATATATATATATATATATATATATATATATATATATATATATATAGAGAGAGAGAGAGAGATGTGGGTTCAATGGAGACATGCATCGAAGAACCTTGAAGAACCTTCATGTACAACCACAAATGCATCACAATCCCCTCGTGATGCATCATTTTTTCCACGTGATGCATCAAATTCTCGCGTGATGCAACGATTTCTAAGTGATGCATTACGATTTTTCAAGCGATGCTTTGTGGTTCTTCTAGGTTTTTCGATGCATAGAGGTTCTCCATTGAATCCACCCCTATATATATATATATATATATATATATATATATATATATATATATATATATATATATATATATATATATATATATATATATATATATATATATATATATATATATATATATATTCTAATATAAATCAAAACGTATTCACTTAAGAAAATAAATAAAGTAAAGATAAGTAAGTATTTATATGAGTAATATATAACATTGAAAAAGATAAATAAATTATATGTATAAATAATTATAATTTTTAAAAAAGAAAAGTAAAAAACTTTAAAAATAAATAATATATATGTGTGTGTGTATATATATATATATATATATATATATATATATATATATATATATATATATATATATATATATATATATATATATATATATATATATATATATATATATATATATATATAGAATCAGGTTCATCAGCGTACCTATGAGATTCCAGCGTACCCTAATGTGAAAGATCATTCACATGTAACTTTTTTTGAATAAACATGTATAAGACAACATTATAATATTTTTTTTCAAAAGGAGCACCATCATAAATCTTGTGAATGGTAAAAAAAATCATGTGAATGGTCATTCACACCATTCACATGGTGTGAAATGACCATTCACATATATGACCATACACATAAATATGCATTGAGCATTCACATTATTTTTAAGGACAAAGAAAATGTGAATGTATGTGAAATTCATATATCATGCGTTTAACATTAAATTAAACATGGTTATGAAAAAAAATTTTAAAAAAGTTTTTTAAGGTTGGTACTTTCGGGTGCATTTGATTTCGAGAGGTACTTTTTTGAACCTGACTATATATATATACATATATCTATATATATACATACATATATATATATATATATACATATATATATATATACATACATATATATATATATATATATATATATATATATATATATATATATATATATATATATATATATATATATATATATATATATATATATATATATATATATATATATATATATATATATATATATATATATATATTTGAATAAATATTTAAATTTAAGTGTAATATTAATAGAAATGCAACTTATTTATATACAAATCCATATATACAAAAGTTATTTAAAATAAATTCATGTAATAATTTGATAATTCAATATTCAACAATTCATATTACAATTAAACACAAGATCATAACACATAATGTCGAATGATTACATTGAGATGAGAAAGAATATTACATTGAGTTCTTGACTTGTTCAAGATTTGTCTCATATGTACTGTTCATGCGTATCTCCACTATATCCCTCTACAGCACTCTTATTCTATACACACACACACACACACACACACACACCCACACACACACACACACACACACACACACACACACACACACACACACACACACACAGGATACAAACTATTTTGTAATTACAAAATACACCCCTAAACTTTTTACAATAAAATTATTTTATTCTCTATTTATAAATATACCCAACAATCTCCCCCTTAGAGATGAAAGCAATTTTCAATTAAAGTTCAAAACAAGAACATCAACATTTTTCTCTATTCTTCTCTTCGATCTCTGAATCTTCAAATAAAATTTTTTCTTCATTAACTCTCTCTGATCTTCACATCTCTGGTTCTCTGATCTTCTCTTTTCTTATGAGCAAATTCTACCCATTGTATCATGAATTGCTTTTGATTCTCTCCCTTGATCAATCATAAACAACTTATCATCTTTCATCTTTAAATCTTCTGTATTTGTCTTGAGCTGTTGTTGTGAATGTATTCAAACTACTCAGCAGTTGTCTCTAAACTATATCTTTTCTCCCCCTCATGATGATCATTAAAAAAAATATGAACATCATGCAAAATTTTCAGAGACGTAGATGCAGTGAATTTACAGTAGCAGAAATATAACAACAATAACAAAGACAATTACAATTCAATATTACAAATTGTATCTCTCCCCCTCGAAATGATATCCTCTCTCCCTATTCTGAACAAATATAATACTCCCCCTCAAATTGATACACTCTCCTTACAGAAACAAGCAAAGCTTTTCAACTTTGATAAAAATGAAACTCATTCATTTATAAGAACAGAGTCCAGGTCCACATAGGATTCCTGTTTTCAAAATAGACATAACCTATGTGACCTACTCTCAGCGCTGGCGTAATGTTAACATTGGTAGGATTTCCAAATAGTCATCATGAAATCCTTTAACATGAAAGAATCACTTTTGTTTGTTCCCGCTTAGTCACTTTGGATTAGCAGTTTATAGTCACGCAGACTGTTAGACTCGATGTGTCCTAAAGGTGTATATAATCAACTCTAGACAGATTGTGCATCAAATGAAGTCGGTATCCAAAGCAAATGTCTTCCTTGATTCAATATCAATAATATCCAAATGATATATCGATAGAAATGTGCTATATCTTCGTGATTTATATCGAAAGCATGATCTGATGCACCACCATCTCCTGTCAATATACCTCTCTCATTTACATTTTACATCTGCTTGACCCTGTCAGTATTCCGTGATAACTGACACTTCTCAACTAATATACCTAAAGAACCCTCGCCCACACAAACTATAGGTGGTTTGCTCCTTAGGGTAGGTCTTTCGGTTATGGTTAAACCATAGAAGCGATGTCTATGCCTATCAAACAATTTGGTGCATAATCGAAGTCAGCTAAAATAATTTTTAGCATTTCAGCTCATGGGATATAATCATTAAGAAAGATTTGGATTTCCAGCTCAAATGAATTAGGAGATGAAATTCAGAATGAATATGGGGAATGATGAGTTCGTAGATATCATAATGAAATGTAAAATCTGATATATGATATGAAATGAATCAGATTTTCATGAAATAATTAGCTCATGGGAGATTATGGGAGAATTTAATATGAATGAATTGGAAGAATGAAGAATGCATGAAGAGAATCTCAAAAGCATCAGATAACGAAAATCAAAGAGATTAGAACAATTAACCTCAATGATCTATTCAGAGAATCAGAAATGAATATCCTTAAAAAAATTTATTCTTTTCAGTTCAAAAATCTTTTTATGTGTGCACAAAATATTTTCGTGTAAAATACACACAGTTTTGTAGAAAAAAAAATTTCCACGTCATAGTGCGTCTGAAACTCCCCCTGGAAATAAGCACACAAAGTTAGTCAACTCATTGAATATAAATCAGGAGCAAAAAATTGTAAAAATAAAACTCCCTCTTTGTCAATACAACTTCAGAGTTGAATTCAGGGCAGGAATTCCGAAAAAAATTATCTTTGAGAATCGGGTTCTAATCTAAAGTGATTAGAAGCCTTTGTTGCAGAAGTTCGGGTTTCAGTCTGATGTAACTGAAAGCCTTTAGCTCGGGGTCTGTACTGAGAAGTACAAAAGCCATTTCCAATGAAGACTGGGTTCTAGTCTGAATTGACTAAAAACCACTACCAATGACGTCCAGGTTCTACACTGATGTGAGTAGAAGCCTTATGAATTGAAGAACGGGTCCTGAACTGAACAGGAGCCATTTGACTTGAAGCCCGGGTTCTAGTTAGAATTAACTAGAAACCAATAATCTGCAAAATTTTATGATGTCTTTGGTATCCAAATAGATTTGGATCCAGACTTGTTAGCGCTCTTGGGTACCCATCTCAAAACGGGTTTTGGTACCCACTGGAACTTGGGTTTAGGTACCCATTGCAGATTATATTTCTGATCTTCTTTCTCAAACTCAAAAAGAAAGTTCCTGTTAGTATGATGAAATTGAATATCTGATTTACAAAAGAAACTTGAATTTGAACGATCAGAATTTGCAATCTCTTCTTTCTGAAAAATTGTTCTGTGCTTGCCTGTTTATGATAATACTTGGTGTTTTTCTGTGAAGAAGTTTTCTGATAAGAATAACCAGTATTTTTCAGATGCTTTTGAAAACTCTGATTTTGAAGATTCACCGAAGTTTTTCAATTATTTTATCTTTGCCTTTGTTTATCTTTAAAAGATACTTAAGTTTAAGATCTGAAGGTGAATCTAGATTAGGAGTTTCAGTTAGATTCTTATCATTTTCTGAAAATAAATCAGAATGATCAACTTTATGTTTCAAAAAATCATTAGAATTATTAACTTCTGATTCAATTGAAGAAGGAGTAACATGAAATTGTTTAGAAAGATGAAGTATTTGATCTTCTAATCCTTTGATGATGACCAAATATGAATTTCTGTCATTATCAAACGATTGAATATCAGTTTTGAAAGCTTGTTCTTTAATTAAGAACACCTTTCTTTCAACTTCAAACAATTTAGATTTCGCTTTGAAATCTTGTTCTTTAAGTAAGAACTCATTTCTTTCATTCTCAAGTAAATCTTTAGTTACGAAAACTCTTTTTCAAGAGCAATAAATTCTTCAGATTTGTTTGAATCTTAATTTTGATCAGAATGGTTTGTCTTAGAAAGTGTTGCTTCAAGATCTTTAACTTTCTTGTAAAGATCAGATCGTTCAGGCAAAAGATATTTTAACTGAGTTGCATTCTGAAAATTCTCTTTAGATTTATCAAGTTCTTTTGTTAATTCAGATATTCTCAGTTTAAGATTATTATTCTCAGAATTCAAATCCTTTTGTTTTTCTTTTAAATCCAACACTTGTTCTTTCAGTCTTGATACATCATGTAAAGCAAAAGCTTTATCTGTATTTAACTGAACAAGAATGTCCTAATTGCTCTTACGAATCTGTTCAGATTCAGTAAGTTTGACAATCAGCTCAAACTTTGTAAGATTCTAAAACCGATTATGATCATTTGTCATTTTGAATTGCTAATATTAAATTTTCCATGATCTTTTATGGACTTTTGATGAGTGATATCTGATGAAGCTCTATGAACACTGAATATGTATCTGTGAATGATGATTTGTTGAAAATCATCTCTGAATTGACTTTTTGAAGTTGAAATTTCAGCTTTTCTACGAAAAAATGTTTGTAACTTTTTTCTGGAGCCGAATTAGGCCTTGAAAATTGCCCAAACCGGCTTCGCCTATACTAAAAATCATAGATCTCGGTTCAAGCTTCGTTTTAGCATATGGTAGGCCTTCTAACGATGTTCCAGTCAAAAGTTATGGCCAATTGAAGCAGCAAAGGTCAAATAGTCAAAAGTATGATGAAACTCGAATGAATAAGTATCAAACTCGGATGAAGAGTCAAACTCGATCAAAGAAGAATCAAACTCGAACAATGAAGGAACGACTCGAATAATAAATCACCAAACTCGAATATTGAAGGATCAAACTCGATTTATGAAAGGATCAAACTCGAATGAATAATGATGAAACTTGATTGAAGCTTTATGAAACTCGATTGAAGCTTAAAGAAACTCGGATGATTAAAGAAACAAACTGTAATGATTATGGATGAAACCCGGTTGACTAATGAGTGAACTCGAATGAAATTGAAACAAACTCGAACAACTAATGAACAAACTCGATAATCAAAGAATCAAACTCGGTCAATAAAGGATAAAACTCGATTAAAGAATACATCAAACTTGAATGACACTATCTGACACTCGGTCAAAACTATGAATTTAGTGTTGCCCGAGTTTGATCAGAAACTGATAAAAATCAAGTTCAAAAACACAATTTTTTCAACAAAAATTCACCAAATGACCTCAAATTAATATCGAGTATGCGGTTTGTCAAGATCTAAAACTGAATAACCAAGACTAACTGATTTGAATTTATCAGAGTATAAATCAATAATCTTGCTTTGAATCAAAGTTTAATTAAGAAGTTTGCGGAATAACACTTAATTATTTTAACAAAAACTTTCAGAATCAATAATGCATAAAACACAAGAAGTAGTAAAGACTGTTTGTATTGCTGAATTCAATGATTACAATCACCTCTAATCTGTTTGATTAGACAAAGAACACAGACTGTTCTTAGGGTTTTACAACCTTAGAGGCTTAAGAAAACTTAATCAACAAAGCAATTACAGACTCAAATATGCAGAAAACTCCTATGTAATAGAAAGACCTATTCTATGTATTTATATTGCTTCTTGATATGTTTCCTTGACGAACCATGACTTCTCTGATAGTAGATATGCTGGAATCTTTGAGTATATATCTTTTCCTGAAAATCAGCACATTCTGTTTATGAAACTGTTGAGCAGCTTGAATCACTTGACAGCATGAACAGAGCAGCTCGAGTTGATTTACTCTGGCAGCTTGAACTTTTACACTGGCAGCTCGAGTTTCTTCAACTAGCAGCATGAACTTTGGATTTACATATAAACTCTACTAACAGTTTGAGCAGCTTAACTAACAGCTTGAATCTACTTAAACTATTTCCCAACAATCTCCCCCTAACTTAAATTCTTTACACAAGACTTTAAGTTCTATACAAAAATGGAAATGAATAAGTAAACTGTTATTTACAAACCAAGGCTTTCAAAAACTTATAACTGTGCAAGTTTCTGATCTACAACCTTCAAAAATTCTCTCTTCATATCATCTCTATCACAAGATACTCTAACAGATTTTATCTGAAGTAGCATATCTTTTGGTAAATCAAAAATTCGAGATTGAAGAATATACCAGATCCATCTGAGAATTTGATTCTGTATGTCCTTGACTTGACAAACAGATCAACTTGCTTGACCGTTGTCCCTTTCTTCAAAGCATCCTCTATCTCATTCCTTGCAGATTCAGGGTCAACAATTGATTTTAGATCTTTGATAATTTGCTTCACTTGTGGTAGAGCAGATCTAACTTGAGTCACAGACCCTATATTATGCATCTTTGTTAGCTCATCTCTGGTCAACTTCTGAACCATTTGCCAAGAAGTATCAAATTCTTCTTCTGGTCCAGACTCTCTTCTTACAACAAACTTAACTCTTAAGTCACGATCGTCCAGTGACTTGGCATACCAATAGTTGATCAGAGGCTTTGTAAAGTCATGTTGATCAATCAACTTCTCTATCTCCATTGCTTTTTGCAGTTGTTGATCAAATAACACCCTCTTAACTTGATACAGCTTTGCTTGTGATGATGGCTCAGATGAAGGAATAGAAGCAACAGCTTGATCAGTAGGAACAGGAGCACTGGCAGCAGCTTGAATATGACTTGTAGCAGGTTGGACTGGTTCTTGTGATGATTGGACTTCTTGGGAGACTTTTGCTTTCTTTCTTTTGTCCATCTCCTTGTCATGAATCTCTTGCATCCTTTCAGTAGTCATGGACTCAGCCATTTTCTTTGGAATACCAGCTGCAAAGGCAAAATTGATTAAAAATCGTCTGTGCTCAGCTTTGGAGTGCCCAGTTGGCAACTTTCTCTTCTTTTCTCCTTGTTTACCCACAAACCCCTTTAGGTAATCACCTAGAGTCTCATCATCATCCATTGGGGGCTGGGTTTGTTGATCTAATTCTTTATCCTGCTCTTCTGCTAACCGTTTGGCAACTTCAGCATCAAAGGCAATTTGGGCTTCTTTGGAAGAAAATTTGTGCTTTGGAGACTCAATAAGAATGCCCTTGCCCTTGTCTTTTGCAGAGGAGGATGTTGCTTGGACTGTACTGGATGGAGCTTGAACCCTTTCTCTTATAACAACTCCAGTTGCTTTTGGGGCAGCAGCTTGAGTTTCTAGGCTAACAGCTTGAGAGGCTGTTGGGACTGCTAGCCTAGAAGATGGAACTGTTGAGGCTGCTTGGACTGATGTTGTTGGAGCTGCCTGGACTGATTCAGGAACCTTCTGATTCTCCCCCTTTTTGGAAGCATTGGTTTGGTCAGGAGGACCTACAACCTTTGCCCCTTGGGATTGAATCAACTGCTCTAATTTCATGATCTTATTCCCACAGAGGGTAAACCCTTTATGGAGATAATCCATTCTTTTATTTTGAGCCGTCTCTGCCTGCTTGAGTGCAAATATCTGAGCTCCCTGTGCAGCAATGATGGACATTTGATATTCCAACATAGCTACAACAGGTTTCAGCTTGGGATCCGTTAACAGCATGAGTTGCAGACTAGTCTCAAGATCAGAAAACACCTGTGGTGCTTGTGATCTATTACTGACATTAATACCAGAAGTAGAAACTTCTGGGCCCCTCTGTTCTTGGTTCTGGGGACTTCCAGCTTGTGTTTGCACACTGGCTGTTGCCATGGGTGTGGTCTTAGTGATGTTGGCACTGTCCTGTGCCTCTTTTGCAGAAACAGCAGTAGTGCCAGCCACAGAGCCCATATGAACAGTCTCTGAGGAGATGTTCACCTCCTGAGTGAGGATGGGAGTTTCCTCAATTGGTTCCCTTTGGATATTCTGTGCAGAAGTGTCCTCCTGCACAGGGATATATGGCTCTAGTCTGAGGGAGGAGGAGGAAGGAGCTCCTGGTCCCCTTTTCCTTTTATATAGAAATTTTAGTGGGCGTGTTTGCTGTACAAAAGGATCGGAAGGAAGTTGTGTATCATGAGGAGTGGGTTGAGGTCCTGGGGGTGTAGCAGTGATGTTAGGCTGAGCCTGCTCAGGACCCTCTCCTCTGTTTCTTGCAATGATGTTCATCATTGCAGAAGGCAATTTAACATCAATACTCAAAAAATTGGCACTTTGTTTCAAAAGTCTCTTTATAGAGGATAGTGAGTGCCTGTGAGAAACATGTATCCTTTTGTGTAGATGAGAAGTGGTGCAAGTGTGTGCAATGATTTCTGCCAAAAATCTGGGATACATCAAAAATTTCCCACTCTTTAGGTAATGATGCCTTAACATCCCCTGAAAAATCATGTTAGAAAAATTGAACCGTTGGCCTGTTGAAAAGCACACTAAGGCAGTGGCAATATTAGAAGAAAATTCGGACCAACCAGTTCTTTTGGGGCTCATACACTGCTGATATGTACAAGGTATTTCCATTTAGGAGAAAAATGGGCTTTTAAGAAAGTAAAAGAATCAGCAGGACCCCTATAGCCTATATCATAAAGACCAGTATGTAAAACATCAAGGGTTAGGTCTGTTATACCTGTGGCATCTTGAAGATGCAAATGGCGCCGAATGGATTCCTCAGTAATGGTGATGGGAGTGCCATCAATCTTGGATATAATAGAAGGAATTCCATTGGTGGATTGAACAGTGGCATGATTCCAGAATTGTTCTATATGCGATATGTATATGGTGGGGTTTATATTGAGTGCATGATGGATATGAGAGTGACGAAGAAAGTCCATCATGTTATGGAATGGTTGAAGGTCTGAGTGCTTTAGAGAGTAGGGAAGACAGTTGTGTTCCTTAACAAACTCCATTGAAGATCAAACAAAAGGTTTAGGGTTTGCAAAGAAGTGTGTGTGAATCGTTCAGAGAGAAAAGAAAGGCCGTGGAAGAAATTTTGTAACTGGTAGTTACAACTGAACGAAACTGGGACCTTTAAAGGTTTTGAAAAAGGTTGGGTCCCGCGCACACACATTTTAAAAATTACCTAACTACCCTGCACACTTTGACAGATCAAGTGAATAACTAGCAGTCCGAGAAAATGAACTAGCAGCTTGAGAAAATACTCAAGCTGTTAGTTGAAAATTATGCATCTTTTCAATGGAACAGTGACTCCCCCTTAAATAAGCATACTAGTTAGAAAATAATGAAAACAAATTAATCCATGTTTATCATACCAATATTTGATACAAGGAAAGTGAACCTTCCTACATCAAAAGGTTTTGTAAATAGATCAGCTAACTGATCATCAGTATGTATTTTGGTAACTTGGATTAACTTCTTTTCATTACAATCTCTTATAAAGTGAAATCTGATTTCTATATGCTTGGTTTTTGGGAATTTCACTGGATTTTGCACAATGCTGATTGCACTTGAATTGTCAATATAAATAGGAGTGGATAAGAAATTCATACCATAGTCCCTTAGCTGATTTTGGATCCACATTACCTATGAGCAGCAGCTTGCAGCTGCTACATATTCTGCTTCAGTGGAAGATGTGGACACAGTTGTCTGCTTTTTGCATTGCCAAGAGACCAGTCTTGCTCCTAAGTATTGACATCCACCAGTTGTGGATTTTCTGTCAATGTTGCATCCACCATAATCACTGTCAGAATAAGCAGTTAGTACAAGGGGAGAGTCTTTAGGATACCATAGGCCTAAGTGTGGTTGGCCTTATTGTATCTAAAGATTCTCTTAACAGCAACCAGGTGAGAATCCTTTGGAGAGCATTGAAACCTAGCACACACACAGACAGCAAACATAATATCAGGTCTAGAAGATGTTAGATACATAAGTGATCCTATGAGAGATCTGTATAAATGTATATCCACATCTATGCCATCTTTGTCTGTATGAAGCTGCTTGTGAGGATCCATTGGAGTGCTTGCAGATTTGGTGTCTTGATACCCAAACTTGTCCAGTATGTCTTTCACATACTTTGATTGGCTTATGAAGAGCCCAGTGGGCTTCTGCTTGACTTGTAATCCTAGAAAGAAAGTGAGTTCTCCCATTGAACTCATTTGAAACTTTTTGTGCATTAAAGCTTCAAATTCTTTGCACAGACAGTCATTTGTTGAGCCAAAGATAATATCATCAACATAGATTTGGACAAGTAGAATCTCATCTTTGATAGACTTAGTGAAAAGTGTTTTGTCCAGAGTGCCTCTCTTGAATCCATTCTGTAGAAGATAGGATGACAGAGTGTCATACCATGCTCCGGGGGCTTGATGGAGACCATAGAGAGCCTTGTCTAGCTTGTAAACCCTGTCTGGATACTTGTAGTCTTCAAAACCAGGAGGTTGACACACATATACCTCCTCTTCAATTGTTCCATACAGAAAAGCAGACTTCACATCCATTTGATACACTTTGAAACCTTTGAAGCTTGCATAGGCCAAAAACAGTCTGATGGCTTCAATTCTTGCTACTGGAGCAAATACATCATCATAATCTATGCCTTCTTCTTGAGTGTAACCTTGTGCTACTAGCCTTGCTTTATTCTTAATGACTATCCCTCTCTCATCTTTCTTGTTTCTGAACACCCATCTTGTACCAATTGCTCTCTTGCGTTTAGGAAGATCCACCAGAGTCCATACATTCTGAATCTTGAACTGTAGAAGCTCTTCTTGCATAGCCTCAATCCAGGATGAATCTTTTAATGCTTCTGATGCCTTTTTAGGTTCCAGTTGAGACATGAAACAGGCATTCTCAAAGGCAGCTAGACTGAGTTCAGAAACAGCTTGTTCAGCAGCAGCAGTCTCATTTTGAACTATTTTCCTTGTTTGTACAGGAATGCTTGGATCACCCAGTATTTGATTGAGAGGGTGATACTTGTGTACTCTTAATGTAGGCTCTCTTTCTGTCTGAAAAGAGGATCCAAGATTTGTATCATCTCCATCAGAACTAGTGAATGATTCAGTTTCTGGAACAGCATGACTTGAATCTGGGACTGTTTCCCTTTGTGTTGGAGCTGTTCTCTCAGGACTTGAGAGTGGCACTTCAGTGTCTGGATTTGTATCCTGTAAAGCATTCAGAACCCCTGGAGGGTCACATGACAGAAGTGGAAGAGTGACGTATTCATCCCATGTGGTTGAATCTGCAGAAGTTTGAAACTTTGTGCCAACAGCTTGAGAAATTGTATTGGCAGCATGAGAATTTGTGTTGGCAGCTTCAAACCTGTATGCATCAGCTTCTGCAGTATACTCAACAAAGCTCAGAGAATTTGTTAGTGAATCCAAGTCAAACAACCAATCAGGACCAGTGCCTTTGATATTTGCAGTATTTTCATTAAATTGAACATTGGCACTTTCTTCAATGGTTTTAGACACACTGTTATATACTCTATAGGCTTTGCTTTGAGTTGAGTATCCTACAAAGAATCCTTCTTCAGCCTTACTTTCAAATTTTCCTAAGTGAGTCTTAGTGTGAAGAATAGTACATGGGCATCCAAAAGGTTTGAAGAAAGCTATTAGGGAACTTCTGTTATGGAATAACTCATAGGGAGTTTTCCCTTGTGATTGGACAACCTGAACCCTATTCAGAACATAACAGGCTGTATTAACAGCTTCTGCCCAGAAAGTCATTGGCAGATTTGAATCAACCAACATTGTTCTAGCAGCCTCAATTAATGTTTTGTTCTTTCTTTCAGCTACACCATTTTGCTGTGGTGTTCTTGGTGCACTAAATTGTCTAGCAATGCCTTTGGACTCACAGAAACTGTTTAGAATGTGATTTTTAAATTCAGTTCCATTGTCTGATCTTATCACCTTAACTTTTGAGTTGGATTGGTTTTCTATCTTAAGGATAAAAGACTTAACTAGCTCAGCAGTTTCATCTTTGAACCTAAGAAAGTAAACCCAAGTGAATCTGGTGAAATCATCAACAATTACTAAACAGTAAGCCCTTTTATTCAAGCTCAAAACAGATGTTGGACCAAATAGATCCATATGAAGCAACTGAAGAACAGATGAGATTGAATTTACTTCTTTGGCCTTATGAGAAGTTTTGTGTTGCTTGCCTTTAAGACATGCTACACAATGATCATCACAGATGAACTCCTTTTGTGGTAAGCCTCTTACCAGATTCTTTTTGACTAAAACATTCATGGACTTGAAGTTCATGTGACACATTCTTCTATGCCAAAGAGCAGACTCATTGGATGATGCTTTGGATATCAAACAGCTTAAAGTATTTGATTTAGATAAAAGATCTGTGTCCAGACAGTAAACATTATCCTTTCTTGGTGTTCTTAGTAAAACAAGATTTTCAGGAATTTTGAAATCGTTTGAAAGGACAATGCACTCAGAATCTGTAAACAGAACAATGTTTTGTTTGTCACAGATTTGAGAGACACTTAATAAATTGTACTTAAGCTGTTCAACATACAAAACATCATGGAATTTCATGTTGCCTGCATTCACAGTACCTTTACCTATAACCTTACCTCCTTTTGAGTTGCCTCCAAATGCAACAAATCCTCCATCAAAGCCTTTGAAATTTGACAAGCACTCAGAATTGCCTGTCATGTGCCTAGAGCATCCACTGTCCAAATGCCATCTTTTATGAGGAGACCTGTGGTTGCCCTGCACAAATAACAGCTCAGTCAGTAGTGGAGTAAACCCAAACCAAATTGGTTTTGGGTTGGCCTTGCATATTGACATAACTAAACACTGTTTTTGACTTTTTATATTTTATGAGATCTACTGATGGAGTTTTTGGAGAGTATTTAGTGAGGATATGAGGTATCCAGTTATTTTGATCATCTTTTCTTCTAACAGTCTCAGATGATTCACTAGCAGTTCCAGAATGATGCTTAACAGTCTGATCTGTGATTTTAGTGCTAACAGCTTCAGATTTTGTACTAACAGCTTCAGAATTTGGCTTAGCAGTTTGATCTTTTGCATCAGCAGTTTGATCTGAGAATCTGTCCTTGACACACCATATTTGTTTAAAACTTGATTTAGGCTTTGCTAAAACTTGTTTTTGATGTGTGGACTGCTTTTTATTAACTTTTGAAAGCCTGTGATCAACTGTTTTCTTTGGAACTGATGTGGAAGGTTTCACCTTTGAATGTTTTGGCTGAGTAGGATTTGATTTTGATTGATTCACAGTCTGTTTTGCAACAGCTGGTTTATAAAAACAATCCTTGGCCAAGTGATTCTTCCTGCCACAGTGAAAACACCTTTTGACAGTTTGAATTAGAGAACCAGATTTATCTAACAATTTCTGGTTCTTGTTCCTCTGATTTCCCCTTACCTGCTGTTGTCTGGGAAACTTTTGAACACCATGCTTTTGACATGTGCAGACTGGAACATTCTTACCTTTTGTATTATTTTTTGAGGAAGATGCAGTGTTACAGTTAGAAAGTACAGAAACTTGTGGAGTAGCATTGCATACACTCATCTTCTCTTTTCCTTTCTTACTAGGAGCTTGGATCTCTATGGGTGCACTCATTGTTTTGTGGTCATTGGGTGCTATACACTCACAGTCTCCTTTTTGAATCTGATCTTCTTTTGATTCAGGACTGTTATCAAGGATAGGATCTACAATAGTCATAGACTCATCTAGTGGTTCATTGATAAGTCTATCAGCAACCTCACTCATTGGATGAATGTACTTGTTGTTGTATGGAGGTGGAGTAGCCCTGTATCCTATACCTTCTTTGGGATTAACCTGAGATTTTACCCTATCTTTAAATTGGACTTCCATTAGGTGTTCCAGCTTTTGATTTGCCAACTTAAAGTTACCTAGATCTATGTTAACAGATTCTAGTTTCTTATTAGCCTCTAACACCTTTTGTTCAGTCTCTTCTACCTTTTTATTCAGAGATTCTATTTTCTTATTTAGCTCCTTTTTCTCCCACTCATGATATGTTCTATCATATCCCATTTGAATCTCATTATCCTTATAATCATTGATCTGTTTTTCCAGATCTTCTATGGCTTGCATGTATTCATATCTCCTGTCTTCCATCTTAGCTAGAGTTTTGCACACGCTCTCATTATGATCTCTGTACTTTTTAACCATATTTTTGCATGATTGAGAGCAGAGTTTAGAATTTACCTCAGATGGTAGTTCAGTGGAGGAGACATTTGATGTTTCTGCCATTAGACCTTGATTTTGAAATTCTTCCTCTGTCTGATCACTCCAGTCAAACACATTGTCTTCTTGGGAGACAAGTGCTGTTGATGATGATGTCTGATTGGGCTGTGAAGTTCTTGATGACTGTTGACCTTGAGATCTACATTCTCTGGCAAAGTGACCAAGCTTATGACATTTATAGCATTCAACTTTTGATTTATCAAAAGCTGGTTTGCCTTCTGTTCTGGCTTGAAAGTTGGTCCTTCCAGTTCTTTTAAGAAACCTTTTGGCTCTCATGGTCAGCATTGCATGTTGCCACTTTAAATCCATCTCTTCAAGATCATCTGGATGAATTTGTTCCAAGTCCTCAACATTTAGAGCAAATAGTCCATCATTGGCAACAAAAGCCTCATAGTGAACTTCAGTAGAATTGCCATCACCACCTGAAAAGGAATCACTGCTATTAGATTTATCAGAAGACAGAAGAGTAGTATTATGATTATAAGAAAAAGAATTCTTTTTAGCATCAATCTCAGTTTCAAACACTCTCAAACTGTTGTACAGATCATCCAGTTCTATCTCCTCAAGAGTGTCTTTTGTTCTCCATTGGGCAGCATAAACTGTCCATTCTTCTCCAAGAGATCAGAGAAACTTTCTGTTGACTTCATCTTGATCCAGGCTGACTTTTGCACTTTCTAATTCACTTATCAGTTTGTTGAACCTGTCAAAGATTTGAGTAAGGTTTTCATTCTTGCCACCAGAAAAGTTCTCATACTGCTGTTTCAAAAGATCCTTTTGATTTTTCTTGGTACTAGCATTACCAGCAAATCTTTTCTCTAAAGCATTCCAAAGAGAATGAGCAGTATAGAACTTTTTGAACTGATGTTGATAAGCATTAGGAATGGCTATTTGTAAAAGTGTAAGAGCTTTTACTTCATTCATTCTAGCATTCCTTTCAAGTTCAGTTTTTGGAGGGGTTTTGACTGGTTTTCCCTCATCATCAAGTTCTGGATCAACTACAGGAGGAAATTCAACAGCTTCCCATATGGCATAGTCAATAAATTGGATATGCTGTTGACTCCTGAGTTTCCACATCTCAAACTCAGTGGGCTTGAGCATAGGCACTTTGAGTCCCTGCCCAGATCCACTGCTGTTATTTTCAAATTCCATAGCAAAAAGACTAAAAATTTAAAGAAAGTTTTCGACTTTGAAAAACAAAGAACGACCTGTGGCTCTGATACCACTTGTCAAGATCTAAAACTGAATAACCAAGACTAACTGATTTGAATTTATCAGAGTATAAATCAATAATCTTGCTTTGAATCAAAGTTTAATTAAGAAGTTTGCGGAATAACACTTAATTATTTTAACAAAAACTTTCAGAATCAATAATGCATAAAACACAAGAAGTAGTAAAGACTGTTTGTATTGCTGAATTCAATGATTACAATCACCTCTAATCTGTTTGATTAGACGAAGAACACAGACTGTTCTTAGGGTTTTACAACCTTAGAGGCTTATGAAAACTTAATCAACAAAGCAATTACAGACTCAAATATGCAGAAAACTCCTATGTAATAGAAAGACCTATTCTATGTATTTATATTGCTTCTTGATATGTTTCCTTGACGAACCATGACTTCTCTGATAGTAGATATGCTGGAATCTTTGAGTATATATCTTTTCCTGAAAATCAGCACATTCTGTTTATGAAACTGTTGAGCAGCTTGAATCACTTGACAGCATGAACAGAGCAGCTCGAGTTGATTTACTCTGGCAGCTTGAACTTTTACACTGGCAGCTCGAGTTTCTTCAACTAGCAGCATGAACTTTGGATTTACATATAAACTCTACTAACAGTTTGAGCAGCTTAACTAACAGCTTGAATCTACTTAAACTATTTCCCAACACGGTTTTCACTTAGAAACACTTTTTGTGAAGTGAATCTGGCTAATCTCAGATTAAAAAACCAAAAATTAGACAAAAATCAGTAAGAACTTGACTTTTTCGAAAAAAGTCAGAAAAATCACAATAATTTTTTTGTGTGTTTTGAATTAAAATCTGAGACGTATCTCAATTGATTCGTCTTTTAAAGTTTCTCCTTCGAACCAAGTTTCAATCCATTTCATCCAGTGAATTAAAAACCCAAAGTGAATTTCTAATTTGCAGAAAAAAAAAAACGAATGAAACAGTGTTCTTCATAAAATTCAAATTCAGATTCAAAATTCACTCGATTCTTGTCATATTTGTCTTTGATACCAATTGATAATTCAATATTCAACAATTCATATCACAATTAAACACAAGATCATAAAACATAATGTCGAATGATTACATTGAGATGCAAAAGAATATTACATTGAGTTCTTGACTTGCTGTTCAAGATTTGTAACTCATATGTACTGTTCATGAGTATCTCCACTATATCCCTCTACAACACTATTATTCTATATATAGACACACACACACACATGATACAAACTATTTTGTAATTACAAAATACACCCCTAAACTTTTTACAATAAAATTGTTTTATTCTTTATTTATAAATGTACCCAACAATCTCCCCCTTAGAAATGAAAGCAATTTTCAATTAAAGTTCAAAATAAGAACATCAACACTTTTCTCTATTCTTCTCTTCGATCTCTGAATCTTCAAATAAAATTTTTTTCTTCATTGACTCTCTCTGATCTTCACATCTCTTGTTCTCTGATCCTCTCTTTTCTTATGAGCAAATTCTCCCCATTGTATCATGAATAGCTTTTGATTTTCTCCCTTGATCAATAATAAACAACTTATCATCTTTCATCTTTAAATCTTCTGTAGTTGTCTTGAGCTGTTGTTGTGAATGTCTTCAAACTACTCAGCAGTTGTCTCTAAACTATATCTTTTCTCCCCCTCATGATGATCATTAAAAAAAATATGAACATCATGTAAAATTTTCAGAGACGTAGATGAAGTGAATTTACAGTAGCAGAAATATAACAACAATTACAAAGACAATTACAATTCAATATTACAAATTGTGTCTCTCTCCCTCAAAATGATATCCTCTCTCCCTATTCTGAACAAATATAACACTCCCCCTCAAATTGATACACTCTCCTTACAGAAACAAGCAAAGCTTTTCAACTTTAATAAAATATGAAACTCATTCATTTATAAGAACAGTGTCCAGGTCCACATAGGATTCCTGTTTTCACAATAGACATAATCTATGTGACCTACTTTCAGCGCAGGCGTAATATTAACACCGGTAGGATTTCCAAAAAGTCATCGTGAAATCCTTTAACATGAAAGAATCACTTTTGTTTGTTCCCCGCTTAGTCACTTTGGATTAGCAGTTTATAGTCATGCAGACTGTTAGACTCGATGTGTCCTAAAAGTGTATATAATCAACTCTAGACAGAATGTGCATCAAATGAAGTCGGTATCCGGAGCAAATGTCTTCCTTGATTCAGTATCAATAATATCCAAATGATATATCGATAGAAATGTGTTATATATTCGTGGTTATTGAAAGTAATTAGTTAGGGACCAAAACTGAAACAAAGTTAAAAGGGAAAAATGTAAAAAATAAAAAATAAAAAATTGACTTTTCAAAGGACTAAAATCATAACAAACGACAACCACATATACTGAAATTGTAATTTTGACATGAAAATGATCGTAACCATAATTTATATATAACCACAGGGACGAAAATTGTAATTTACCCTTGAATTTATTACAAATAAATGATAATTATTTAAAATATATTTACTTAAAAATACTCTAAAGTCCCCAATTGGGGCAAAGGAGTAGAAGTATGTTAGATTGTAGTTAAAAAAACTCATTATAAAAATAAGAGTAAACTACATAAATGGTTCCTGTGGTTTGTCAAAAATTATGAATTTGGTGCCTAAAAGATTTTTGTTACACCAACTGTCCTTATTTTTTGAAACATTGCACGTGGTTAGTCTCTCACACTAACGGACGTTAGATGTCACCATTAGTGTAAAGACAATTTTAGCTTTTTGTCTCATAGTGGCCATTCGTAAAACACATCATAGTAACCGTTTGTTAAATTTTAGGGTAAATTACATATTTCGTCCCTGTGGTTTATAGTAAATTATGGATGTGGTCCTTTGACTTCTGAAATTACAACTGGGATATCTATGGTTTACGTTTTGTTTTGGAATTAGTCCTTCGCCCTAACACCGTTAGTCTCTCACCGTTAAAGCTGGTCATGTGCGGTTCACATTAGGGAAATTTCGTCAATTAACTTGTTCCCTCTTCATTTAATGCTACTATCGTGCATGTCAATAAAAAACGTCCCTCTCTCTCTCTTACATCTTCTCACTCATAAACCCTCTCTTCGAATTCCATATCATCTGTAATCCTTGTAGTATTCGTGAGAAAGGTGAGTTACGTTCATCAGAGCAATCGTAAGTGAATAAGCTATAATCATCCAGGTGCAACCATGTGGGACATTCGTTCTCGTACTCGTCATTTCAACCCAACTGAAGCATACGGTATTGTTTTCTTCATGAACTGTACTCGTCTTAACAAGATACTTTGTTTTCAAAGAAAGATTGATATTAGCAATATATAGTTATTATCGTGTATTTGTTTGACCCCAAGTTTTTATTTTTTTTTTTAATGAACAGAGCATTCTGAAAACTTGTTTTCTTTTAGGATTAATCATGGTGGAAAGTTTAACAAGTTTCCTGGTAGAACATATATTAATGGTAAAATAGATTATGTTGATGAAGTAGATAGTGCAAGTTCTCAGCTATTGAGTTAATATATATGCTGGAAGAGTTAGGGTATGTTGGGCAAGAACCAATATTCTATCATTTTAGGAAGCCTGATTCAGATTTGGATTTTGGTCTTTTACCTTTGGGCAATGATCAAGATGTGATGAACATGGTTAAATATGTTGCAATGTATAAGATCATTGATGTGTACACTGAACATGAGGGGACAACATTGCATAGTTATTTCATTTCCCCACAAAAATCCTCTGTGTTGATAGAAGAAATTAATGATGCATATCCTACATATGGAGAAACAAGTGTTTCTAATCATGGTAAAAGTTTGTTGATGTTGGATTGGGTAGACAAGGATACTGCCATTAAACCTCAAGTGGGGCAGAGCATGACAACAAATTCTGGGGAGGGTTCCACAATTGAACCTCAAGAGGGGCAGAGCAAGACAACCGATTCAGTGGAGGGTACCACAATTGAACTTCAAGTTGGACAGGATATGACAACAGATTCTGATTTGGGGGGTACCACACTAGATGAAATTCAACCCGAAATGGGTGGTCCTGAAATGGGGGGTCCTACATTAGATGATATTCAAGTTGATGGTAATTTTGGGGAAACAACTGATGATTATAGGGTTCATATGGATGATGTTAGAGCATTGAGCCCTCAACATATGGTTGATACAAGTGGATTAAATGTTGAAGATTTTGATCCATTCTTTGATAGTAACTTAAATGAAGAGTATGTGACAGATGTTACTCACAATGTTATGGAAGAAAGTAACCCATTAGACAATGAAGGCAGTGATGATGATTTTATTGTGGATGAAGAGAATGTGCTTGAGGATGTAGAGGTAGATATGAGAGATTTCAACTTAAATGTTGAATGAGAGGTTGAGTGGGTTGAAGGAGCTCCACTTTCAGAGGCTGATGGAGCAATAACTGAAGATGTAGATGCAATTGACTTTGAGGAATTTGATAGTGGTTCAGGGGTGAGGACCAAACTGAGTGGCTGAGACATAAGAAGCTAAAACAGATAAGGAAAAACAAACAAAGAGAGATCTTTAGGACTAATTTTTATGTTGGTCAAATGTTTAGTAGTGGAATGGAAGTAAAGGAACTGATTAGAGAACACGCAATTGAGACTAGAAGGGACTTGGTGATTGTTAAGAATGACAAAGTAAGGGTGAGGGCCACGTGTGCTAGAAGTTTACCTGTGTTTAGTAAGGGTGGTCAAAGTGAAGGGCAGAGTAGCATGGGTGGTCAATCTCAAGGGCAAAGTAGTAAAGGTGGTCAAAGTAGTAAGGGTAAAAAAGTCATTCAAAGTAAGGATGTGGACCAAGTGAAATGCCCTTGGGTTCTACATGTTTCTAGCTCAGCAGAAGATGATACATGGGTGGTCAAAACATTTATTGATGACCATAAATGTATACAAAAAAGAGACCTCAAAGCCTGCACAACTAGTTTTTTATCAAGGCAGATTGTGGAGACAGTAATGGCGAATCCATAGATACCAACTTCAGCTCTTCAAGATCAACTTCAAAGGAAATATGAGTTGGGGATGTCAAAGATGAAGGTATTCAGGGCAAAAGCACTCGCAATCAACAAAATAAGGGGAGATTATAAGGAACAATATGTTGTACTGAGAGACTACGTTGAGGAGCTGCAAAACACAAATCCAGGCACAACAGTTAAATTAGAAGTCCAACCTGAACCTAACCCACATGTTGAAACAAGGATCTTCAAAAGGATCTATGTTTGTCTTGGGGCACTCAAGAGGGGTTTTAAAGCTGGGTTAAGGGATTTGCTAGGGTTAGATGGTGCCTTTATGAAGGGGCCATATCCTGGACAAATTTTAACAGCTGTTGGAGTGGACTCTAATAATGGTATATACCCAGTTGCTTATGCTATTGTTGAAGCAGAAAATATGAATTCTTGGACATGGTTCTTAGAATGTCTAGGTGATGATCTTGATTTAGTAGCCAACTCTAATTTCACTTTCATATCTGATAGACAAAAGGTAATTACAATTTCTGATACACTTTTCTTTCAATTTCACATTCATATCAATGGTATTTAACCAAATTATTTCATTATTCTTGGATAGGGTGTTATCCCAGCTCTGGCAAAAGTGTTCCCTGCTGCTGAACACAGATTTTGTGTTAGACACATTCATGAAAATATGAAGCAACAATGAAAAGGTGCAACATATAAGGATCTGATATGGAGAGCTGCCACAACATCTACTGTCCCAGACTTTCAGAAGACAATGGATGATCTGAAGAAACACAATTCAGATGCATATGAGTGGTTGAAGCAGATTGCACCTCATCATTGGACGAGATCCCATTTCTCTGGTAACATTACATGTTTTACAAAGTTTATATAATACTTGTCATGTACTTGCTTAATTTTGGTTCATTTTACTTTATAATGTTACAGGTAGGGCACATTGTGACATACTATTGAATAATCTATGTGAGACATTCAATTGCAAGTTGGTTGATGGTAGGGATAAGCCTATTATCACAGCCCTTGAATATATTAGGGAGTACCCTATGAAGAGAATAGTTAATGTTCAAAAAATTGATAGAGAAAGCAGAAGGTCTATTAACACCAACAACAACTAAATTGTTTGCTTCCATTCAGTCAGAAGCAAAAAAATTACACAGTCCTTTGGAATGGGAGTGACAAGTACCAGGTTAAAGGACCATGGAGTGAGCAATGTGTGGTGCACATGAAAGAAAGAGTTTGCTCTTGCAGGAGGTGGGAACTAATTGGCATGCCATGTAAACATGCTGTGGCTAGCATATGGAACATGGCTGAAAATGGACAGCAAGTGGGCATACCTGAAGAATGGGTTCATCCTGCATATTATTTACAAACTTGGAGGGAAGCATATAGTTTCTAAGTTGATCCTATCAAGGGGCCAAGCATGTGGCCAAAAAGTCAGTGTCCAAGTACCCTTCTTCCACCATTGCATCATAAACAAGTTGGACGACCAAAAAAGAAAAGAAAGAGGACTGATGAAGAGATAAGCCAAGATGCTGGAAACACGTCATTTGTCAAAGGAGGGAAACTGTCAAGGATGGGGAAGAGCATAACATGTGGTAAATGCAAGAAGAAAGGACATAATTCAAGAAGCTGCAAAGGCCAAGAAGATGTTGTTGGGTCATCACATGGTGGTGGAAGAAAGAAAAGTTCTGGTAAGCACAGTGGTAAAAAGAAAGGAGTTGCAGGTGAGTCAAGGGCAAAAGGAAGTAAGAAGTGAATTTGATTAGTTGTTGGTTATTATTATGTGAACAATTACCTTTTGGATTATGTATGTTTGTTGAACTTAGGAACTTCCTTTTGATGTATGATTGTCATCAAATAACTACTTTTGGGGGTTGTTATTACCCTACTTTTGATGCATGGTTGTATGACATGTAATGTTAAACAATGTTTTAGTAATCTATGGTTATTTATAATGCTTTGTACTATTTGAGTATGGTTTAGTTTTACCTTCATTAAATATGTACAAGGGAGATGCATTTCCTTCAATAAGTTCATAAAAAAAAATGTTCATCAATTAAGCAACACCAAATAACTTCACAGTAGAAAGGTAGTCATATTAAATTACATATCATTCAATACGGTTACATAATTTGTTTACCAAACCAAAAGATATCAGGTCAAAAGCAAATTGACCTTAAACTAACTTCAAAACACTTGACCTTTATAACATATCAGGTCAATTTACAATAACGAGTACATAAATGAAAAAAACAACCCAGCTACAAACTAAATACAACTTGAGCCTAAGAGCCAAATCTTTGCTGGCATTCATTGATGCTTCTGCGATGTTTTTGGACCTCAATAGTCCTGGAATAACTTCCTTAGCTCGATGACACATGGGTGGATCAATCCATCCATTAAAACCACAATTTGATCCCTGAAAAGAAAATATAACTCAAAATTAGGGCACAAACCTTACACATTTGAAAAATTATAGAAATAGAAATCACATTTCCAGAACAACAGTAGAATCGTCGTCCAGGATTGTTTGCTGTCCACGAAGTTTTAACAACTGTAGGTTTACCACACATACAAATCACCATTGAAGGCCTTCGAAGAAGATGATGTAGACGAGAGGGAAGAAAGTGACGCAGACGAGAGGGAAGAAGATGAAGCAGACGAGAGGGTAGAAGTAATGAGGGGATTTTACTTTATTCGGTGCATTAAATGAAGAGGGAACTAGTTAATTGACGAAATTGCCCTCATGTGAACCGCACATGACCAGCTTTAACGGTGAGAGACTAACGGTGTTAGGGCGAAGGACTAATTCCAAAACAAAACGTAAACTATAGATATCTCAGTTGTAATTTCAGAAGTCAAAGGACCACATCCATAATTTACTATAAACCACAGGGAGGAAATATGTAATTTACCCTAAATTTTATAATAAAATTTTGAGTAAATTACAGAATTGGTCCCTGTGGTATGGTTAAAATTATGGATAAAGTCTCTGGTTTTTAAAAATTGCATAAATGGTCCCTCAAAACACTATTTACTTGCAAAAATGGTCCCTTCTAATCATAATATATTCTAAATGACGTTTTTACCCTTTTCTCAATTCCCTCAATTACGTAATTTATTTTCAATTTTAGTCCTTTACATGAATTTTTACTTTATATTTAAATTTTAACATATGTTTATTTAAAAAAACTTATTGTTATTATTATATTTTTATTTTTAAAATATATTTGTTTTATTATTAGAATTATCCTAATTTGTATATTTAAATTTATTAAATTTACGTCTTATTTACATATCAAATTTATATATTAAAATTTTATTTATCTTATATTTTATTTGTAAAATTATTTGTACATTTTTGTCTTTCATGCATTTTCATATAAATATTTAATTATGTTAATATATTTTTATTTGATTATACTTTTTATGAGAAAAGTATAAATATTGGGACATTTTAATTTAATTATTTTGTAATGTATGGTGGCACTCGTGGTATCATTTTTTTATAATTATTTTGGGATTTTATTCATTATGATTTAAATATATTGTTATAAGTAATACATTTTAATTTACACCTACTACTTTATTGATTTTATTTTGATTATTTTGTTACATTAGTATGTTCCGATTTAATTACAAAATATACAAACCAAAATGTGTAACATCCGATATTTTAGGTACCTTTTTATTTAAAATCCTAAATTAATAATCGAAATAATTAATATCTTTTGAGATGGATAATTTAGCAAGGATTTTGAAGTAACTATATAAATAAATAGTGTGCTTTAGAAGGATTGTACCCTAGGATTTCATTTGTTGAAAATGCCTCCAATCATTTCGAAAGGAAATTGTGACTAAATAGGAGCAAAAAGGTATAAATCAAACTTTAGTGGCCAAGTTAAAAGAGATAAGGAAATTGGAGGACTTTATTGCAATTTTTAAAAATAAAATCAGATTTTTATTTAGGAAAAGACCTGATTGGTCTAGAAATTTCATCACAATTCAATATATATGCTTTGTTCCTCATCTTCACCCACGATTCTTGGAGACTAAGAAGAAGCTCAACAAAAATCTGAAATCTTGGGGAAGGAAAAAAATCTTAGTGGTAAGTGTTTCAACTCTAACATTCTCCTTCTTGATGTATCATTTTCTTCACCATGATTTGAATTCATCAATGGAAGAACTAGGTTTTTGACAACCCAAGAAAGGAGTAAACTTGAACATTAAATGTGAATCATTCAAGTATATAAGTGTTATTTACAACTCTTGTAAGTGTATGGAAGGATTCCATTTTGATGTTGATAATGAAACTTGTATAAACCCAAATGGGTTAATGGTGATTAAACCTAGACTTTGTAGGAATCAAACGAAGGATTCATTGATGTTAAAATGGATTGAAAAGTGTTTATAAGTTGTATTTGAATCATATGTGAAAGGATTTAAGTTGTACAAGTTGCTAAATTGAGTTTTGGGTAAAATTGGGGTGTGCAGTCAAGAAAAACGACCAAACCAGGGCTGAGGGACAGTGGTCACGCCGTGACCACCCTTTAGTCATGGCGTGACCAACATTCTGCCATGGAAAAGTCGTTTTGAGCGTTGGTCGGTGTGAAGACCTTCCCTTACGGGGCAGTCCTCAGAGTCTAGGTCCCACAAATTGCAATACGATATCAACCATTCTAAGATAGGGTAATTAATTGCGGAATTAAAAATTACATGTACATACAGATTAGGATTTAAGTTTACATATTTCAAAATAAAGTTATAAAAGGGTAACATCTAATCTAATCATAATATCATACATTACATCAAATCTACCCAGAACCACCACAATTGTTGTCTTCCAATCAGTACCAGAAAGATTTGTTGAGTAGTGGTCTAGAAAATCTTCAAAACTTGGATCTTGAATGACCTAAGTACTAGGTCCTGCAGGTGATTTTCCTTTGGCTTTTCTTGTAAAATATTAATGCAACATCTGTAAGCAAAGCTTAGTGAGTTTATAGATTTTCAATATCAACATGCGTGTCAAGCGGAGTCATTAATCTTAGCGTGATATGTCTTGGCTGCCGCTACAGCCCTCATGATTGAGATATAGTATCATAAGATCGGATGATGTTCAAGCCACACTCACGCTTAAATCGTGGGGATCAGCCACATACTGGGCTAGCTACCAGTAAGTCAATATGGCGGAACATCGGAGGTCATTACCAAGTTCATAAGAACTGGTGAAATAGCCGGGTCTAGAACAATAGACCATAAGGGCTAGTCAAGCTGAATCAATCTATCAAATGTCTGATCAATGATGTAAGCATATGTCTTAGAAGTCATGATAGCAATGAATCATAAAGCAAAGTCTGAAGCAATATTAAATGCAATATGAAAAGATAATCAAATAGCTATCATGATTCACTGGGCAACACCCAACCATGGTGTGCACAGGTCTCAATTCAGCTGATAAATGAATGTCAATAAATCTAACAGCAGCAATATATCTCAACCGGATCTATGCATGTTCAATCTGAATATCTATAACTCACAGGTCTGGTCTTTTGTCAAACAGATATAAATCTGCCACCTGAGTTATCTCAGGATTTTATCTCTGTCAGTCTATCTTCTTTAAGTCTTTAAATCTTTGTTCAGAATATACTGAACCTGTCCAGAATTATTCATATAAATCTCATGTCAATATCATCATCATTATCATGGAATTTCATCATCTTTTGATCATTAAATCTTTAATTCTATCTGATTCTGATAACTTTCATCATCTTTTGTTCGTTCATATTCTTTATTCTTTTAAATTCTCAAAAAGTTCTCTAAATATATATATATAACAATATATATATTTATATAGTCATTTATCTTAACTAAAATTTTAAATATAATAATTGGGTTTCGGACCATCAATTTCGGATCAGCCCGGATTGGGATCCGGATTCGGATCTAACCGAAATGAGCATCCGGATTGGTTCATCCGAAATAAAAATCGAATTCGGACCAAACAATCCGGACCAAATCATCCGAAACAGTCCATCCGAAACAATCCATCCGAATTAGTACCATCCGAACTCGGATCATCCGAGTTCGGACCATCACTTAACAAAACAATAATTTTATTATCCGAAGTAAGGGAACCGAAGTGGTGCATCATCCGAATTCGGACATATCCGAATGCGGATCCTTCATGTTCATAAATTTCCAGATTTTGTTCTTCATGTTCATACTTATACTCATACGGATTTTCACATAAAATTCACAAAACTTATTTATATTAACATGCAACGTTTTATTTTGTTGTATTTTCATTATTTGAGTGTTTTTATATAATATTTTTAATCAAAAACATCTTAATTTAGTCAAGATCATCCAAAAACTCATAATTTTCTCAAGAACACTTTATTATAAAAATTCATATTTTCTTGCTTATTTTTGATAATCTGATCTCATATTTTTGTTTCTATTACATCTATTATCATTAATTCATCATAATCTACTAAGATCTAACACATGCAACCTTAAATTCATGTTTTTACATCTTTGGTTTCGGTTTTTATCAAAACCGAACCAAACCTTTAAAAAAATCTTAAAAATATAACTCAAAATTACCTCAAATCTTGTAGATTCCAATTGTTTGATGATAATTGTAACTCCTTCTTGGCTTTAATCTTCAATTTAATGCCGATTTTATGGAACTTTTGATGGATTTGTGAAAAATCCGTAGGTTTTAGAGAGAAGTTAGAGAGAGAGAGTTAATTGTAATAATGATCTTAAATGATCATCATTTAGTTTATATACTTCATTTGCATTTAACCCACTTAACTTTTTGTATAATACATCTCTTTTATTTTACTCAATTTAATTATATCATAAATATAATATAAAATTATATTTACTTAATATATTTTTATTCTTAATCAATATTTGCAAATACAAATAATATAACAAAAATTATATTATTATCTCAAAATATACATTACATAACTGATCAAAAGTTAGGTTGTTACAGAATGGGCTCCACCACGCACAAACTTCGTCCCCGAAGTTAGCTAGATTCGAACAGACTGGGATATGTAGCTTTCATAACATCCCTCGATTCCCAAGACTGATGCGAACCTTTGTGGTGTTTCCACTGGACGAGCACCATCTGTATCTCTTTATTCCTAAGCTTCTTAGTCTTCGAGTCCAGAATACACTCCGGCTCTTCAACCACTCTAAGCTTCTCATCAATTTGCAGGTTAACGTGTGGTATTTTAACTTCTCTTTCGTCAGCTAAACTCTTTCTCAAATGACTAACATGGAATACAGGATGTATTCCAACTAAGTCCGCTGGTAGATCAAGACGATAAGACTGATTCCCAATCTTTTCCACAATCTTGAACGGACCAATAAATCTCGGAGCTAACTTGTTTCTTTTAATGAACCGCACCACATTCTTCATTGGGGATACTTTCAGCATCACCCAATCGTTAACTGCAAAACTGATTGATCTATGCCGATTATCATAATATGACTTCTGCCTGCTTTGAGCTTCAAGAATATTTCTTCTAACAAGTTGAATCTTTTCATGAGTCAACTGTAGAAGGGCAGGTCCTGCTATTGGCGATTCACCTGTTTCACGCCAACAGGTGGGAGTTCTGCACTTTCTTCCGTATAAAGCTTCAAAAGGAGCCATCTTGATTGTTGAATGATAACTGTTATTGTACGAGAATTCGACCAACGGCAAGTGGTCATCCCAGTTACCACCTAAATCAAGAATGCAGGCACGAAGCATATCTTCGAGAGTTAGAATAGTACGCTCACTCTGGCCATCTGCATTTGGATGATAAGCAGTACTCATAGAAATCCGAGTACCCATCCCTTCTTGTAGAGCTTGCCAGAATCTGAATGTGAAACGACTATCACGATCTGATACGATAGATTTCGGCACACCATGTCGTGAAATTATTTCAGTGATGTACAACTGTGCCAATCTATCCAGAGAATAAGTTTCTTTCATTGGAATGAAATGTGCTGATTTCGTTAAACGATCAACGACTACCCAGATAGAGTCGTGTTGTCTTTTGGTCTTTGGCAGCTTCGTAATGAAGTCCATTGTTATATGCTCCCACTTCCATTCAGGAACTGGCAGTGGTTGCATATCCCCGAAGGGTTTCTGGTGTTCTGCCTTAACCATCTGACATACTTTGCAGCTTTCAACACATTTTCCGATGTCTTTCTTCATTCCTGGCCACCAGTAATCAGCTTTCAGATCAAAATACATCTTTGAGCTGCCAGGATGAATAGATAACTTGGACTGATGAGCTTCGGATAGAAGAGTGCTACAGATTGAACCATACTTAGGAATCCAGATTCGGTTTCCTTTGAAACAGTGAAGTCCCAAATGGTTCAGGGTTAGAAATTGTAACTGCCCTTTAAGATTTTCAGAATCAATATTCTCTTCTTTCAGTGCCTCAGTTTGAGCAACTCGAATATCTTCAATAAGATCAGAAGAGAATATAACTGGAGTTAGGGCATAACAGCACTTTTCTGGATATACTTTTCTACTCAACGCATCCGCGACAACATTTGCTTTGCCGGGATGATATAAGATCTCGCAGTCATAATCCTTGATAAGTTCCAAGGATCGACGCTGTTTCATGTTCAGATCTTTTTGAGTGAAAAGGTATTTGAGACTCTTATGATCGGTGTAGAGCTGACACCGAGTCCCATATAGATAGTGACGCCAGATCTTCAGTGCAAAGGTAACAGCAGCCAACTCAAGATCATGAGTTGGTGCACTTTTCTCATAGTCTTTTAATTGCCTTGAAGCATAGGCAATTACTTTTCCCCTTTGCATCAGAACACATCCTAAGCCAGTACCAGATGCGTCGCTATAAACAACGAAATCATCATTACCTTCTGGCAAGGCTAGGATCGGCGCTTGAATCAACTTTTGCTTCAGAATATCGAATGCCTCTTGCTGTTTATCGGTCCAAACGAAAGGAGTATTCTTTCGTGTTAGCATTGTAAGCGGCACAGCAATCTTTGAGAAGTCCTTTATGAGTCGCCGATAATAACCGGCCAATCCAAGGAAACTTCGGATCTCAGAGGCATTACGAGGCGTTTGCCATTTCTGAACGGCCTCGACTTTCGAAGGATCAACGGAAATCCCTTCGCCAGAAACAACATGGCCAAGGAACTGGATCTATAAAAATCAAAGTAGGAATTCAAGTTCTGATGTAAATCAAAGAATACTTAGGAAATAGCTCAAGACATATATAATAGAAATTATACCTGTCTGAGCCAAAATTCGCACTTAGAGAATTTTGCGTAGAGTCTTTCTTTTCTTAATAACTCTAGCAATTGCCGCAGATGGATAGAATGATCAGCCTCCGTTTTGGAGTAAATCAGAATATCGTCTATGAACACGATAACTGATTTATCCAACATTGGTCTGCACACACGATTCATGAGATCCATGAATGCCGCTGGTGCATTTGTTAAGCCGAACGGCATCACGAGAAATTCGTAATGACCGTATCTTGTACGGAAAGCTGTCTTCGGAATATCCTCATCTCTAACTTTCAGCTGATGATACCCAGAACGGAGATCTATCTTCGAGAAATAACTAGCTCCTTGCAGTTGATCAAACAGATCATCAATCCTGGGCAGAGGATATTTATTCTTTATGGTAACCTTGTTTAACTCGCGGTAATCGATGCACATACGGAAGGTTCCGTCTTTCTTTTTGACAAATAAGACTGGTGCACCCCACGGAGAAGAACTCGGTCGGATGAACCCCTTCTCTAACAGCTCTTGCAGTTGCTTAGACATTTCTTGCATTTCTGCAGGTGCAAGTCTGTATGGAGCTTTTGCGATAGGAGCCGCACCAGGAACCAAGTCAATACTAAACTCGACTTGACGTTCCGGTGGCACTCCGGAAATGTCATCGGGAAATACGTCTGGGAACTCACAGACGATAGGAATATCGGACAACGATTTCTTTTCAGAGTTGGATTCAGATAAAACGTAGCACAGATAGGACTCGCGACCCTTGGATAGATACTTATAAGCTTTATCAATAGAAATGAAGCAGTGATCACCTTTTCGCTTCTCGCCCTTGATCTCAAGTACTCGGCCGTCTGAAGACTTGATTCTGATGACTCGCCGGTTGCAGATAATTGTAGCCTCGTTGTTCATTAACCAGTCCATGCCGATGATGACGTCAAACTCTTTTAATGGAATCGGGATGAGATCGAGGTTGAATACGATGTTATTTACGAGCAGAGTGCAGTTTCGGTAGACAGATTCAGCCATAACGAAATTGTTACTGGCTGTCTCAATATCAAGTATTATGGGAAGCTTTGATGGAGCTTTATGTAGCCTTTGTGCAAAAGATGTGGATATAAAAGAACGACTGGCGCCGGAATCGAATAATACTCTAGCAGGAATGGAGTTAAGTAAGAACATACCGGTAACCACATCAGGAGTTTCTTTCGCTTCTTCTGCTGTTATCTGAAAGGCTCGAGTTCTTGCAGTCGGCGTTGCAGCAGAACTTTTCCCCGTAGAACCTCCTGCTGATGATTGAGACTGATAACGTGATCCGCTTCGACACTGGTACATGAAGTGTCCTCTCTTACCACACTTCGCACATCCTCGTCCCTGCTGTGGACATTCCTCACTGCTGTGACCGATCATATTGCACGCAAAGCAAGTAACGTCTTCTGGATTGCACAACCCCATGTGTGACTTTCTGCATCGCTTGCAGAATCGTGGCTCGTTCGTGAGGGAGTAAACTTGTGCTTTCTGTTGTGAACTATGCTGATGGGATTGCTGAGATTGTGACTGAGACTTATTTGGCCTAAAGAATCTGCCAAATCGCTGTTTCTTTGGAGGAGACGGATTCATCGGGTTAGTAGACGGAGCGTATAGCTGATCACCATACTCTAAGTACCCTCGCTCAATCTGTCTCGCTGCTTCTACCATTTCCAGATAGCTCTTATATTTGATCGCACTCATGGGATGTCGATATCTGGGATTGAGTCCTACTCGGAACCTATTCATTTTCCTTTCCTCTGTTGCCACTTGGTAAGAAGAGTAGCCACATAATCTCGAAAATTCGTGTTCGTATTCATCTACAGTCTTCGTTCCCTGAGTCAGTTGCATTAATTGGACTTCCATCTTATCTCGCTGGTCAACCGGGCAGTATTTCGCGTTGAACATGTCTAGAAACTGGTTCCATTCCAATGTCTGAATGACTTCCTCCCCGTATATGCTTCGCTGTGTCTTCCACCATGCGCGAGCAGCTCCAACAAACAACGCAGACGCGTAGCTCACTTTCTTAGAATCTAAACAGTCAGAGATTCTAAAAATTTCTTCCGTATGACTGATCCAATCCATCGCCTGAATCGGATCTACAGTACCCTCGAAGTTCAGGGCACCGCTCGCTTTAAAATCTTTGAATTTGCAGCCTTTAGGCTGAGCAATTAGGGCATCGGGAATAGAGTTATCAGAATTAGAGTCATTAATCTGAACTTGCTTCTCTTTTCTCTTATTTTTTTTATCTTCACGTCTTTTAGCTTCGGCCTCATCTCTGGCACGAAACTGTTCTTGCATCATTTTCTTTTGTTGTTCTGAGTGTTGGGCTAAAAATTGTTGCATCATTTCAAACATTTGTTGTGGATTCATGTTGCTGGGAATATCACCTGATCCTGATCCTGACATCTTCTACTGAAAATTACAAGCATTTAGCTATCAGTTTATAGACTTAGATCTATGTACCCTTTATCCCATCCTATTAGTCTGTACATCCTATCTCAGTTCAAACCACCTAAATGATTGATACATATGTATTGCTTCAGTTTGAGATCAAGTATACTTACGTAATACTTGATTCACTCAAACTAGTGCTCTGATACCATCCTGTGAAGACCTTCCCTTACGGGGCAGTCCTCAGAGTCTAGGTCCCACAAATTGCAATACGATATCAACCATACTAAGATAGGGTAATTAATTGCGGAATTAAAAATTACATGTACATACAGATTAGGATTTAAGTTTACATATTTCAAAATAAAGTTATAAAAGGGTAACATCTAATCTAATCATAATATCATACATTACATCAAATCTACCCAGAACCACCACAATTGTTGTCTTCCAATCAGTACCAGAAAGATTTGTTGAGTAGTGGTCTAGAAAATCTTCAAAACTTGGATCTTGAATGACCTAAGTACTAGGTCCTGCAGGTGATTTTCCTTTGGCTTTTCCTGTAAAATATTAATGCAACATCTGTAAGCAAAGCTTAGTGAGTTTATAGATTTTCAATATCAACATGCGTGTCAAGCGGAGTCATTAATCTTAGCGTGATATGTCTTGGCTGCCGCTACAGCCCTCATGATTGAGATATAGTATCATAAGATCGGATGATGTTCAAGCCACACTCACGCTTAAATCGTGGGGATCAGCCACATACTGGGCTAGCTACCAGTAAGTCAATATGGCGGAACATCGGAGGTCATTACCAATTCATAAGAACTGGTGAAATAGCCGGGTCTAGAACAATAGACCATAAGGGCTAGTCAAGCTGAATCAATCTATCAAATGTCTGATCAATGATGTAAGCATATGTCTTAGAAGTCATGATAGCAATGAATCATAAAGCAAAGTCTGAAGCAATATTAAATGCAATATGAAAAGATAATCAAATAGCTATCATGATTCACTGGGCAACACCCAACCATGGTGTGCACAGGTCTCAATTCCAGCTGATAAATGAATGTCAATAAATCTAACAGCAGCAATATATCTCAACCGGATCTATGCATGTTCAATCTGAATATCTATAACTCACAGGTCTGGTCTTTTGTCAAACAGATATAAATCTGCCACCTGAGTTATCTCAGGATTTTATCTCTGTCAGTCTATCTTCTTTAAGTCTTTAAATCTTTGTTCAGAATATACTGAACCTGTCCAGAATTATTCATATAAATCTCATGTCAATATCATCATCATTATCATGGAATTTCATCATCTTTTGATCATTAAATCTTTAATTCTATCTGATTCTGATAACTTTCAGTTCATCAATCTTTTGTTCGTTCATATTCTTTATTCTTTTAAATTCTCAAAAAGTTCTCTATATATATATATATATATATATATATATATATATATATATATATATATATATATATATATATATATATATATATATATATATATATATAACAATATATATATTTATATAGTCATTTATCTTAACTAAAATTTTATATATAATAATTGGGTTTCGGACCATCAATTTCGGATCAGCCCGGATTGGGATCCGGATTCGGATCTAACCGAAATGAGCATCCGGATTGGTTCATCCGAAATAAAAATCGAATTCGGACCAAACAATCCGGACCAAATCATCCGAAACAGTCCATCCGAAACAATCCATCCGAATTAGTACCATCCGAACTCGGATCATCCGAGTTCGGACCATCACTTAACAAAACAATAATTTTATTATCCGAAGTATGGGAACCGAAGTGGTGCATCATCCGAATTCGGACATATCCGAATGCGGATCCTTCATGTTCATAAATTTCCAGATTTTGTTCTTCATGTTCATACTTATACTCATACGGATTTTTACATAAAATTCACAAAACTTATTTATATTAACATGCAACGTTTTATTTTGTTGTATTATCATTATTTGAGTGTTTTTATATAATCTTTTTAATCAAAAACATCTTAATTTAGTCAAGATCATCCAAAAACTCATAATTTTCTCAAGAACACTTTATTATAAAAATTCATATTTTCTTGCTTATTTTTGATAATCTGATCTCATATTTTTGTTTCTATTACATCTATTATCATTAATTCATCATAATCTAATAAGATCTAACACATGCAACCTTAAATTCATGTTTTTACATCTTTGGTTTCGGTTTTTATCAAAACCGAACCAAACCTTTAAAAAAATCTTAAAAATATAACTCAAAATTACCTCAAATCTTGTAGATTCCAATTGTTTGATGATAATTGTAACTCCTTCTTGGCTTTAATCTTCAATTTAATGCCGATTTTATGGAACTTTTGATGGATTTGTGAAAAATCCGTAGGTTTTAGAGAGAAGTTAGAGAGAGAGAGTTAATTGTAATAATGATCTTAAATGATCATCATTTAGTTTATATACTTCATTTGCATTTAACCCACTTAACTTTTTGTATAATACATGTCTTTTATTTTTCTCAATTTAATTATATCATAAATATAATATAAAATTATATTTACTTAATATATTTTTATTCTTAATCAATATTTGCAAATACAAATAATATAACAAAAATTATATTATTATCTCAAAATATACATTACATAACTGATCAAAAGTTAGGTTGTTACAGTCGGTTTGGCTTGGGTCTTATACGTGTTTTGCACTTCTAAATTAAGGGTTTAGAGCATTATAAAGTCAAAATAGGATTAGGGAACTTATAAGTCTTTCAAATGATGTACGAAACTTTCTTGAAGGAACCTAAAATGTGTGGTTATGGCACACAAGTGTTGATTTGGGTTGTTTAAGCCTTAGAATTATCAATCGCAAACTAAAACATGAAAATTGATCACTTTAGACTTTAAACAATGGTTAAGGGATATTCTAACTTCTAATAATGAACTATGAACCATATTTATAAGTTCATTAAAGTAGATATAAGCTTAGTTTAAGAGTTGTTATTGGCTTTTAACATGCTTGGTGATCACGTGTTGTGTCTAGGTGTATTGTAGCTAATTTCGGCGACTCTTGGAGCTTGTGGCGAGGCTTGTGCTAACTCTATTCCTATATATTGAGTTGGCTTGATATTGATGGGATCCTTTATGCATTGATCGTGAGTGCTAGTGTTAATATGTACCTCTTATGACATAACACTTGCTTGCTTCATATGCTTATGTTGTTCATTCCTTGGCATTGTATCTCGTTACTTGTTCATGATCTTTATACTTATGCTCTTACTTTATTTGACTTATGTGGGTAGTCTTTACATGTACGTGTTTATTACATTACTTATGATATAGTACATTACTGTGTGTGATGTACATTATAGCCATACTACCGATGATCTCGGAGTATGATGTCGTACTCCATTGTTGGCGGGAGTACGATACCGGGTACTGCGGGCCCCGATGATTTTTTATGTTACACACTCCATGGATGTACTCATAGTGTGTAGTGTTGTCGTGACATTATCAAGAGTATCTCTCTTGATATGTCTCATCTCCTTTGATATCTCTTATATGATAATGTTTTATTGTGATGATTCATGTCTTGCAGGTTTATTAATCCGGTTAGCCATTGATTGTGGTACATTATTGATCTAGTCACTCACTAAGCGTTATTGCTTAACCATTCCGTTGATTTACACCATTCATGTATAGAAGGTAAAGGGAAGGAGAAGGTTGAATCAAGCAAGGGTTGAAGTAGAAGTTCGTGATCGGTAGACTCTTTTGGTATAGTTACTTATGTCTTATTTTGGGAAGGGAGTAGATCACCATTTCATTATATTTCATCATGACTTTGTAGGCTTAAGCTTGATGAATGGTGATGTATTTAATTCCATTTTGTGTAATGTACTTGGATATGGTGGTCTTAGAACTTGCGTATATTGGGCGACGGTCACATTATGTACTGTTAGTTAGATCCATGGGCGTATAAGCGCATAAACCTCTGATTTGTTTTGAGAACTTGTAATTGGGGATTTGATGTATTTGAAATATATTTTGAAGTCTGTTTAGAAACAAAAAATACAGGTTGGTTTATTAATATTACGAATAGGTCATGCCGAATATTCGTTAGAATTATTGATTAATATTACTATTATTGTTAATTAGAGTTATGGTGTTACAAAATGCATCTGTCAAAGTATACAATCCAAAACGTATACGTTTTGTTAAATCAAAACATATAAATGTTTATGTTAAGTTTATACAATTTATATATTTTATTTAAAAGTTAGAATTAATTTGAAATGTATTAACGTTACAATTATTTAAGTTAAAAATGAATAAAATGCTAAGTTTATATATTTTTCTTCAAAATTAAGTCAAAACTTAGAAAAGTAAAAAACATTTAATTGAAAGTGAATAAAATGTGAAGTTTACATATTTTTATTAAAAATTATAATTAAATCGAAATGTGGAAATTAACGAGATAATCAAAACAAAATGAACAAAGTATTAAGTTTAAAATGAAACGTATTAATGTTACAAAATATTAAAATAACAATAAATAAAATACTAATTTGAATCCAAACGTATTAACATAAAATGTATAAATATTTTATTATATGAAACGTAAGATAAATGATTTTTAATATTTAAATTGAATATATAAAAAAACATAAAATAAATAATTTGAATTTATAATAGTGATAATTTTTAAAATATAAAAAATCAATATATATAATAACATAAGTATATTTACAAATAAAAATGTATAAATAGTAATAATAAATTTAAACAAAAGATGAAAATTTATAAAAAGGACTAAAATTGAAAATATATTACATAGTTGAGGTACTAAATTGGCATTGACATAAGGGCAAAACCGTCATTTAAAAAAAGTTAAGAGAAAGAGGGACCATTTTTGCAAATAAATAGTGTTTTGAGCGACCATTTATGTAATTTTTAAAGATCAGAGACCATATCCATAATTTTGACTAAACCACAGGGACCATTTCTGTAATTTACTCTAAAATTTTTGTCTTTCTTTAGCTTTCAATTATTATTTATTTAATTAAAGTTTATTTAATTATGTTATTATCGTTGTTAGGGATTATATTTTTAATTATATTAAAATTATCTATTTATTAATTTTAATTTTTTTGTAAGCCTTTAATATTTATTTTTTTATTTATTGGGTTCATTAAGAAAAAAACTAACATGTTTTCACGTTTTTTACGTTTTCGCCCTTCCATATTATTTTTTTTTCCTAGAAATGTCCTCAAGTTAATTTTCTCTTTGTAGTTTAGTGAAATTTGGCTATTGAAACCCGGTTTTTCAGTTTTTTAAAAACCCGATTTACTAATTATAACGGGCTCTGTAACATCCCACATCGTTGGAGAGGAGAAACTAATATGCCCATATAAGGGTGGTGTTGTCTCTATCAACCAAGACGCGTTTTGGGGCGGGCCTATGGTTTGACTTCTAGATACAAACCGTACGGCCTTTGCCAAAGCGGACAATATATTGTCTCGGGGTGGTCTGGGAATTAAAGTTGGTATCAGAGCCAGGCACCGAGTAGATGTGCACAGTAGGGGCGTTGTGTTCCCATGGGGGAGGGATTGTAACATCCCACATCGGTGGAGACGGGAAACTAATATGCCTATATAAGGGTTAGGTTGTCTCGATCCACCAAAACGCGTTTTGGGGCGGACCTATAGTTTGGCTTCCATGCAGCCTTTGCCAAAGCGGACAATATCTTGTCTCATGGTGGTCTGAGCTGTTAAAGGCTCTACGAGTCAAAATTCACAAAACAAGGAAAAAAATATTAACTTGAGGACAAATCTGAAAAAAAATATTTATTGAGAAACGAAAACACAAAAATCATGAAAACATGTTGGTTTTAATAATGATAAACCCTATTTTATAATGATTATTTGTTTACGTTTATATAATATACGATTATATATTATACGAAAAAAATTTTGACCCGTTTATATTTTTAGTTTTTCTTAAGAAAACTACAAACTGTTTTGTTATTTAGTTTTACAGAACGAAAAACTATGAATCATTATGATTTTTAGTTTTTTTTAAATAATAAATTACGTCCCATTTTGTTTTTAAATTTTTCTAAACAGAAAAACTACGAACCATTCCCTTTTATTACATTTTCGAATAAAAAAAAAAGGCATTCCATTTTTAAGTTTTTACCAACATAAAAAAACTATGCACCATCCTGTTTTTTAGTTTTGATGTTGTTGATTTTATACATATTTTTCTTGGCATATCTCTCTCATTTAAATGTGTTTTTATAGCTAAACTTTTGAATTTTGATATTGAAATGAACTAATTTTGTTTCTGAAGATTTGTCGTCAGCCGATACATGAAAGATCCATAGCCATGGATCTAAAGATAAAAGTGTTAGTGCATAGGAGAAAACATGGCCATGGAATTCACCCCAAAAGCGCATGCTAAAAACCCAAGGACATATTATAACCTTGTTTTATACGAGGGAGGAATCCAATCATTTTGGATGGCGGTTTGAACTAGAAGGAGAGCTAGAGAGCAATGCAAAAAGGAGGACGCGATTTCAAGCATCGGGAGGACAGTTTTTTGTGAAGAACAATTGAAGAATTTCATGATTTCAACTTCTATATTCATCATTCATTAGTTTGGAAATCCAATATCATATAAATTCTTTTTTTGGTGTTTTGATTGATATGATGGTAACTCTAACCATGGGATAAAAAAAAGTTAGGGTAAATTACAAATTTCCTCCATGTGGTTTGGTAGAAATTATGGATTTGGCCCATAGAATTCATTTATTACACAGGCAGTCCTTATTTTGAAGTTTTGTTACAAACTTGGTCCTTTGAACGTTTGACATCTCTAAACATTTTAAAAGTGACACTTTTTTTTTCCTTTTACTAATTACAGTTTTATTCCCCGTAGTTTTCCAATTAATTTCTTTTAAGGTTCCTATTTAAAAACTATAATTTTTAATTGTATTAATATATTAATCATATCAAGCATTTATGTAACATCTGTCATTTCGACCTGGTACGTAGAATTATTTTAGTGGATGAATAATTTATTAATATTGGGTTGGTCCAATTATATCCCGTTTCGTGGATTGATACGTGTCGGGATTGGGGCTTGCGTGTCAGCGGGTCATAATTTTAATGAACGGAGTATATTTTTGGGATCGTGGGGTTAAATGGGTTAAATAGGTATTAATAGTGAAAATGTGATATCAGGTTCGGGTTAATGGGTTCGGGACCGGCCTAAAATAAAAACGTACATATATGCTTATCCCTTTTTCCTTCTTATCCATCTTGAGATAACCTAAAAGTGTGAAGTGTGTGCTTGTGTGGAGAACTCCAGCAGGGAAGCCAAACTTTAGCATCAAATTGATTGTGTGAATTGGGTTTTGGCTGCATCTTCTTCTTCCTTGTGTGTTCTTGAGCTCCAAAAGGGTAAGATTCCATGAATTAGCCTCTAATTTCTTGTTATATGATATGAATTGGTGAGGGTTGGTTATGAGGCTGTAAAGGGATTATTATGTACTGAATTTGTATGGTTATTGGATGCTGAAATCGTGTGTAAAGGAGTTTTGGCACTCGTGGGCAGAGCTGAAATCGCAGGTCATCTATGAGGTTTTCGCGGGGTCGCGGCGCGACCACCAGAAGGTCTGCGGCGCGACGAGTAACCTGCAGGGGAAATCCGAAATTAATCTCGTGAAAAGGGTTTGGGTCGAATTCAATGTCGAGTTTCTTCGGGGCAGTTCGGGATGGATTTTGTGTATATTTGGGGTCTTGCTTAGGGTTGTTTCGAGTCGAGTTGGGTCGGGTTTCGGGTGTTAGTCGAGTTTCGGTTTCGTGGGATTGTCGGGTTATTGTGATTGTGTGGTATGTGCTAATCGGGATTGTGTTTAATCATTGGGCTATTGTGATTACAGGGACTAGTGGACATCGGGCCGGATTCGATCAGGGTGCTCAGACTTCTGGAAACCAGTCAGGTGAGTACTCGAGACGTTTTCTAAGCGCGCGCCATCTTTTACGTTATAGTTGAATAGCTATATTATGCGTGTTTACATATATGAGACAGGGACGTGAACCTCAGGTATACTCTATTCCTTATACGTTTTATGTATGAGATGTGAGATCGGTTCGGGGGTCCGTGATGAGTTCCATACGGACGATAAGTCGCGAAGGGGAATCGCGCGGGTTGACTGTCCCTTACAGTCCTTGGGGCGTATATATACGGCAGGGCTTGTAGCCGGGTAGCTTCCGTGCTACAGGGTATTACCGACCATTGTTGTGTGCGATGTGTCCACCGGGGAGGGGTCCCCACAGGGCTCTGTGTTATCCCGATCTCATACCTGTGATATTATACCTGAGATGTGTGTGGGGCAACAGGGACAGGGACAGGGACAGGGATATTGTGTGCTACGTGCTATGTGTTATGTGCAGGGTCAACCCTCGTGTGCTCACGGGCTTTATAGCTCATGTATTCGAGTCTAACATGTTCAGGTAATCAGAAAGGACCTCAGCCGCAGCCGAGGTAGATCCGAGATTGATGGAAGATCGGTAATAGTTTCGTATCTTGTATAGAACGGTTGTAATAGTTGTTTTGGGAATTGTGTATTCAGTGATCGGGATGATATGTTTGTTAATCTGGGATTAGGAATGTATAGACTGTGTTTGATGTATGTGCTCAAGTTTTAAATTAATCGTAATCTGCATAACCCTATGACACGTGTATTATAGATCCGTTGCGTTGTTGCCACTTATGATATTATGTTGACGTGGCATTTCCGGGATCGGGAGGGGTGTTACAACTTATTATTATACATATATTTATTTATTATTATTTATAAAATATTCAACCTGCTTTTTTATATTTCTCTTTATTATATTGTTTTCTTTTTATAAAATATATATTTATATGTTTTATTTTTCATGTTATGTATCAAAATGCATTTATATATTATTTATATATATTTATTTAACAAACATGATAATATTTCATATGTTGGATACCCTTGAAATATATTTAATAATTTTCAAAAGTATTAAAGTTTCAAATGATTAAAAAGAATGAAAGTTTTGTATTCGGTGAAATCTTTAAAATTTATTTTATATTTTGATTTTTATTAAAATCAATTTAACCATAAACAATTTACAATTTTTTAAAATTTCAAATCTAAAATCAAAATAAACTTCAGAATAACCTTTATTATTATCAAATTTTAGTAAAAAAATAAAATTACATGTAAATGATACATTTGGTTTTATAATACTTCCAAACCATTATATCACCGTAATAATGTGTATCATATGTAGTTAAATTTTCATTTTAAAAAAAGAAAATTAAAAGATAACATAAACTTAAAAGATTTCACTGAGAACCAAACTTTAATACCATTGAAAATTTTTAAAAATATTTCAATGGTATCCAACATATGTGTAACACCCTCCTTTCCTGCCCAAAAGACACGTCAACACAATATCATAAGTGGCAATAACGCATATCATCTATACAACCCATGTCAGAGGATCCTACAAAGCACTGGTAATTAAAACTTTAACACAAAATGTTAACAACGTATCCGCAATCCCAGTACAACTAACAACCCTGACAAAACTATCACATGCGATACTAATCCGACTATTACACAAAAGGCAGGTACGAACATCCTCCAGCCCCGATCTAGCGAACACAGCTACCGATCCCCTCCCTAATTCCATGAACATGGTAGACTCGAATACGTAAGCTCGTGAGTACACGAGGGTTAGAATCTGCGGCATAAACACGTAACACACATACACATAGCACATACACACATGGCAATCTTTATCCCTGTCCCTGGCAATCAACAATGTAACTCAGGAATGAACACAAAGCATGAGATCCGAAGCCCTGCACACGTAATCACTGTGGGGACCCCTCCCCAGCTAATGACTGTGCGCAGCGGCGGTTAGCTAAAACCCTGTAGCACGGGCGCGAACCGAATATAGGCTCTGTCGTGTATACACGCTCTGAAGACTGGTTAGGGACAGTCAGCCCACGCGATCACTCATCGCGAATCACTGTCCGTATGGAACTCATCACGGACACCCTGGAACGGATCTCTCATGCACATATAACACATATGTAAAAGTAGAATCATACCTGAGGCTCGCGTCCCTGTCTCATACGCATTACACAATACACATACACAATACTAGCTACCCAGCTACGACTCGCAAAACGATCACGGGTTTGAAAAGGACTCTAGTACTGACTTGGTCAATCTGCTAATCCCGTAATCTCTAACTCGTCTCAGCTCGCTGTTGGCTAGTCCCTGAAATCACAAGGATCCCAAACTGTTAACAAAAACCCAACTTAACAGATACACATAACAACTTATACACTGAACACATAACTGAATCAAATCCCATAAACAGTCCCAACTAACCCAAGAACCCAAAACCAACCCCAAATCCCACAAGGAACCCAGCCCAAAACCCAAAACCGCAATCCAGCCTCAAACCACGATCGCGCCCACGGTTGTCCTCCCTCCATCGCGATCGCGCTCGCCCCCATTGCGATCACGCCCGCCCCTCGCGTCGCGACCACGCTCGGCGAAACGCGACCGCGCTCTGGTGCGACGGTCCCTGCTCCGTTCTCGTTTCCATGGCCGTCCAGGGGTAACAAAACACCTCAAACTCGATTCCAGCCATAATAAACACATAAATTTAACATCCAACATCCCATACATACTCAATAACTATTTCTCATAAATTAGCAACACATAACCCGAATTTTAGGATCAAAATCAATAATTCTTACCTCTTTGTAACTCAAGAACGCAAAAGGATATGGAAATGGTCAATTTCAACAATCAATTCTATTTCCCTGCTGCTTCCTGTTTGATCCATCACCCACACGAACACACACTTTCACACTCACTCACACTTTCTTTCTAAAAAAGGAAAAAAAGATTCAAAAGAGCATATATATATTTTCCCACTTTTAGCAAGTTCCGACCCAATAACCCGGACCCGATATCTTATTTTCACAATTAATATCCACTTAACCCGATTAAATCCACGAACTCATAAACACGATCAATCCACTAATATCATAACCCGGAGACACGTATCTCACCATCCCGACACGTATAAATCCACCACTCGGGATTCTATTGGACCATTGCAATATTATTAAATTAAACATCCACTAAAATAATTACACACAATTATTCAGAAAACGGAATGTTACAAACCCTCCAGTCTTAAAGAGATTCCACCTCTAGAATCTATCTCGAACCCATTCGCAAGTACATGTCTTCATGTCAACTCTCAAAGAACGTCAATTCCCTCAAAATCTTCGACTCAGTTAGGCAATTCACTAATGATTTAGTAAATCCTCTAAATCTTGCAACTCGCATATATGCAACTGGTAGATCCTCTATTCACAGAGTCTTCTCGCGGCGTCACCTCATAAGCCACTTGGTTCCCATATAATCTTAAATCATCAATCTTCATTTCCGGATCTCAGTTAAGATTACATCCTCATGCAACTCTCTATGGTTCATCTACTAACACAATAGATCTTTAATCCCCTCATAACGACACATAAAGACATCTCCGTCGAGTCACTAAATGCAACCTCATAGACACAGATAAACACACAAAATAAATAAATTCCACTCTCGATATAATAATCCACTATCAACAGGGTCAATCCATTTAACATAACACAATTCTCAAACATGGCAATCTCACACCTCTGTCACTATATCTCATAGTCATAAGCACAATCAACGCAGTTACACACAACAGAACATGCACAGAATACCACAAACACATACTAAGGGTCTGCCCCACAATCAAAAAACACTCGAGGCAAGTTCAAAGGCACGTACCCGAAACCATATCAATAGCATCCCGTGCTTCCTCGGCAGTCGCCTGAAATACTCGACCCTGCGCCCTGGTATAATGACAACTGGATGATGACGGCTCTGCCCTGGACCCACTGGAACTAGCCCCTTGCACTGCTGGTCCCGGCTCCGGAAAACCCTCGCTCTATGCCCTGGCCTCCCCACAAGTGAAGCATAACGGCTCTGGAACAGTACACGTGGCAGCAGCATGCCCCACTGGCCGCATCGGTAACATCTGGGCACATCTGACGCACACGGCCCACTGTGGCGACGATGGTACCTCGGGCACTCCCGACCATCCACTAAACTATCAAACCTCCTACCCCAATCTCGAGACCTCTATCCCCCGCTACTATGACCCTGCTCACTGTACCGCGAACCCTGCCTTTGACTCTGATTGTCTGACCACTCTCTAATCCCGTAATCTCTTACTCCACTCAGCTCGCTGTTGGCTCGTCCCTGAAATCATACGAATCTTAAATATTAACACAAACCCAACTTAACAGATACACATAACAACTTATACACTGATCACATAACTGAATCAAATCCCATAAACAGTGCCAACTGACCTAAGAACCCAAAACCAACCCCAAAGCCCACAAGGAACCCAACCCAAAACCCAAAACCACAATCCAGCCCCAAACCACGATCGCGCCCACGCTCGCCCCCCCCCCCCCCCCCCCCATCGCAATCGCGCCCGCCCCTCGCGTCGCGACCACGCTCGACGGAACGCGACCGTGCTCTGGTGCGACGATCCCTGCTTTGTTCTCGTTCCCATGGCCGCCCAGAGGTAACAAAACCCCTCAAACTCGTTTCCAGCCATAATAAACACCAAAAATTAACATCCAACATCCCATACATACTCAATAACTATTTCCCACAGATTAGCAACACATAACCCGAATTTCAGGATCAAAATAAATAATTCTTACCTGTTTGTAACTCAAACGCAAAAGGATCTGGAAATGGTCAATTTCAACAATCATTTATACTCCCTGCTGCTTCCTGCTTGCTCCAGCACCCACACGAACACCCACTTTCACGCACAGTCACGCTTTCTTTCTAAATAAGGAAAGAAAGATTCAAAAGAGCATATATCTATATATAAGCGGGTTCCGACCCAATAACCCGGACCCGATATCTCATTTTCACAATTAATATCCACTTAACATAATTAAATCCACGAACTCATAAGCACGATCAATCCACTAATATCATAACCTGGTGACACGTATCTCACCATCCCGACACGTATAAATCCACTACTCGGGATTCTATTGGAACATTGGAAAATTATTAAATTAAACATCCACTAAAATAATTACACGCAATTATTCAGAAAACGGGATGTTACAAACCCTCCTCTCTTAAAGAGATTCCCCCCCCCCCCCCCAAGAATCTATCTCGAACCCATTCGCAAGTACACGTCTTCATGTCAACTCTCAATGAACGTCAATTCCCTCAAAATCTTCGACTCAGTTAGGCAATCCACGAATGATTTAGTAAATCCTCTAAATCTTGCAACTCGCATATATGCAACTGGTAGATCATCTATTTACGGAGTCTTCTCGTGGCGTCACCTCATAAGCCACTTGGTTCCCATATCATCTTAAATCATCAATCTTCATTTCCGGATCTCAGTTAAGATTACATCCTCATGCAACTCTGTATGGTTCATCCATTAACGTAGTAGATCTTCAATCCCCTCATAATGACACATAAAGACATCTCCGTCTAGTCGCTAAACGCAACCTCATAGACACAGATAAACACACAAAAGAAATCAAATCCCCTCTCGATATGATAATCCACTATCAAATGGGTCAATCCATTTAACATAACACAATTCTCAGACATGGCAATCTCACACCTCTGTTACTATATCTCACAGTCATAAGCACAATCAACGCAGTTACACACAACAGAACTTCCACAGAATACCACAAACACATACTAAGGGTCTGCCCCACAATCAACACACACTCGAAGCAAGTTCAAATGCGCGTTCCCGAAACCATATCAGTAGCATCCTGTGCTTCCTCGGCAGTCGCCTGAAATACTCGACCCCGCACCCTGGTATCATGACGACTGGATGATGACGGCTCCGCCCTGGCCCCACTGGAACTAGCCATTTGCACTACTGGTCCCGGCTCCGGACAATCCCTCACTCTATGCCCCGGCCTCCCACAACGGAAGCATAACGGCTTCAGAACAGCACACATGGAGGCAACATGCCCCCGCTAGCCGCATCAGTAACATATGGGCACATCTGACGCACACGGCCCACTGTGGCGACAATGGCACCTCGGGCACTCCCGACCCTTAACTGAACTATAAAACCTGCTACCCCAATCTCGAGACCTCTGTCCCCCGCTACTCTGACTCTGCTCACTGTACCGCGAACCCTGCCTCTGACTCTAACTGTCTGACTGCTGACTCTGCGTCGGTCGGCTCGATCTCCGATCTCCACCCCTGTCTCTTTCTCGTCTATCTCTCGAATTCTGACCCGAATGTCGCCCCTGGTCTGGTTGTCGCTCCCTGGAAGTGTCTCTGGAACGCCTCTGATCACTCAAGGACCACTCAGGAGTCCTCGCACGTCGGCGCTGGGAAGACATCTGCTCCCTTTGCTTGGCTATCTCCCGCTCCTTAATGCGGGCCGTCTCTAATGCTCTAGCGAAGGTAGGTGTCTCGTGCAATCCAACGAACTCTCTAATATCTGTTCACAGTCCCTCAATAAACATATCGGCCTTCCGCTGCTCTGTGTCAATATGATGGGTGCAAACTGCGAATACTCGTTGAACCGATCTACATAATGTTATACCGTCATCTCGCCCTGCTATAGATGAAGGAATAGCCGCCATCACTCGCCTCACATCTCTCGGAATGTACTGCAGCTCAAACACAGCCCTGAACCGATCCCACGTAATCGCGTAAGCTGCGGAAGATGTCATCGCTGACTCAATAGATTTTCACCACTAGGATGCCCCTCCCCTAAGAAAATAAGTCGCATACCCCACCATATCCCTCGGATCCACGTGCGCAACCCGAAAAGCAGCCTCTATCTCACGCTCCCATGTCATAGTCATCCCTGGCTCACCACCGCCTCTGAACTAGGGTGGAGCTCCTATCATAAAGTCCTTAAAGGACCCACCCCTCTGTGTAGTTGACGACGATGCACCTGCTCCTGAATCAGTCCCTGTCACTAGTGTCTCTTGACCCATACCCAAACCCTGCTGACGGTAAAACTGCGTCAAGACCTTTTGAAGCTCTGACTTGCGGATAAACACATCACCCGCTGGTCTCTCAGCACATGATCCCTCGCCCTGATCTGCCATATCAATCTGCACAAACCGAAGCAATTAAATAACAAATAGATCACCCAGCATCATACAATAAGCTAGGTCAGTTAATTCCATTAAATCAATCTCAAGGAAGAGTCCTCCAAGGATCTGCACAAGGTTTAAGCTAAACATCTACTAATGATACTCAGACTTCAAACCACAAGCTCTGATACCATCATGTAACACCTTCCTTTCCCGCCCAAAAGCACGTCAACACAATATCATAAGTGGCAATAACGCATATCATCTATACAACCCATGTCAGAGGATGCTACAAAGCACTGGTAATTAAAACTTTAACAAAAAAGGTTAACAACGTATTCACAATCCTAGTACAACTAACAACCTCGACAAAACTATCACATGCGATACTAATCCGACTATTACACAAAAGGCAGGTACAAAGATCCTCCAACCCCGATCCAGCGAACACAGCTACCGATCCCCTCCCTAATTCTCTGAACATGGTAAACTCGAATACGTAAGCTTGGAAGCTCGTGAGTACACGAGGGTTAGACTCTACACCATAAACACGTAACACACTTACACATAGCACATACAATAGCAATCTCTATCCCTGTTCCTGGAAATCAACAATGTAACTCAGGTATGAACACATAACATGAGATCCGAAGCCCTGCACATGCAATCACTGTGGGGAACCCTCCCCGGCTAATGACCGTGCGCCGCGTTGGTTAGCTAAAACCCTGTAGCATGGGCGCGAACCGGCTACAGGCCCTGCCGTGTATACACGCTATGAACACTGGTTAGGGACAGTCAGCCCACGCGATCACTCATCGCGAATCACTGTCCGTATGGAACTCATCACGAACACCCTGGAACGGATCTCATCTCATGCACATATAACACATATGTAAAAGTAGAATCATACCTGAGGCTCGCGTCCCTGTCTCATACGCATTACACAATACACATACACAATACTAGCTACACAGCTACGACTCGCAAAATGATCACGGGTTTGAAAAGGACTCGAGTACTCACTTGGTCAATCCGCTAATCCCGTAATCTCTGACTCGACTTAGCTCGCTGTTGGCTCGTCCCTGAAATCACACGGATCTCAAACTGTTAATAAAAACCCAACTTAACAGATACACATAACAACTTATACACTAATCACATAACTTAATCAAATCCCATAAACAGTCCCAACTGACCCACGAACCCAAACCAACCCCAAAGCCCACAAGGAACCCAGCTCAAAACCCAAAACCACAATCCAGCCCCAAACCACGATCGCGCCCACGCTCCCCCCTCCACCGCGATCGCGCCCGCGCTCGCCCTCTTTGCGATCGCGCCCGCGCCTCGCGTCACGATCGCGCTCTGGTGCGACGGTCTCTACTCTGTTCTCGTTTCCATGGCCGCCCATGGGTAACAAAACCCCTCAAACTCGATTCCAGCCATAATAAACACATAAAATTAACATCCAACATCCCATACATACTCAATAACTATTTCCCACAGATTAGCAACACATAACCCGAATTTCAGGATCAAAATCAATAATTATTACCTCTTTGTAACTCAAGAACGTAAAAGGAGATGGAAATGGTCAATTTCAACAATCAATTCTATTTCCCTGCTGCTTCCTGCTTGCTCCAGCACCCACACGAACACTCTCTCTCACACACACTCACGCTTTCTTTCTAAAATAAGGAAAGAAAGATTCAAAAGAGCATATATATATTTTTCCACTTTTAGCGGGTTCCAACCCAATAACCCGGACACGATATCTCATTTTCACAATTAATATCCACTTAACCCGATTAAATCCGCGAACTCATAAACACAATCAATCCAGTAATATCATAACCCGGTGACACGTATCTCACCATCCCGACACGTATAAATCCACTACTCGGGATTCTATTGGACCATTGCAATATTATTAAATTAAACATCCACTAAAATAATTTCACGCAATTATTCAGACAACGGGATGCTACAATATGAAATATTATCTTGTTCGTTAATTAAATATAACAATAATATATGAAGGAACATCGATACGTAACATCAAAAATAAAACATATAAATATTTATTTTATAAAAAGAAAATAATATAATAAAAGGAAAATTAAAAAGTTAAACATATGATTTTAAAAATAACAATAAATAAATACATATATGTATTATAATAAAATGTTGAAAGTAAAGCTTTTAAATAGGGATATGGATTATAATTGTAATTGTAATTAGTAAAATGACAAAATGAACATTTTTACAAACTTTAGAAAAGTCAAATGGTCAAAGGACCAAATCCGTGATAAAACTTCAAAATAAAGACAGTCGGGTGTAATAAATGAAGTCTAGGAACCAAATCTATAATTTCCACCAACCACAGGGACGAAATTTGTAATTTACCCAAGAAGTTATTAGGATTTTTCAAGTTTATGATTTTACAAGTGAAGTTACATTGAGCTCAACCATCTTGTGTAACTTGGATTAGTCTTAATCATATATCAAATTAGATATTTTTTCACGATTATTTAGTGACCGAATGCTTATAATCATCATTCTGCATCGTTTTCCTGATATCAATACTCGGTTCTTACATAAACTATTCTATTATACAAGAAGTCACACTTGCCTAAATGTCTATTAGTTATAGTTTGGATTGGATTGGTTCACATTTTGTTATAAAATACGTGTTTAGTAAATAGACACCAGCTTTGTTAACGAAAAAAGCTATAAACCATTTGGTTTTTAGTTTTTTTTAAACGAAAAAAATATTTCGAATCACTCTTTTATTTTATATTTTTCGGACGAAAAAAACTACGAATCATTTCATTTTTTAGGTTTTTCAAGCATACCATTTTGTTTTTTTAGTTTTTCCGAACAATAAAAACGAAATAGTTTTGGTCTTTTTCATTTGGTAAATTTAGTAAAAGGGTAATGGTTCGGATTTTTTCTCTCGTTTAAATAAACACAAAAAATGAATGGTTTGTAATCTTATTGTTAGGTACAAACATATAAAGATGAAAACAATTATAATTGTAATTATAGAGACTAATATGTCAATATTAGAAATCTTAGTTTAGGAGAATGTAAACAAATTCTAAGGGAATTTGTTTATAGACTTTGTCATTTTATTCTTTGTTATTTATGTACAGAGCAAAGTCAATCATTCAATAAAAAACAAGATTTGTGTTCAGTGTGTTGATTCACCTAAATCACGATTTCACACTTTTTCATTCCAAAATATTAAAAATCGGATTGAAAAAACTTAAAAAAAAAAAAAAACAAAATGGTTTGTAATTTTTTACCCTTGGAAAATCTTAAAAACGCATTGATTCGTAGTTTTTTAGTTGGAAAAACTAATAAAAGGAAATGGGTCGAAGTTCTTTGTCGTTTAAAAAAACTAAAACCATATGATTCGTAGTTTTTTTTTTTATGATGGGGATTCTTTTTATGAATATGGTTCGTTGTTTTATTCGAAAAATGTAATAAAAAAGAATGATTTGAAGGTTTTTTCGTTCAAAGAAACTAAGAAAATAAAATGACTCGTATATAGTTCTTTTCGTTCGGAAAAACTAAAAAACGAAATGGTTCGTACTTTTTCTGATTAAATAACTTTATTAAATAAATAAAAATACAAAAAAAAAAAAAAAAAAATACTATGTTTCACAAATGGTCTCTGTGAGAAAAAAAAAAAACGTAAAATGACCTCATACTAATAGTGGCATCTAACGCCCGTTAGTTTTAGTTTGAGGAACCAATAACGTGTAATGTTTTCAAAAGTAGGAAATGCTAATGTAATAAAAAAACTATAGGAACAAAATCCATAATTTGTGACAAACCACAAGACAATTTATGTAAATTGGCCTAAAAATAAACATTGTTTAAAAAAGGGTTATATTTCAAAAATAACAACAATTTTTTTTTTATATTTTTACCGTTTATAACCACATTATTTATTATTTATCATTAATAGTAACAACTTTTTTTTTATCGATTATAGCAATTTTTGACCTGGAAACCTGCTATAGTAGGTTACCCGTCCATTAATACCAACAACTTTTTTTTTTACCGATAATAGCAACGACTTATTTTTTACCGATAATAGCAACAACTTTTAACTCTTTATCAATAACAGCAACATGTCAAATTAAAAATATTTATTTTTAAATTATTATTATTAGAAAATTAACTTTATGAAAATCAGAACACGTTCAAATAAGTTCACAATTTATATTTGTGTCCAAATTTTGTTAGAGATAGAACAAATGCAATGTACGACAATGGGAGAGATAACAACTAAATTTTTTATAAACATGAAAAGGGAAGAATACTTTAATATATTATATTGTCATGCAATGATTTAAAGTATAGTGTCAATGTTAGATTTATTTACACGTATTAGCAATTTTCAAATAAAACATCAACGCAACGGAATTAAAAATAAACAACAAAAACAAGATTGTATCTAGAAATCTATAAACAATACATAATCATTAATAGAATTTAATTATACATTTATTCCAATAATATGAGCAAAAAACAATTCACATGAGATGTTTTCGGTGTTACCGGTAATTACACAACGTTGTATCTAAAAATTTAGGAACAAGACTGTTAATCAATAATCTAGGTAAATCATGACATTATAGATCAAAACTTGCATTGACTGAATGATTTTCTCTCTATACGTTACATTTTGAAAACTCATACATGAAAATAAGAGAAGTACAAAGAGTTCCTAAGTTGATTTTTAAAATTGCTATACTAAATTCTAACCTAACTACTGAATATACATAAAGACATTGCACTTTTTTGTTTTTCATTTCTACTTATTTATTCCTAACAAAAACATAATCTAATATTTTTAATTATAATATTAATGAACTAGAATTATATATTTGAATCTTCAAGTATATCTATCTGAAGCTTTTAGAATTATGGTTGTCTTATAAAATATATTTTTGGATGTTATGAATAATTATATTTATGTTTTAGTATTTATAAATATGTTTTATGCATAATTCTAAAATTACATATAAAAAATTCCAATCCGACTACTTCACCTACTCGCCTAGGCCGACTACTCACTAGTTCCGAGTCGGCCGGCCGATTACTTTCTAGTGATTTCTACAACATTGCATCTAAACTAATATTTTATCCCTTAATCTTTTTTGAACGACAAACTATCCTACTCCTACTCCTAAACTACTTTTTTTTACCACCAGACTTACTTACTCCACCTAAATTTCAACTTGCCTCCGACGGGGATCGAACCCGTGACCTCTTGCTTAATTTTATCCCTTAATTGGATAATTAAATCATATATAGTTATCAATAAATTAAATAGATGCATCTTTTAGTATTACCTTTTTATTTATCAAATAAATAAAAAACTAAATAATCGATACTTGGCACACAATCATTTGGCACACATTGAATTCAGGAAACGGTTACCGACTTGTGAAGATCATTCTCATCATTTTGTAATCGATACTTTTGGAATACAATCATTTGGTTAGTTTTTGATTACTGTTATTGTTCTTATTATTGAATTGTTAATTGATCAATATGAAACTGTAAATCACAATTGGTATCAGAGCATTTAGGGGTGAATTTTGATTCTGAAATTGAATTTTTACGAACAGTTCTTCATTTTTTTTCAAAAAACCCTAAAATCACCAAGGGTTTTCAATCTGTGGATCTTACACTGTGAAATTTGGATCGAAGGTATAGGATCAGTAGTCGATTCAATTGAATATAAACTTGAATTGATTCATAAAACACAGAAAAAGATCTAAAGATTTTTGTAAAATTTTGAAAAACTCGAAATTTTTCACTGTTCTATTGCAAAAGTCGATTCTAGATCTATTTTTGGACAAAAGTGTTTCACAAAAGGTGTTTGTAATCAAAATCCTCACCTTCGATTTCAATTTGAGTGAAAATGGCTAAATTTTCAAATTAATTTGAATTTCAGACTTAAATAATCTGAAAAATTAAGAAACTCGAAATACACATAGCTTATGTGCAATTCGAGTTGAATATCTTTGTAAATCGAGTTGACAACAAGTGTCAATCGAGTTGGACCTTAGTCAATTCGAGTTTACTCTTAATTACATTCGAGTTTAACACAAGTAAATTCGAATTTCATTCGAGTTTATTAAGAATTCGAATTTAATTCGAGTTTCACATTAGATTAATTCGAGTTTTACGAAGAACCAATTCGAGATTCACATAAGAGTAAATCGAGTTTCACTCTAATACTCTAAGTTTTTCAAACTAATTCGAGTTTCACTAAGGCCAATTTGAGATTTATACAAAGCTTATTCGAGTTTTATACAAAACTCATTCGAGTTTTACATAGCCTTATTCGAGTTTCACCAAACATCATTCGAGTTTTACAGAAGAGTACTTCGAGTTTCACTCAATTTAATTCGAGTTTCATACAAGCATTATTCGAGTTTTGCAACATATCATTCGAGTTTTGCAACACATTATTCGAGTTTTACAAAACATCATTCAAGTCTATTCAGTGTTTGATTCAAGGTGATTATTGCTACTAACAAGTTACTTTGTTATATATTCGAGTTGACCATTTGATACTAATCTTTGTTTCAAAGGTTGATCAACTTTCAACTGTTGATCAACAATTTCAATTTCAATCAAAGTTCATCAGATCTTGGACAGTTTCCAAAACATCAATCAGAATGTCAAAAGACGCTCTAGCAATGGGATCAGAAACCAAACCCCCAATTCTTTACAGGGGAGAATACGTCCAATGGAGGGAGAGGTTTCTAGAATTCATAAGCTTCCATGATCTGTCAGAAGAAATGCTGAAATCCTTAACAGAAGGACCAGCCACATTCATGGAAACAATCACTGGAGTACCCACCGGTAATCCCCCGATTTCACCAAGGACAGTTGTGGTTACCAACCTGACTGAGGCTCAAAAGAAAAGAAAACTAGGGGATAAAACTGCCAGGAAATTACTACTGATCTCAATCCCCAATGATATTTACACATGTCTCACAAACACAAAAACTGTCAAATCAATATGGGATGAAGTGTGTAAACTTATGAGGGGATCTGATAGAGCTGCAACAAACAGAGCTAGAAACAGCCTGATGACATTTGAAAATTTTAGAGCTCGTGAAGGAGAACTACTGGAAAACACTTATCTGAGGTTTGTGAGTTTGGTAAGTGAAATGAAACAAAATGGAGTGACAAAGTCCAATCTGGACATAAATGTCAAATTCTTAAACGTTCTGAACCCTGAATGGGAGAAATATGTCATGATTATCCAGCAGACAAAGGACATAGAAGAAATGGATTTTCATATGATATTTGAGAACCTCAATAACTACCAAGAGGTTGTGTTGAGGAAACTATCAGGCAAGAAGAAAGCCGAGAAAGAAACTGCTGATCCATTGGCTCTACTGGCAGAAAAGAAGTACAATTACAACAAAAGAAGGAGAAAACAAAAGTTATTTTTAACACTCTTAACTTTGAAAAAGGTGAATCATCTTCAACAGAGAACTCCATTGCACTTAGAGTCAAATCTTCAAAAGGTAAGAGAAATTTACAGAAGAAACAAGTATCTAAGTCTACTAATTCTCATGTTTCTTTTATGTCAGATATCATTGTGAACGGTTCAAGAAAACAAGTTTGGAGAAAGAAGAAGAGAGAACAGAAAAACAAGAACATAAAACAAGAGTGGCGCGTGAAGAATAATATTGTTACAGATAGAAATAGAAACATTGAAAACTCTGTCTGTAATAATAAATTTGTTAATAATTCTTGTATAAAATTCTCTAGAACAGACTTAATTGCTTTGAACTCTAGTGCTTGTAAACCTTTAATTGTAAACTCTGATAAGCTCGTCTGGCAACTGAAGAAAAAGGACCCATGTTCTAAACAGAAAAAGGTTTCACAGAAAATTATTTCAAAAACAGTTCCACCATGAATTGTACAAAAGTGGAGACCTAAAAGAACTGTTCAAATGTGGGTACCTAAATCAACATTAAATGTTAAGCAAAAAGCCATATTTGTTGAGGAAATAAATAATACTTTGCATGATTTACCTAAAACAAAAGTACCCAACTACAAGTGGGTACCTCATGTGCTATTTCGTCTTATAGGTAAACCATGTTTGGTATCTTGACTCCGGATGTTCCAAGCATATGACCGGACGAAGAGACATACTCACGAACTTTGTAGAAAATAACTATGGGACGGTCAGATTTAGAAATGATCAGTTTTGTCCGATCAGAGGATACAGGAGTCTCACATATGACAAAATTACCATTCAAAAGGTTTTCCACGTTGATGGTCTTGGACATAATTTGTTTAGCATTGGATAGTTGTGTGATAAAGGATTGGAAGTCAATTTCATAGCCAATCGGTGCAGCATCAGATCCGGGAAAGGTAAAGAAATACTGGCAGGAAACAGGAAAACCAATTTGTACTCCATTGACTTAGCCTCTATTAATATGAAGAAAGATGTCTGCTTACTGTCAAAAGCTACATCCAAAACAGCATGGCTATGGCATCGTCGCCTTTCACATCTGAACTTCAATGAATTAACCAACCTAGCGAAAGGAGGTTTAGTTAAAGGGCTGCCAACTCTCAAATTCCAAAAAGAGCAGTTGTGTGCCGCATGTGAAAAAGGAAAGATGACAAGAGCTTCACACAAATTCAAAACTGAACACTCATCCACAAGAGCACTGGAATTACTACATATGGATTTGTGTGGACCAATGAGAGTACAAAGCATTAATAAGAAACGGTACGTATTGGTGATAGTTGATGACTATTCATGATACACATGGGTTTTCTTCCTGAGGTCCAAGTCAGATGCAACCGAAATTATCATAGACTTCATCCGGAAAATACAAGTGAAGTTGCAACTCACTATTCAATCAATCCGCTCAGATAACGGAACAGAATTCAAGAACAAATCGCTTGAATCATTTTTGAATTCTGTAGGAATCACACATCAGTTTTCAGCTGCTAGAACTCCACAACAAAACGGTGTCGTTGAAAGAAGAAATCGGACACTAGTGGAATCAGCTAGGACGATGCTGGCGTATTCAAATTTACCGTTATTCTTATGGGCAGAAGCAGTTGCAACAGCTTGTTTCACACAGAATCGTTCAATCATAAATAAAAGATTCGGAAAGACTCCTTATGAATTAATAAATAAACGAATACCTAATATTAAATTTTTCCATTTCTTTGGTTGCAGATTCTTTATTCTAAACGACAAAGACAATCTTGGAAAGTTTAATCAAAAGGCAGATGAAGGTATTTTCATCGGATATTCAAAGGAGTCGATCGCTTTCCGTGTGTACAACAAGAGAACCAAGACAGTCAACGAAAGCGTCAATGTCAAATTTGATGAAGGAGTGGTAATGGCTTCTGAACACACCAGTTCAGGACCCGAACCTAACAAGCCGACTTCAATGGAGTCACCTGAACAGAATACTGAAAATTCTGAATTACATAAGTTGTTTGAGAATTTTTATGAAGACAACTTTGAGAAGCCCAAAACTAATGTTCTAAATTTGGTGCCTGACAGGATTACTGAAGATCCCGTCGTAGTCTCTAATCTTTCTCATCAACAAGTGTCAGAAGAAACTGGAGAAGCATCAACAACAAATGTACACTTGCCAACTGAAAGTGCACAACCCATTGAACCTCCAGAATCTTCTGAAACCCCCCTTAGCATCCGAACATTCAGAAGCTCCTAATTAAGATATCCTACCTACTACATACGAAGTAACCCCCCGACCAACATACTTATATCGGAATCCCAATCAAGAACACATAGAACCGTTTCCACATACTTTTAAGTGGTCGAGAAATCACCCAATAGAAAACATTATTGGTGATCCATCCGCTTCAGTCCAAACCAGAAGAGCCACCATAAACGAGTGCCTATTTTCAAATTTTCTAAGCAAAATAGAGCCTAAAAATGTGAAAGAAGCACTTCTGGACGTTGATTGGATTGTTGCGATGCAAGAAGAACTGAACCAGTTCGAACGGTTAAAGGTCTGGAGACTTGTTGAGCGCCCTAAAGACAAATTCATCATAGGCACGAAGTGGATCTTTAAAAACAAGAAGGACGAACATGGAGTAATCATTCGAAATAAAGCTCGCCTCGTTGCCAAAGGATACAGCCAATAAGAAGGGATTGACTACGATGAAACGTTTGCACCAGTTGCACGAATCGAAGCGATTAGAATGTTTTTAGCTTTTGCCGCTCACAAAAACTTTACAGTTTATCAAATGGATGTTAAAACTGCGTTTTTAAACGGGGAACTAACCAATGAAGTATATACATATCAGCCCGAAGCTTTTACTGATCCTTCGAAACCTGATCATGTATATATTTTAAATAAGTCATCGTATGACCTTAAACAAGCACCGCGTGCTTGATATGATGCACTTTCAACATATCTGTTGAAATGTGGATTCAACAAAGCTGCAGTTGACACAACCCTGTTTATAAAACGTCAGGGGCCAGATATCATAGTAATACAAATATATGTAGATGACATAATATTTGGGTCTACAAAACCGGAATTTTGTAAGAAATTCACATTTTTAATGTCCCAAAAATTCGAAATGAGCATGATGGGAGAAATAAATATTTTCTTAGGATTACAAGTTAAACAACTGACTGATGGTATTTTTATCAATCAGTCAAAATATATACAAGACATGTTAAAGAAATTTAACATGGTTAACAGTACTCCTATGAAAACTCCCATGGCTCCGGATTCAAAGTCAAAACTCGATGAGGACATATCGGGGAAACCTGTAGATGTGACTCAATATCGAGGTATAATTGAGTCATTAATGTATTTAACAGCAAGTAGACCGGATATTATGTTTGCTACATGTGTGTGTGCAAGATATCAGGCGAATCCTAAAGAATCACATTTACCAGTTGCGAAAAGACTTTTAAGATATCTCAAGTGAACTCCAAACCTTGGTTTGTGGTATCCCAGAGAATTTTCATTTAATCTAACTGCTTTTTCTGTTGCTGATCACGCAGGTGATAAGATGGACAGAAAAAGTATGTCTGGAGCAGTGCAGTTCTTAGGTGACAAACCCGTATGCTGGTCATCCAAGAAACAACATTGCGTCTCATTGTCTACAGCTGAAGCAGAATACATTGCTGTATCTTCTTGCTGTTCTCAGGTGTTGCGGATGAAAAGCCAACTGCGAGATTACGGGTTTACACCAACGAAAATACCTATCTACTGTGATTCTCAGAGCGCAATAGTTATTGCATCAAATCCGGTGCAACATTCAAAAACAAAACACATTGACATTCGGTACCATTTTATAAAGGATCATGTTGAAAATGGAAATACAGAATTATATTTTGTGCCTACTGAATATCAACTAGCTGATTTGTTTACCAAAGCGTCAGATGAAAAAAGGTTTAATTTTTTGGTATACAAATTGGGTATGTTGAATCGTTAAGATTTGATAATTCAGTAGTTTCAATTTATAATTTTAAATTTACATTTTTTTAATTGATTCTAATCTGATGTTAAATTCTTAAATTTGAAAAGTTCAATATTCTTTGGAATTTAACAAGATCTGGATTGTCATGTGCAGGGGGAGCAGAAAATGAAATTATCTGATTTTGAGTAACTCTGATAAAATTTATCTGTTATTTTGTAGGGGGAGCTGAGTTGAGAAATATGATACACATTTGAGGGGGAGCAACATTCAGAAATTAAAGGGGGGGCATTTTAAATTTTTTTTTTTGTGTTAATTTTTGTTTAGGTGTATTTTCAATTTTCTTGTTGTTGTTTGTTTTCAATTTTTTTTGTTTTGTTTGTTGTTGTTGATTGTGTTTAAATCTGGTTTTAATTTTTTTTTTATCAGAAATTTTTTTTGTTTTGTTTTATTTTTTGTTTTTATTTTGTTACAATTTTTGTTGAAAAGATATTAAGTGGGTTTTTTTGGAAAGATGGGCCGGTTCATATTTTAAAACATGGGCCGGTTCATAATCCATTCTATAAATTTCAAATTTCAAATTCAAATTCATTTTTTTCGGATACTTGACTATTCATTATCTTCCCCAAAAAGTTTCTTCATCCTTAAGAAACCGAAAACCCACTCATATCTTTGAAAGATTCAAGAAAGAATTTCAATTATATTGTGAGTAAAATAGTTTGTTTCTTTCATTTTTACATCTTTTATTTCAATATTAGCATATATATGACTGTTCGTGTTTATATGCGTTGTGTTCATGGTGTTCATACGTTTGTGTTCATAAACCTGAAATTAATTGTGTGGTCTGGTTCGGTTTATCAATGTGAACATGAATTTGAAATTTCATGGTTCAAATCAAATCACACAAACAGAAATTTGGATTTCAATGTCAAAAACTTTCGTGTTCTTCTTTTTACTGAAATTTGAATTTTTAACAGCTTAAATGTTGTTTTTAATCAAAGTTCAGTAAAACAAAAGTGTTTAAAATTCATTTTCGAGAGGGATACAAGTTTTAAATCACTGAAAAACTACCTGGAATTAATTTTTGAATATTCAGTGTATGGAGCACTTGGAAATAAATACATAAGGAATTTCTCGATTAAAGGTATATTCGAGAAAGTTCTTAGTTTCATTCGAGTTAAGTCAAATGCTCATCGAGAAAGACTAAGAGATAATCGAGTTGACTAAAGTAATATTCGAGAAAATTCTGTGTATTATGCGAGTTGACTGATTGAATGACACTTAGAACATTTCAGATCAACAGTCTCGGTTAATACATTGCCCGAGAGACTGATGGTTAAGTCGAGTTGGTCATATGTTGTATTCGAGGAAATTCCTTATTCATTCGAGTTGGACTAATTGAACATTCGAGAACATTTAACACTTAATCGAGAATCCTCATGTTCTATTCGAGTTCAATTCATAAGTAATTCGAGTTGTTTCAAGACTTATTCGAGAATCTTCATGTTCTATTCGAGTTTAATACATATGTAATTCGAGTTGATTATAGTCTTATTCGAGAATCACTCTGTTTTATTCGAGAAGACTATAGTTCATTCGAGTTGATACATAGACTAAGTCGAGTTGTTTCATGTGTCATCCGAGATTAATCAAGAGTTATTCGAGATAGATGTAATTTCATTCGAGTTTAAATGACATTTTTTACTAAGTGTTGGATTTTTAATGTTTTAAGAAAAATGTGACATTTTTTCAAGAAATTGTTATAAATTTGTGTTTTTCTAACATTGGTCTCTGAACGATTGACTTTGGAATCCTGTCAATAATATTTTATTATTGTCTGGAATCCCGATGCTTTAAACAGAAAATCACAAATTTTTATAATTTTCTGACGAAATGTTATATTTTTCTACCTTGAATGATTTCATTTGTTTACCTGTCTTGTATAACATGATTCTTATTTGTTTACAGGTTTCAAATGGCATCTCCAGATCATTCCCAGAATTCCAATTCATCAGATTCTCATTCATCCTCTAATCATACACTTGTATCAACACCCGTTCGTTCAACCTCCGTTGCTCGACCTACACCATCCACCATCATCCCGGATAATCAACTTGTCAAACCCAAACATTGCCTACCCTTCAAAGATAACAATCATCGTTTGGATACAAATGTTATCAAAGTTAGTCACCCTATTATTGTAGATATTCTCAAAGGCCATCCTTTGGGATATCTTCTTCAGTACAAACCGTCTATCCCACAAGTCTACCTGCAACAATTTTGGCATACAGTCAAATTTGTTCCTGCTGATGGAAACCACCACTTTAAAGTAACCATTGACCAATTTAAATCCAAAATTACCCTTGTCATACTTCGTCACAACTTGTTTCTTTCGAGACGAATAGACACAGTTAACTTTCCTGAGTTAGCTGATTTTGAAGATTTTGTGTCCTATAAGGAGCTGGTTCATGATTTGATATGCTTGGGTTACTCAAAGCCACTTCCAAAAAGCACCAAATTTCATCGAAATGGATTAAATGGCGAATGGTACACATTATTTGGGATCATCAATAGATGTATGACATCTAAGCATACAGGCATAGACAGATGCAACATTCACTGTCTACGGATTTTCCATGGGATTGCCTTCAATAAACATTATGACTTCGCTCAATGCATCTGGGAGGATCTAAAAGAGATAGTACTGGCTAAAACAACAAATAGAGCAAGAAAGTTCGTTCCACTTCAGAGATTTATTCAGATTCTTATCCGAGGGATCATTAGGGCAAATGAAAATATACCCAAAAGAGCTAACTCTAACAGATGCCCAGATTATGTAATGATGAGATTACACGAAGTGCCGGATTCTCCTAATGCGAATATCATGCCGATTCCAGAATCTTTGCTGAAGTATGCAGATCCTGAGAGTGAAAATGTGAAGTTATATAGGATAGATCATGCTCTAATAGAGACCCAAGAACCGGGTTCTCTTACCCAATGAGTAATAGGAAGAGAGGAACCTCAGCACGGGGCTGAAGTTCAGGGAAGCCTGCAAGTGAGCGAGGGAGTTGAAGTTGTAAGGGGTGGTGAGGAAGAGGCAGATAAATCTGATTCTGAGAGAACATTGTCGGATATACAAGAAGGTGAAGATGAAGGAAATGATGATGATGATGGTGGTGATCGTCATGAGGGAGGGATTGCTTTGATGGATATAGTGAATATTGCACAGGAGAGTGTGAGGGATGCACTTAGCCTAAAAAGACGGGATTTACCAACAACTGCTGTTAGCTCCCCTATGGGAGTTAGCATTGAAGAGGCCAGTATCCCACTAACAAGTGCATACCCAACTATACACTCAGTCTCCTCTCAACATGAGACTGTTTCATTTGAGCACCGGGATGAACCACATATTCTTTCCGAGAGTCATTTGGACTTAATGGATATTGAAATTAGTACACCTCTGCCCGAGTGTACGACTTTTATTCAAACACAGAGTATAGATCCTATACAGATTAGGACACTTGAGTCGACTTCATCGGTTTAAGTAAGTGTGGCTGAACTTCGTGTTCACACGGGAACATCCTCAGCTACGGAAGCATTTGTTGCTCCGTCGCTTGAAGAGGGTGGAAGTCCAGTCAGAGCGACCACTTTGCCATCTCTGAGTACTGGCCACACAGACGTTCTTTTCACAAGTTCGACTGTTGTGACAACTGGAAGTCTAAGTGACCCAGTGGTGACTCTTTCCCCGTTTGTTACTGAATCATCATTAAATCAAGATTTGAATGCAGCTGTTGCAGGAGTGAATACTCATATCTCTGCTTAGTTTTCTGAAGTGATGGCTCAGATGTCTAACATTCACAAATTTCTGAAGGGTAAATCAGTGGCAGAAGAATCAATCAAGAAATCTGAATCAAATCAAGCAATTGATGAGTTGAAGGAAGAGCTGAAAGAGTTCGTTTTTGAACAGTTTGATGAAATGAGGGAAAGGATGATAAGTTTGGAAAGTACGGTAATTATTGCATTGGGAAATCTTTCTGAGAGGGTAGCAGTTGTTGAGCAAACGTGTAAGGCGCAAGCTTCATCGTCTAAAAGAGAGCATGATGAGCATGATGAGGATTCCGATGATGCTCCTCATGAGGGGGAGAAGAGGAGAAAGCTTGCTGAGCCTACACCAGGACTTTTAATGATAACATACCATGAGAAGGAAACAGAAGTGAAAGAGAAAGAAGCAGGGAGCGCAAAAGAACCTGTTGATGAACAAAGTGAGCTGGGATTGATTCTTTATGAAGATGTTCCAGTTCCTTTGAACATTCAGTCAGATATTTACAACTTTGAAGAATACAATGATTCTGAAGATGATGTTCAAGTGGTTAAGGAACATGAGTTAATGATTCAAGGCTTAGAAGAAGAGAGAGAGGAATATGTTGAAGTATCTGAGGATGATGATGTGATCACGTTGACAGATATTGACTTTCGGGGAGAAAGAATTGAACAAGAAGAGGGATTAGTGCAGGAGATCTTGAAAGAGTCCATACCGACACCGACGGTTGAAAAGCCTGAGGTTGTAATCCAAGTGAAGGAAGAAGTTGAAGAGTTTCCAGTAGAAAATATTGTTATTCAGGAAAGAGTTGAGTTGAATGAGGTCGAGGTTATGGAAAGGCTTTTCAATGAATACGTTCTGGAAGATGAGTCGCAAAAGCAACACAGGCTCAGATTTGAAGCACAACAAGTAGTTCAAAGAGAAATCAGAGATATGCTTACGTTGTTGAATAAAGATGAGATACGCAAGAATAAAGTAAGGAAGTTTGAGCTTCCAGCGAAACGATCAGCGGAGGTCATCAGGAAAAGGAACAAAATGCCATATATAGAAGACATTCTGGAGAAACGTATTTTTTTGTAAGAAACAAGCTCCATGTTCTTTTCTTAAGTTGTTTAGGGTCTTGGAGCCAAACATGCCAATTCTAGTTAATTATGCTAGTTTTCTGTGGAACAAGACACAAGAGGTTGATAAAGTGAAAAGTGAGTTCAGGATAGTTGATCTAGTTGAAATTGAAAAGGACAGATTCGTTAAGATTTTCTATCCGACATTCACTGTTACGAGAGCTGATGGAAATACCTATACGTTCACTGAGGCCGATATGTTTAATATGCACCTGGTCGACATTGAAGATTTATTTGATGAATTGTGCAGAAATAAGAGAAATGAGCACTGCAGATTTGCCTTAAAGACAATTTTCCACTTCATGCATACCAAACTGGCATTGATGTCAGTGCAAGATCTGCAGATAGGTGTTGAAAGAGGGATGAGGAAGATTAACATGACAGCTCCACATAGAGATATCAAATTTGCTAGAGAGTTGAAAGAATTTCAAGTCATCATGGTAAAGCACCCCGCTGTTATGTACAAGGACAGAAACAAGAAGCTAAGAGCCATGAGGAGTGTCGAACTCAACAAATTTTCAGATGGTACTCTACATAAAGTGTTGAGTGGTTTAAAGGGAAAGCTAGCGTCTGATAAAAAGAGAAAGACAAAGAGAGGAGCTTTATCAGTTAACGACCGAAGACTTATGGTAGAATTTATATCAAAGATTGAATGGAGGCTCTCTGATCGAAAAAGCATAAGAAGATTTGAGCAGAAGCTTGGATTGGCAATTTAAAGACTTTGCACATTCCATCAAAGGGTGAGATTGTTAGAATACATTTTAGTTGATGGAAGTCAAAGTATTGGGTTTATTTTGTAAATAATTAATAGTTGTGTGAATGTGTATAAATAGAAAGTTTGACTTTCAAAATAGAAAGATCTGACAATTCACTTTTTGGCACACATAGAATTCAGGAAACGGTTACTGACTTGTGAAGATCATTCTCATCATTTTGTAATCGATACTTTTGGAATACAATCATTTGGTTAGTTTTTGATTACTGTTATTGTTCTTATTATTGAATTGTTAATTTATTGATGTGAAACTATAAATCACAATTTATGATATTATTCATTTATTTATCAAATAAATAATAATGCAAACGACATATCAAATTATTCATTTACCCATAATTAGATCATAATTATTCATCTATTCATAATTAAATAATAACTATTTATGGTATTATTCACGTTTTCATGTTACACTTGAATGGTCTCCGGTATTGTACCCCTAAAAAACCGGTTATGCATGACAATATGACATATCAAAACAATATTCATTTTTTAATGTTCATAACAAACATTTTCGTTATCTCTTTTATAGGCAAACACTGTATTTGATTTATCTCCAACAAAATTTGAACAAAAAATGGATTATGAACTTATTTAAATGTGTTTTGATTTTTCTTTATAATAATAATTAGTTAAAGATAAAGAGGGCTTTAATTTGATATTTTGTTATTATCGATAAAAACTAAAAAGATAAAAGTTGTTGCTTTTATTGGTAAAAAGATGAAACATTGTTGCTATTATCGGTATAAAGATAAAAGTTGTTTCTATTAATGGATGGTAACCTACAATAACAGGTTTCCAGGTCAAAAATTGTTAAAATCGGTAAAAATAAAGAAGTTATTGCTATAAATGATTAAAAATATATATAAGTGGTTATAAACGGTAAAACTATAAAAATTTGTTGTTATTTTTAACATATAACCCTTAAAAACAAACATAACGAGATTCATGACAAACCCAAGATGACTATTATATCATTGTTTGAAGAAGGTAAAATATAAAAAATGATAAAAATGTTAGTAAGGTTAAGATAATACATATATAAAAATTTTGAATGGTACTTTTTTAAACATAAGTGTATATATTCATATATAAAAATATAAAAATGATAAAAATGTTAGTATGGTTAATGTGGGTACCTTCGGAGGCACTCAATTTTGAATGATACTTTTTTGAATCTAAGTCTATATATACGTGTATAAAAAGTTTTGAGTCCTACTTTTTAAAAACTTTTTTCGCAATCATGTTTAAATTAACGTTACACACATGATATGTAAATTTTTGATAGATTCAACAATTTCACATCCTTAAAAATTTTGTGAATGGTCATTCAAGTAAATGATCATTCACATTAATCAAATGATTTTTTTCACCATTCACGAGATTTATTTTTCGAATCTTAATGTATGAAGGTATGTTTTGAATTTTAATATATAAAGTTATGATTCTTGTGATAAAAATATTATAATCTTGATTTATACATGTTTATGTAAAAAATCTATAAATCACAATTCAGGGGTGTGTCCGGTACTCTTTTGAACCTTATTATCTCTCTCTCTCTCTCTCTCTCTCTCTCTCTTACTATATATATATATATATATATATATATATATATATATATATATATATATATATATATATATATATATAGATAATATTTATCTTTTATTTTATTTAAGGGTTATTATCTAAAAAACCATTCGAACTTTTATGATTTTTTCGGATTAACCATTCAATTTTTTTCCCAACCTATCAAATCACTACCCTTATTTTTTTCTATTAGTTTAATCACTATACTTTCAAATTTATTGGTTTAGCCATTCGTTTTTGACCGGTCAATTGTTGTTATGAATTAGAGTTATTATCAAAAAAACCATTCGAACTTTCATAATTATTTTTCTTTAACCACTATATTAGTTTTTCATGATCTAATCTCTAATTTAATTGATGTTCAGATTTTTGTAATTTCTATTAATATATTGCTCATAACATCAAATGATTAAAATAAACATTAATTTCAAGAAAATTGTTTCTCTCTTTTTTCATCATCATATTGCTTTTATCACCAACGATGCTTCATTGATCTCTTCTGTTTCTTCATCATCGTCCTCTTTTACTTCATCACTTCTTCATTATCATTGTGTTAATCCAAACAAATTATAATCAATTTGATTTTCTAAGGTTTTGTAGTGTTCATCAAGTTTGTTGACAATTATGTTAACTAAGTTATAAATAAGAAACATATCAAGTAATGTTTAAATTGGTATTTGTTTATTAAATTTTCACATGTTGAAATCTATTTGATTTGATTTTGATTATTTTTCTTGTTCTTTGTTACGGTTTGAATGTTTTAAAGGATCGTAAATAAATAATTTTTATAAATTAAATAGTAACCACTAACGATAGTAATTATATAATTAAATAAATTTTTAAAAAATAAATAATAGTAGAAAATTAAAAACAAATACGTGTTCTCTTTTATCATATACTAGTTTATGTACTCGTATAATATACGCATTTGTTCGAATATAATGTTTTAATACATATGAATTTTATAAGAATTATAAAATTCGATGATAAATAGTAGTACAAACTCTGAATATTATGAAAGATATGTGACTTGATATTAATTTTAGACATATTTATAGATTACCATAATGAAAAAATTAATAGAATGATTTAAGGAACTTTAATATAATGAATTAATAAAGCGTATTAAATCCTTAGATTTATTTATAATTAACAACAATGTATAATTGAGATACAATAAATGATTAGTTTTATTAATAATTGATGTCAACCATAAAAAAAAATTCAGAATTTTCATTTTACAAGTGTTGTACATAAACATTTAAAAATTGATTTTTAAACAAAAAAATTATAAAAGACACTTGTCAAATATAAGTTACGCCAATTGACATGTGTGTGTGTGTATACATACGATGAACCAGAGTTTATCAGAAAACATTGGAAAACCACAATGCATTGCAAAAAAAAGAGCAATGTGCATCACGTTGGAGCTATTGTACACCATACAAAATGGATAATGCATAATGTAGACATCATAATGCATAATCCTCTCCGCATGCATCGGAGTCCCCCAATATGGTGCATAATTTTCTCACGTGATACACAATCCCCAATATGATGCATAATCCCGTGTATGATGTAAAATATTCTCGTTTGATATACCATGTAATTTTTTTGTGATGTATTGTGGTTCTCCAAAGTTCTCCGATAAACATTGGTTCTCCATTGAACCTTACCATATATATATATATATATATATATATATATATATATATATATATATATATATATATATATATATATATATATATATATATATATATATATATATATATATATATATATATAATCAAGTTCATCAGCGTACCTAGTTGTGAATGATCATTCACATATATTTTTTTTGCATAGACATGTATAAGACAACATTATAAGACTTTTTATCAAAAGGAATAACATGTGTAACTCACCGTACGTGGATTTAATCTATTGGCTATTTACATTATTAATATCTCATTGGGCCAACGGTATTGCGATTAGTGGAATTAATACGTGTCGGGGTCAAGTATATGTGTCATCGGATTTTAATTTTAGTGGATTATTAATAATTATTGATTCACGAGATTAAATGGGAAGTATTAATATTAAACTTGAATTTTTTATAACGGGGTCGGGAATCGGTGTCGAACCCGCGAGATATTGAAAACGTATATACGTGTGTTCCCTTGCTTTCTTCTTTGAATTCCAAAAGCTTACAGAGTGTGTGTGTGTGCGCGCGCTTGGACAGCTTCTGGGAAATCAGATTGGAGACAAAACACCCGATTGAGCTGCCAGAATTCATCCTTCACTTCCAGTTTTGTGTTCATCACTTGAGCAAGGTAATAATCCATCCAATTCATTGAGTTTTATTGTGATATATGTTGTGATATTATGGGAATTGGTCTAGCAAGTGGTTGCAAGTGTTTCTGTATGATTTTTATGAATTTATACGGGCTGGAATCGAATTAAGGGATGGAATACCGAAGCTGTGCAGAAACAGAGGACCTGCAACTCACTGCGATCGCGGTCGCGATGAGTTGAGCGCGGCCGCGATGAGTAGCGTGGGGTCGAGTACGGGCTAGGGTTTATGAGCATGTGCCGCGATGTGAGCGCCCCGCGATGGGGGCAGCACGACTGCGATAGATTCAGCGCAACCGCGCTCGAGCGAATGTAGCCGCAATCCTCCTGGTTTGGGTCAGATTAGGCTTTTGGGCCGCGAGGCCTATTTGGGGTTGCTTTTTGGGGTTAATAATTTGTGTTATTGATTATGGGGCATCCAGGGCTTATCTGTTCGGGCTTGGGTTAATCCGTTGGGATCTGTTGTGTAGGGATGAGCTGATATCGGGTCGGGCCGGAAAGCAGTTACGGGGGTTTGTGAAAGTCATTGCGGTGATCTAGGTGAGTATACAAGTATATATGAGATATATACTTGTGATATGAGAAGGGGAAGCTGCACCTCAGGTATGACCTACCTCTCTTATAAATGTGATAAATTATGTGTAAGAATTGAGATAGAGTGAGAGTATGAGATGAGATCCACCCGAGTTGTCCACGATGGGTTGTCGTAGAGGTCGGGGTTCGCGATGGGTTATCACGGGTAGGGATGGCAAAAAAAAAATCCGAACCCGACGGGGAAAACCGAAAACCGATCTAAATGGGGCGGGTTTCCCCAAACCCGATTAAGTTAAACGGGGGATGGGGCGGGAATGGTATTGATAATACCCGTCCCGTATACCCGATTATGTAACCCATTTAAATCCCCGATTACTTTTAATAGCAACATGTTATTTATACTGTATATATATTATATATAAAAGATTAATATTTTTATCTATTTTATATATTATACATAAAAATTATTATGTATAATTTAAAAAACTTATTTATTTACATATAATTTATTGAAATTATGTTTTTTTGTTATCATTTAATAGGGATACAAATTTAATTTAATATTAGTATTGTAATTTAACATACATGAACATTTTAAGCTTAAATTATGAACCATGTGATTAAATTTCATATAATTGATTTATAAGTGGGTTACCCGATTCCCAGCGGGTTTCCCCGCGTACTCGATGGGGATCCCCGTTTAATACCCGCGGTTTTTCTTAAACGGGGACGATATTTCCATTCCCCGCCCCAAACCCGCCCCGTTGTTATCCCTAATCATGGGAGGTGCTATCCGCGATGGATTATCGAGAGAGCTGATATCCAGGATGGGTTATTACTGGGGCCGATGACTACGATGGGTTATCGTGGAGGCTGCTATCCACGATGGGTTATCGTGTGGACTGATATTCGCAATGTGTTACGCTTGGGCTGAGTAGCCCCACCTAGCCCTGTGTAGGGTTACCATATATATGGCAGAGTTACAGCCAGGTCGCTCCTGTGCTTTATTATGTGGCTAACCGCTGATGTGTGCGGCATGTTAGCAGTGGGGAGGGTTCCCCACCAGAGATGGGATTCCCAGTGTGATTGTGGGGAGACGTCCTCACTAGAGATGTGATTCTCAATGTTGTTAGATCTCATGCTCCGTGATGGAGGTACTAGAGATGAGAGCAATGTGCATAGATGAGAATTGAGTTGCATATTCTACCATGGGTTATGTGTTGTGTGTTTATTATGTATGTGTTATACTACTGAGTCTAACCCTTGTGTACTCACGAGTTGCGAAGCTTACGTATTCGAGTCTAAATGTGTATCTCAAGGGGTCAGAGATCTGGTTAGCTGTGGGGGGGGGGGGGGGGGGGGGCGATGTCAGGGAAGACGATTAGCTTGGGGATTCCTGGCTGTGACAGTGTATGGGCTACCAATCCGGTATGTTTCAGTGACTTAATGATGAGATCAGTGTGCGTGTTTATATATGTTAGATCAAAGATGATTACATTGTGATTAAAGTTTTAAATCAACAGTGTTTGCTTGTAATCTTTTGACTTATGTGTTATGAGTTATATGCGTTATTGCCACATGTGTATTGTATATGACGTGGCATTTTGGGGGATTACGAGGGTGGTACAACATCAAAATTCAAAAAAAAAAAAATCTTGTGAATGGTAAAGAAAAAGATCATGTGAATGGTATGAATAATCACATTGATGACCATTCACATAAATGTGCATGAACATACGGAGGCAGCCTGTCCTTAAGTGTTGGAAGTGTTCACAGATGACTTTGTGGAGGTGGGAATCTGTTGCAAATGCATGTGAGGGAGGAATGTCCGCATTAAGATTTAAAACTTGTCGTCTACTTGAAGGAAATGTTTGCAATAGGGAACTTACAACGGCAAAGAACAAATAGTTTGCTACAAAAGCTGGCTAACGAGGGTATTCCTGCATATGAGAACATAGTAATGGAGAAGGTAATAGCCAAAATAGGATTCACATAAATTTTGAGACAGAAAGTGTGAATGTATGTGAAATTCATATATCATGTGCATAACGTTAATTTTTACATGATTATAAAAAAAATTTAGAAGAGCTTTTTCAAGGGTGGTACCTTCGGGTGCACTTGATTTCGAAAGTGACTTTTTTTGAACCTGACTCTCTCTCTCTCTCTCTCTCTCTATATATATATATATATATATATATATATATATATATATATATATATATATATATATATATATATATATATGTGTGTGTGTGTGTGTGTGTGTGTGTGTGTGTGTGTATGTATGTATGTATGTATGTATGTATGTAGGGTTATTATCGATAAAACCATTCCAACTTGGTTCTGTTTTTTGGTTTAACCATTCAAGATTTTATCCAAACGATAATTATTTAATGGGATATATAAGTGATTGGCGGGATAAAGGCTTATCATTCCCGCTAAAGTCTTGCACGTGGAACTAAAGAACGAAGAACGAAACACTGAAGAATGAAAAGGAAGTGAAAAGGAAGTGATTGGCGGGATAAAAGGTACCGTTAAATTTCAAATTTGGTTACCTAGTCGTTGATTGTGGTATATAACCCTAGTATTTTGGGGATTTTTTATTAAAAAAAACCCTGTATGTCATTCGTGTAGTTGTTAAAAAGATTGTTGTTTCCAAAATTTTGATACAGGATGGCTTCATCTTCCAAGTCAAAGCTTATTACGCTAAACATAAACCACAATGGTCTGTTTAACTTTACTATGTTATTCCTGGGAAAGAAATGCCTAATGGTTTAAGGTTAATTGCTTATGATGTTGATGTTAAACGGTTTGTGCAACATGCCCTTGGAAATGGATGTAAAATGGAGCTATTCATTGATCATTTACATGATGATATGACCCAATATCTAGGAGAGGAGCCTGAGTCCTTTCATGATTTTCTTGATGAAGATTCAGACAGTGACAAGAGTAAACATAGTGAAGATCATAGTGTTGACAACAGTGATGACCCAAGTTATGTTGCTAGTGATTCTAACAGTGAGGAATCATCTGATATAGGGTCAGTGGATTTAAAAATGGCTAATGAAGTCTCTAATTTTAATAAGACCATTGGCGATCCATTCCTTAACGAACTATGTGATTTTCATAAGTTGGGTATGGGTACAAATGAAGATGTGGACGGTAGGGATGAAGATAATGGGGAAAAGATTGTCAAGATCAAATCACCAAAGATTAACTAGTTTGAATAAATCAGAGTTAAACCAATAATCTAGTTTTGAATCAAAGTCCATTTAAGAATTTTGCGGAATAACACTTAATTGTTTTAAGAAAAACTTTCACAACAGTAAGAACATAATAAGTAAAAACAAAAAAGCACTATTAATATAAAAAACCTTTGTATTAATAACCACTGATTACAAGAACCTCTAATCTGTACGAAGAACACAAATTGTTCTTAGGGTTTTACAACCTTAGAGGCTTGAGAAACTTAATCAGAATACGAGTTACAATTTCAATTGCTAAGTACCGATTACACAAGAAAGACCTAGTCTATCTCTATTTATAACCTTCTGATTTGTTTCCTTGACAAACTGAGATTTCTCTTGAGTAGATATCTTCAGAAGATGTTCAAATCTTGAAATCATTATTTCTTCCTGATTTGTAGCACTTTTTATTATCATCTTCTAAACAGCTTGAACTTTATCTCTGGCAGCTTGAACATTTTGAACTAGCAGCTTGAGATTCTTGAACTAGTAGCTTGAACTTTGTAGTTACACAGAAATACTACTAACGTTCTGAGAAATCCTAACTAACAGCTTGACATACTTAGATTATTTCCCAACAATCTACCCCTAACTTAAATTCTTAACCAAGACTTTAAGTTTCTTTACAGGATCAAAAATTAAGAAAATATTTACAAAGTAAAACGGTTATGTACAAACTAAGGCATCCAAAACTTACATATTTACAGTTGTGCAAGTTTCTGCCTTAGAGCCTTTATGAAGTTTCTTTTCAACTCTTCATTAACACAATTAGTCTTCACTATATTTATCTGATGTAGCCATTCTTTTGGAAGATCAAGAAATTCAATACTATAGAACCTGTTGGATCCATTTGCCAGTTTGAGTCTATATGTCATGGATTTTCATATAGATCAACCTGTACAATCTTCATTTCCTTGGCAACCTCTATTTCTGTTCTTGAAGTTTCTGGTTCCATGATGCTTTGAAGACCTACCATGATGTTCTGAACCCATACTATTAGAGATCTAGAGTGACTAGCCTTCCTAATATTTTACATCTGAGTCAGCTTTGCTCTAGTCATCCTTTGAACAATCTGAAACAGGTTCTTATATTCTTCATCTTGACCAACTTCTCTTTTAACCACAAGATGATGTACCAAATCAATGTTATCCATTGATTTTGCATACCATAAAGTAATTGGTGGTTTTGAAAAGTCATGCTTATCTAAGGCTTTCTCTATCTCCATGGCCTTCTGCAATTGCTGATCAAACATAACCCTTTTCACTTTATCAACCTTTGCTTGAGATATTTCCTCTGGTTGAGACACATCAATAGTTTGAGAAGGTTCCTTTGATTGAGGCACGACATCGGTCTGAGGAGGTTCTTTGATCTATTCAGGAGCTTTGGCTTTGGCAGTGGCTTCATCATACAAAGCCTGGAGTTTCTCTGTAGTCCATGTTTCTACAATAGCCCTTGGAATTCCAGCACTTGCAGAATGTACTTGCCAATTTATTAGAAATCTTCTGTGCTCTGCCTTTGAATGCCCTGTTGGCCTTTTTCTCTTCTTTTGTCCCTCTTTGACAACAAATCCATGTAGATAGTCACTGAGGGTTTCATCATCACCCATAGAAGCTTGAGCTTGTTGATAAAAAATTTGGTCTTGTTCTTCTGCCTTTAGCCAATTGAGCATCAGCAGCAACTTGAGCTTCTTTAGGAATAAACTTTATCTTTGGCACTTCAATTAAAATGCATTTGCCTTTGCCTGAGACTGTTTCTTGGACTGTTGAGGATGTTCCTTGCTTTCCTTCTTTGATGATAACACCACTTGGCTTTTTAAGATGAACAACTTGAACTTCTGAACTAACAGTCAGAGAAACTGGTGGAACTGTTAGCCTAGAAGTTGGAACTGCCAAAAGTGAACCTAGGACTGCTTGGACTGAATGTGGGATCTCCTGATTCTCTCACTTTTTGGATGCATTGGTTTGATCAGAAGGACCAAAAACCGTTGCTAACAGGGTTTGAATTTGCTTCTCTAGTTGTACAATCTTAGTACCATAAAGCATCAACCCTAGCTGGAATTGGGCAAGCTTTTGTTGTTAAACTGCTGGGAGCCTTTGGAGTGCAAGAATTTGTGATCCCTGTGTAGCAATAGTAGACTTGTAGTGTTCCAAAATAGCTACAACATGTTTTAGTTGGGGATCTGTCAAAATCATTAGTTGCAGACTGTCCTCAAGATCTTCATAAAGGTATTTGAGAACTATCATTGGCACCAATACCAGATGTACTAGTAGCATCTGGGCCCCTCTGTTCTTGGTACTGGGGACTTCCAGAAGATGCTTGCACACCCTCTGTTTCCATGGGTGTGGTCTTAGTGATATTGGAACTGTCATGTGCCCCTTGTGCAGAAGCAGCAGTAGTTCAAGCCACAAAGCCCATATGAACAGCCTCAGAAAGGATGTTCACCTCCACATTGAGGTTGGGAGAGTCCTCAGTAGGTTCTGTTTGGATATGTTGTACAAGAGTATTCTCTTGCACAAGGATATTTAGTTCTGGTTGTTGGACTGAGGTAAGAGGAACACCTGCGACCCTTTGTTTCTTTTTAGTGTATATTTAGAGTGATGGGGCTGGGAAGGTAAGTCTGACAGAAGGTTCAGAAGGGATATTTGTATCATGGGGAGTGGGTTGAGATCTTGGGGGTGAAGCAGTAATGTGGGCTGAGCCTGCTCAGGATCCTCTCCCCTGTTTCTTGGAATGATATTCAGCATTGCTTGAGACAATGAGACATTCAACGTCATGAAAACTTGCACTCTGTTTTAAAAGTCCTTTTACAGTTTGTAAAGAGTGCTTATGAGAAACATATATCCTCTTATGTATTTTTAAAGAATTGCAAGATTTTGCAATTATTTTAGATAAGAATCGAGGATATATAAAATATTTCTCATTCGTTAAGGCATGATGCCTTAACATCCCTTGAAATATCATATTTGAAAATTTGAACTGTTGGCCTGTTGATAAGCACACTAAAGCAGTTGCAATATTTGAAGAAAATTCAGACCAACCAGTTCTCTTTGGACTCAGACATTGTTGAATAATATGAATAAGGTATTTCCATTTGGGGCCAAAATTTGCTTTGAAAAATGTAAATCTATCCATTGGTCCCCTATACCCTATCTCAGATAAACCTTCACGCAAAGGAGTTAAAGGAAGATCATTTATACCTTCAGCATCTTGCAGTTGCAAGTGCTGTCGAATGGAGTTCTCAAAGATGGTGACTGATTGACCATCGATGGTAGACACAAGAGTTGTGACTCCATGGTTTATGTTCAGACGAGCTTTTTGCCAGAACTGCTCTATGTGTGTTACATAGATTGTAGGGTTTACTGTAAGAGCATAGTAGATGGATGAACTGCGGAGAAAGTCCATCATCTCATGAAATGGTTGTAGTTCAGCATGCTTTAAGGTGTAAGGAAGGCATTTGTGGTCTTTGACAAAATCCATTGTTGCTCAAGAACGAAAAGATTTAGGGTTTGGCTTGAAGATTAGGGAATCACAAAGAGAGGGATGAGAGAGCTCTGGTTTGATATTGAGAAACTGGTAGTTGTAACTGAACGAAACTGAGACTTTTAAGGGTTTTGGGTTTAAAATATCTAATCCCGTGTTCAAATTCCTTGGAAATGACTGAAATGCCCTGCACACCTTAACAGACCAAGTGAAACCAACTAACAGTTCCAGAAAATACACTAGCAGCTTGAGAATATTCTCAAGCTGTTAGTTATACACAGAGCAATATCTATTTGAACTGCGTCTCCCCCTTAACTAAACACATAAAACAAAGAATTTACATAATTTACAAGAGATGGGAATTAGGGGAGATTAATCCATGGTTACCATACCAATATTTGAAACCAGAAAAGTGAATCTTCCTACATCAAAAGGTTTAGTAAAAAGATCTGCTAACTGATCATCAGTATGAATTTTGGTAACTTGAATTAACTTCGTTTCATTACAATCCCTTATAAAATGAAATCTAATATCTATATGCTTAGTTTTGGGAAACTTTACTGGATTTTGTACAATACTTATTGCACTTGAATTGTCAATATAGATTGGAGTAGATAGAAAGTTCATACCATAGTCTCTTAGTTAGTTCTGAATCCACATAACCTGAGAGCAATAGCTAGCAGCTGCAACATATTCTGCCTCAGTGGATGACGTGGATACTGTGGTTTGCTTCTTGCACTGCCAAGAGACTAGTCTTGCTCCTAGATATTGACATCCTCCAGTTGTTGACTTCCTGTCTATATTGCAGCCTCCATAGGTCACTATCAGAATATGTTGTTAATTCAAGAGGAGAATCCTTAGGATACCATAGGCCCAAGTTGGGTTGACCTTTTAGATATCTAAAGATCCTCTTAACAGCAAACAGATGTGAATCCTTTGGAGCACATTGGAACCTGGCACAAACACATACAACAAACATTATATCAGGTGTAGAAGATTGTAGATACATAAGTGAACCTATCATAGATCTATACAAATGTATGTCCACATCTACTCCTTCTTTATCTGCATCAAGCTGCTTGTGAGTGTCCATTGGGGTGCTTGCAATCTTTGTATCCTTGTACCCAAACTTTTCCAGAATCTCATTCACATACTTTGACTAGCTGATGAAGTTTCCAGTTGGCTTCTGCTTGACTTGCAATCCCAGAAAGAAAGTTAAATCTCCCATTAAACTCATCTGAAACTTCTTGTGCATCAAAGTCTCAAAGCCCTTGCAAAGCATGTCATTGGTTGATCCAAAGATGATATCATCAACATAGATCTGAACAAGTAAGATCACTGTTTTGATAGTCTTTATGAACAATGTCTTATCTAAAGTACCTCTCTTGAACCCATTCTGCAACAAGTATGAGGACAGAGTGTCATACCTTGCTCTAGGGGCTTGATGTAACCCATAGAGTGCTTTATCTAACTTGTAGACTCTGTCAGGGTATTTATAGTCTTCAAACCCAGGAGGTTGACACACATAGACCTCCTCATCAATTGTACCATACAAGAATGCAGATTTTACATCCATTTGATACACCTTGAACCTTTTGTAGCTTGCATAGGCTAAGAACAGTCTGATAGCTTCAATCCTTGCTACTGGAGCAAAGACGTCATCATAGTCTATTCCTTCCTCTTGAGTATAACCTTGAGCTACTAGCCTTGCTTTGTTCTTGATTACTATACCTCTTTCATCCTTTCTGTTCCTAAAAACTCATCTTGTACCAATTGCCCTCTTCCCTTTAAGCAATTCAAGTAGTTGCCACACATTTTGAATCTTGAACTGTAATAGCTCTTCTTGCATGGCTTCAATCAGGATGGATCCTTCAGTGCCTCAGATGCCTTCTTTGGTTCTAGTTGTGACATGAAACTGGCATGCTCAAATGCAGCTAGTCTGAACTCAGGCACTTCTTCTTCAGAAATGGTTGTTTTCTTGTGAATCATATTCCTTGTCTGCACAGGTGTGCGTGGATCTCCCATAATATGGGTAAGTAGATGATATTTGTGAATCCTGAGTGTAGGTGCACGTTCCACCTAAATTGTGCTCCCTAAATTGGTGTCATCACCTTCTGCACATCTTGATGATTCTGCTTTATGAGTAACAGTTTGATCTGGAGTTGGGGTTGCTTCCCTATTTGGTGGAGCTGTTACTTCAGGACTTGGGAGTGGTACCTCAAACTCTTGACTTTTGTCTTGTTGGTCAATCAGGACCCCAGGTGGGTCACAAGTAAGAAGTGGTAGAATAGTGTATTCATCCCAACTATCAGAATCTTCAATAGTTTGAGTCTTTGTGCCAACAGTCTGAACTTTTGTGCTGGCAACATGAGGATTTGCACTGGCAGCATGAGAATCTGTGCTACCAGTTTGACCATTGTTTCCAACTGTTCCTGCAGAATGCTCATCAAAACTCAGAGAATTTGTTAGTGAATCTAAATCAAACAACCAATCATGACCTGTGCCTTTAACATTTGCAGTGTTTTCATTAAACTCAACATTGGCACTTTCTTAAATGATTTTAGATACCCTATTATAAACTCTTAAGCTTTGATCTGTGTGGAGTATCCTACAAAGAATCATTCCTTAGATTTACTCTCAAACTTACATAAGTGAGTTTTAGTATAGAGTATAGTGCATGGACAACCAAAGGGTTTTACGAAGTTAACTAAGGGAATCCTATGGTGAACTAAGTCATATGGAGTTTTCCCTTGTGACTGGACAACTTGAACCCTTTTTAGAACATAACAGGCTATATTAACTGTCACTGCCCAGAAAGTCATTGGCAATTTGGAATCAGCTAACATGGTCCTAGCAGCTTCTATTAATGTTCTATTCTTCCTTTCAGCTACCCCATTTTATGGTGGTGTTCTAGGTGCACTATACTGTTTTACAATTCCTTTTGACTCACAGAAGCTGTTTAGTTCATGATTTTTAAACTCAGTTCCATTGTCTGACCTAATCACCTTTACTTTTAAGTTAGATTGGTTTTCATTTTTTAGGATAAAGGTTTTAACTAACTCAACAGTCTCATCCTTAGTCCTAAGAAAATAGACCCATGTAAACCTGGTGAAATCATCAACAATGCCTAAACAGTAAGCTCTTTTATCCAAACTCAAAGATGTTGGACCAAAAAGATTCATATGAAGGAGTTGTAATGCAGTTGAGATTGAATTTACTTTTTTGGCCTTATGAGAAGTTTTGTGTTTCTTGCCTTTAAGGCATGCTACACAATGATCATCACATATGAACTCCTTTTGTGGTAAACCTCTTACCAATTTATGTTTGACTAAAACATTCATAAATTTTAAGTTCATGTGACACATCCTTCTGTGCCAAAGTGTAGACTCATTAGTTGATGCTTTGGATATTAAACAGCTTAAAGTATTTGCAGAAGATAATTTTTCAGTGTCCAAACAGTACACATTGTCCTTTCTTGGTGTTTTAAGTAAAATAAGATTTTCAGGTATTTTAGAATCTTTAGATAGGATAATGCACTTAGAATCTGTGAACAGAACAACATTCCTTATGCACATACTTGAGACACACTTAGTAAATTATACTTCGGTTGTTCAACGTACAATACATCATTAAAAGTCATGTTACCTGCTTTGACAGTACCTTTACATGTCACCTTACCTCCTTTGGAATTTCCTCCAAAGGCAACATATCCTCCTTCAAAGCTTTTGAAATTTGACAAGCACTCAGAATTGTCTGTCATGTGCCTAGAGCAGCCACTATCCATATGTCATCTTGTCTTATGTTGGTTCCTGTGGTTGTCCTGCACAAACAAAAACTCAGTTAGTAGTGGAGTAAACCCAAACCGAGCTGGTTTTGAGTTGACCATGTGCATTAACATAACTAAATACTGTTTGTGTCTTTTTAAACTTATTAAGATCCACTGGTGGATTCTGTTATGAGTATTTAGTTATAACATGTGGTGCCCAGCTGTTCGTTCCAATTGTTGCTTTAACAGTCTCTAATGATGCACTAACAGTTCCAGTTTTTGTCTTAGCAGTTGGAACAGTATGTTGGTTGTTAACAATTTCAGATTTTACACTACCTGTTCCAACTTTTGGCTTAGCAGTTCCAGATTTTACATCAGCAGTTGGAACTGTGGTTTTGCCTTTAACACACCATTCCTGTTTCACACTCTATTTAGGTTTACTTAAAGCTCGTTTTCTCAATACTGGTTGCTTTTTGTTGACCTTTACAAACCTGTGGTCAACTGTGTGCTTTGGAACTGATGTGGCAGGTTTTGAAGTCTTTAAAACTTTTGGCTTTTGTGAAACAGATTGTTTTTGAAACACAGTTTGCCTTTCAACAATTGGCTTGTAAAGACATTGTTTGGCCAAATGGTTTTTCCTACCACAGTGAAAGCATCTTTTGACTGTTTTGATTGGAGAACCAGTTTTGTGTGACCAGAACTTATTCTTATTCCTTTGATTTCCCATCACCTGTTGTTGTTTGGGAAACTTTTGTACACCATGCTTTTGGCATGTGCACACTAGAACATTTTTACCCTTTTTACCTGCTTTGGAAGAAGATGCAAAATTACAGTTAGAAGGTACAGAGACATTTGAAGCATGCATGTGTTCACTCATCGTCTCTTTACCTTTCAAACTGTTAGACTTATTTGGTTTCTTCCCTCATGTTGTTGGCTCTAATGGGGTTAGAAACAGGGGTTACTATGGGTTCACTCATGGTTTTATGATTACCTTCTTCTTCCTCATTATTACTATATTCATCAGTAGCCAGTCCATCTACCAACTCAGGCTTATCCTCAAGGAAAGGATCTACTGTCTTCATCTTCTCATCTAGGGGTTCATTCACAAACCTATCTGCAACTTCACTCATAGGATGAATGTATTTGTTATTGTAAGGAGGTGGGGTGGCATTGTATCCTATTCCTTCCTTGGGATTTAGTTGAGACTTTACCCTATCTTTGAACTGAACTTCCATTAGGTGTTCTAACTTTTGGTTGGCTAACTTGAAGTTACCCAAATCAATGTTTATACTATCTATTTTCTTGTTAGCTTCCAGCACCCTTTGTTCAGCCTCTTCTAGTTTCTTATTAAGGGTTTCTATTTTCTCTTCAAGTTCCTTTTTCTTCCACTCATGATATGTCCTATCATGTCCCATCTGAATCTCAGTATCTTTATAGTCATTGATCTGTTTTTCAAGATCCTCTATTGTCTGCATATACTCATACCTCCTTTCTTCCACCTTAGCTAGAGTTTTACACATGCTTTCATTATGATATCTGTACTTTTTAACCATATTTTTGCATGCTTGGGAGCAGAGTTTAGCAGTTGCCTCAGATGGTAAGTCAGTGGAAGTGGCACTTGTAGTTTCTGCCATAAGAGCTTGATTCTGATACTCTTATTCTGTCTGGTCACTCCAGTCAAAAACATTGTCCTCTTGTTAAACAAGAGCCTGTGAAGGTTGTGTTTGACTAGTCTTTTGGGTTCTTGGCTGCTGTTGACCTTGTGATCTACACTCTCTAGCAAAGTGTCCAAGTTTGTGACACTTGAAGCACTCAACCCTTGACTTGTCAAAGGCTTGCTTGCATTCTGATCTGGCTTGAAAGTTTGTTCTGCCAGTCTTTTTGAGAAACCTCTTAGCCCTCGTTGTCAGCATGGCATGTTGCCACTTTAAATTCATCTCCTCTAGATCATCTGGATGGATTTATTCCAGATCCTCAGGATTGAGGGCAAACAGTCCATCACTTGCAACAAAGGCCTCATAATTGACCTCAGAGGATTTGCCATCAGAACCTGTAAAAGAATCACAGCCGTTTGATTTATCATTAGATGCAGAGGATAATAGAGCAGTGTTTTGATTATAAGAAAAGGTTTTCTTTTTATTCTCTATTTCAGACTCAAACACTCTCAAGCTGTTGTAGAGATCATCCAACTTTATTTCATCTAGAGTGTCCTTTGTTCTCCACTGTGCAGCATACACTGTCCATTCTTCACCAAGAGACCCGAGGAATTTTCTGTTTACCTCATCTTGGTCCAGGCTAACCTTAGCACTCTCTAATTCACCTATCAACTTATTAAACCTATCAAAAATTTGAGTAAGGTTTTCATTCTTTCCACCAGTAAAATTCTCATACTGCTGTTTTAAAAGATCTTTTTTATTTCTTTTTGTGCTAGCATTGCCAGCAAATCTTTTCTCTAAAGCAAGCCATAGAGAATGAGCTGTATAAAATTTTTTAAACTGATGTTGATAAGCATTAGGTATAGCTATTTGTAAAATAGTGAGAGCTTTGACTTCATTCATTCTAGCCTTCCTTTCAATCTCAGTTTTAGGAGGTGTTATTTTAGGTTTGCCTTCAACATCTAGTTCAGGATCAACTGTAGGAGGATTTTCAACAGCTTCCCATAGGGCATAGTCAATAAATTGAATGTGCTGTTGAATCCTGAGTTTCCACATCTCGAACTTAGTGGGTTTGAGCATAGGCACTTTAAGTCCTTGCCCAGATCCACTACTGCTACCATCAATCTCCATAACAGAAAAAGTTGTTTTTAAAAGATTTAGATATTTAAAAACGAAAGTTTCTGACTTTGAAAACAAATAATAAAAACGAAACTAATGGCTCTCATGCCACTTGTCAAGATCAAATCACCAAAGATTAACTAGTTTGATTAAATCAGAGTTAAACCAATAATCTTGTTTTGAATCAAAGTCCATTTAAGAAGTTCGCGTAATAACACTTAATTATTTTAAGAAAAACGTTCAGAACAGTAAGAACAGAATAAGTAAAACAGAAAAGCACTATTAATATCAAAAACCTTTGTATTAATAATCACTGATTACAAGAACCTCTAATATGTTTGATTAGACGAAGAACACAAATTATTCTTAGGGTTTTACAACCTTAGAGGCTTGAGAAACTTAATCAGAATACGAGTTACAATTTCAATTGCTAAGTACTGATTACACAAGAAAGACCTAGTCTATTGTAACATCCTCGAATTCAATTACAGTAATTCGGATCTATTTAAGTGGAAAATTTATAATTAAGTTGAAATTTGAGCTATGATTATGTATTTGGGATATTTAAAAGTTTGTTGTTATTTTAAGAAAATTTGAACTCTAAATTATTATTATGGAGTATTAAGATTATAAAAGTTAGTAATGATAAAACTAAGAATAAATCAGTATTTTATAGAACCGGTTAAGTTGAGGGGTGAAATGTGCAAAAATGATGAAAGTTGAATAAAAAGGCTAAAAAGCCATTCAATTTCATTTTCACACACTCTCTCTACTTCCTCTCTCTAGAAAAACTCTCTCTACCTCTCTCTAGATTATCTCTCAAACCGACCGGCCGATTATCGAGATTTATACGTCATCGGAAAGATCTCGAGGAGTACTACAACAATCTACGGTTGGATTCTTGATTTCATAAGAATTGAGGTAAGAATCGGCCCTTTTAAGTTTATATATCTCGGTTTTGAAAACATGAAATTCGAATGTGTCATTTCTTGCATGAATAAAGCCGATTTTGCTTGAGTTTTAGCTAGAATATGATAGAGTATGCGTAATATAATCGAATCTAGGCTTGATACTTAACATATTCATGATTTTAGTCTTAGAAATGTATGATTTAAGCTGTAAAGATGAACAAACTCGAGAATGCCAAGAACAAAGTCGAAATGCAAGAACAAACTCGATTTTTGTACTAAATTCAAGAATGTATTCGAGTTTGACACCATGGATTTCGAATTTAAGCCCCTAAATTCGAATGATATTCGAATTTAACCCCATGGGTTCGAGTTTAGTCATCAAATTCGAAGGGGGGTTCGAATTTAGCCCCTTAGATTCGAGTTTAATGCCTAAAATTGAAAACCCACTCTCCAAACTCGAATATATTGAATGAAACACATAGACAACACATAAATATCAAAAGATATTCCAAGGATAAGGTTTGAACCTAAGTTGGGTTCAAACTTAGTTGTGATTCGAATTTGGACATGGACCCGAAATGGGGGAAAAATATTGCAAAACTTACGAAACTTGGTTTTATGGATTTAAACGGTTTTTGACTCGAAATATTGTTGCAACTGATTTATCAGGTCCCTTGTGGTGTTGCTTAACCCACAGTGGGGTACATTGAGGATCCGGTTGAAATTCTGAGGAGAAATAAATATTGGTTAAAAGTTTAATTACGCACCCACTGTGAGTACATTAGATTTCACATGTTTATATCTGTTTTATGTTAGCTTTGCATGCTGAGACCTGTTGCTTCATTTATTGTTTGGAATTCTACTAACTTGCGCAGATTTAGATGCACATTCATACTTGTTGCATGTCCGTTCGATTATTGTGCATCTAGTGATGGACCGGTGGGTCGCATCGATTACTCTAGTGTTACTGCGCTATATGACTTGGAGTTGATCCCTCCAAGGTTCTGGTAGGCAGTATGTTATCCCCGATCGTACGTTTGTCTCAGATGGTATGTTTAATGCCGAGCTTTGGGCTCGAAGGGGCTGCGGCTCTGGTTCCGTACTTGGTGTACGAAGAGGGTATACGATGTTTGTCATCGGTGTTACCCTTGGGGCTTCATAAAAGTTTATAAAATGCGTAATCTGTGTATTCACTAAGCATTCGCTTACCTCTCAGTTGTTGTACTTTTACAGGAAAAGGGAAGTCTGCTGCCAGACCTTCTAGTTAGGTCGTGTGAGAAGTTCTTGAAAGGTTCCTACTACTACTTCGGTAATTATGCTTTGAGACAGTAATGTAATATATTCTGGATGTTGTAATAATTTAATTGGGTGTGTAGACTTAGATTTGGTACCTTGTAGCACCGTAGGGTGTTTGACACTGTTGCACTACTTTAATTATGTATTTTAATGCTTCCGCACTTAAATTAGGTTATCAGATCATTATGTAATTGTGTTTGATGATTAATCCTGGGTGTTTCGTAAACGGTGGTTGTTGTGGCAAGGGTGTCACATCTATCTCTATTTATAACCTTCTGATTTGTTTCTTTGACAAACTACGATTTCTCTTGAGTAGATATCTTCATAGGATCTTCAAATCTTGAAATATTTTTATCTTCCTGATTTGTAGCACTTTCTGTTATCATCTTCTAAACAGCTTGAACTTTATCTCTGGCAGCTTGAACATTTTGAACTAGCAGCTTGAGATTCTTGAACTAGCAGCTTGAACTTTGTAATTACACAGAATTACTACTAACAGTCTGAGAAATCCTAACTAACAGCTTGACATACTTAGATTATTTCCCAACAAAGGTTCTTGAAAATGATGACCACACTATAAAAGGAGTAGTTTACCCAACACATGATCCATGGAAAAAGTAGATTTGATGAAGCTCATTCTAGGAGAAAAGTTCACTAATCCTAGTCAACTAAAGCACATGTTTGTGAACTATTCAGTGGCTTATGGATATGAACTAAGGTTTGATAGGTCTGATAATAAGAGGTTGTTTGTTAAGTGTGGGAAAAAAGATGATCCTGAACCATGTTCCTTTAGTCTTTGGGCTTCTTGGATGGGCACTGAAAAATCCTTCCAGATTAAGTCCCTGACTGAAACACACACTTGTAGTAGAAACTATAACATTGGAACACTTGTGCACCCAACTTAGGTTGCTAAGTGTTTGGTTAGGGAAATGATTAAAAATCCAAATATGAAGTTGAAGGAAATGGGAGATTACATGAAGAGAAACTATATGATTGATGTCAGTATGGGGCAGTTTCAAAGGGCTAAAGTTAGGGCCAAATATATTATAGAGGGTTCAATTACTGATCATTATGGAAGACTTTAGGATTATGCAGAAGAGATTAGAAGAACTAATCCAGGGAGCACAGTCAAGATGAGAGTGGACATTGGTCCCGATGATAAGACATACTTTTAGAGATATTATATGTGTTTCAGGTCTCTGATAAACGGTTGGAAAGCAGGATGTAGGCCCATTATTGGTTTGGACGGTTGTTTTCTGAAAGATGTTGTCAAAGGTGAACTACTTGCAGCCATTGGAAGGGATTCAAACAACCAGGTATATCCAATAGCATGGGTTGTTGTAGACATTGAAAAGAAAGACAATTGGATGTGGTTTATGGAGTTGTTAGCAACCGATATTGGACCAGAATCAGGAGCGAGTCTCATTTTAATGTCTGATCAACACAAGGTATGATGTACAAACAATTTAAAATTGTTACTTATATTATGTATTGATGTACAATCACTTTAATTTTGATTGATTTTACAGGGATTACTTGAAGCTGCAAAAGTCATTCTCCCAGATGTTGAGCACAGACAATGTGCAAGACATGTGTATTCAAAATGGCTTGTAAGAATGAGAAAAGGGATCCACCACCTAAGGTAAAGAAACCACCAGGTAGACCTCAGGTAAACATGGAGCAAACCAGTAGCAAGGGCGGAAGAGGTGGTAGGGGTAGAAGGGGTGGCAGGTGTGGAAGAGGTAGCAGGATTGGTCAACACACAGGTGGAGTAGGTGTTTCATATGATCCAACTACTAAACAAGCCATGATACATGTGAGTACTATTAACCTATTTAGTGACTTTAATTATGTATTCTTGCTTCACTAACCATTTCTATTGCTTATAGACGTCCACTGGTGTGGCACAACCTACATAGCATGTGGATGTCCTACCACATTCTCTTCAAACTGAAAATGAAGTCCAAACACAGAACATGAATACAAACACAACAACATGTTTATGAGGATGTTTTCATGCCACAGGAGGATCAACTTGTTTATAAGGATGCTCTTATGACACAGGAGGATCCAATTGGGAAGGAAGATCATGTTGTTATGACATAGGAGGATGCTGTTGTGACACAAGATGATCAAGTGAGTCAACTACCTCAGAGTCAAGTGCTTTATGAGTCTGCTGTAACATCCCACATCAGTGGAGAGGAGAAACCAATATGCTTATATAAGGGTGAGGTTGTCTCTATCCACCAAGACGCGTTTTGGGGCGGGCCTATGGCTTGGCTTCCAGAAATAAAACCATGCGGCCTTTGCAAAACCAGACAATATCTTGTTTTGGGGTGGTCTGGGCTGTTACAAATGGTCTCAGAGCCAGGCACTGGGTCGATGTGCACAGCAGGGACGCAAGTTTCCCATGGGGGAGGGATTGTAACATCCTACATCGATGGATAGGAGAAACCAATATGCCCATATAATGGTGATTGTCTCTATCCACCAACACGCGTTTTGGGGCGGGCCTATGGCTTGGCTTCCAGAAATAAAACCGTGTGGCCTTTGCCAAAGCGGACAATATATTGTCTCGGGGTGATCTGGGTTGTTACACCTGCTGTTGTGACAAAGCCTGTTGTTGTGACAAGGGCTGCTATTGGGACAAAGTCAACACCATCCAAGGGTCAAAGAATAAGGAAGTCATCAAAGAGGATCATCAAAATTAAAATTTCAAAAAATGTGCATCCCAAGGATAGGGGAGACACATCTAACAACCCTTGGCAATTAGATTAACTTGCTTATGAGGTAGTGGCATTTTTTGTATATTTTGTTAATGCACAACAAGTAACAAACACTAGTACTAATTGGTATGGGTTGCCTTTTTGTAACTTCTGTTAATATGACACCCTTTTTGTAAAGATCAACTATCTGTGCATAGGGCAAAAACTTTAGTATGGGTTACCCTTTTGTTAATATGGCACCCATCTTGTAACTGCAACTTGGTGAATGAATGACAATATGGTTTCTATCTAACTGGTGTTCATGAGATTATTTGAATAAGACAAGGGGATTTTCAAAATACATTGGATATGGTTTCAAAACTAGGTAAATTGCCTTGACATTATGGTTTCAAAATACTTATCATTACATATGAGAACTTAACAAAATTCAAGTGATGTTACAACCATTACCATTACAAAAACTTGCCATTAGCACTTCATGGTAACACTAGTACAAGGAAATTTGATACAATTCTATGTAACTAACAACTTCATCTCTGATAATAACATAACATACAACAACAAAAACACATTTACAACAAAAATCAGAAACAACCATCTAACTAACAATTACATCTATGATTTTGCTTTTCCCACTTCTTCTTGGAGCAACTCAATCTCACTTCGATAGATCATCTTCTCAGAGCCATCCTAATCTTCTTGCTTCTCCATTTTATTACGTTGTACAGGAGGATCGATCCACTTAAAGAAATCACAACATTTGGATGACTACTGACTAAATAAAACAACATAACACACTTAACAAATGACAACAAAAATACCTTCTTGCTTTTACAGATCTACATACCATATAATTTGGGCAGCCCATAAATCTTCTACCAGGCTTCTTGTTTGTTGATGAATAATACATCTTGCTCGTTCGCCACACAAGCAGAACTCACCTTCTTCGATTTTAGATCGTTGATTTTGGTTGTGCGAGAACGATGAAGCCATCTTCCTTCAACTTTCTCCCCTACGTGTTTTCTTCTTCTTTCTTTCTTCGTGTTTTTTTTATTTCTCTTTGGTGAACGACTGCTCTTCCTTCATTTAGGGTTTAAACATATGGTGCACTTTGTTTGATGAGGTGTCCGCACTTTGTTTGAATAAGACAAGACACTTTCAGTGATTTATTCGTTTGGATAAAATCTTGAATGGTTAAACCGAAAATAAAAAGAACAAAGTTGGAATGATTTTATCAATAATAACCATATATATATATATATATATATATATATATATATATATATATATATATATATATATATATATATATATATATATATATATATATATATGTGTGTGTGTGTGTGTGTGTGTACTATATAATGTATTTAGTTGTTAATCTTAAAATAATTCTTTATGCACAAAGTACAATTAATTAAAATTAAAACACAAAGTTGAATTTTAAGAGGTACAACTCATTGATGCAAAAGATACAACCCATTAATGTAAAAAAATTAAAAAAATCTCAGAGTTATCAATCTGCGAAAAAAGGACGCAGGACATTGAAACCTACAACCAATTTATTCCTTTGTTTCCCCAAATGTCTCTTCCATTTCTCCAAACCAACTCTTGCATTCTTCCATTATGGCTGCTATAATAATTATCATACTTTCAAAAGAAACTCATCATCAACAACAAAAGAAACTCACATGCTTCCGATTTGTTTCTGGTTTCTTTAAACCAAGGTAGGTTTGATTAAGAATTTCTAAACTCACAACTTTGCTTCACCTGTTGGGTGAATATCCTTTTATGCTTAATGCGAATCCTTCTTCTTATTAACTCTCAAATTTTATTTCACTTTTCTTGTAGGACGAGTTGTGATCTCATTGCTGAATCTATTTTCACTTCTCTTTCGTTTCCGTTCAGATAATTAATTTCATAGAAAATTTCCACGCCTAATGCGTGAATAAACTTACCGACTTGTCAACCAATCTCAGGGGTTGTTTGTTGCTCGTGCCTTGATTCTTAGGTCCGCCGCTACAACACAGAAAAAACGCTACGTTAGTGCCGGTGCAGGGTGGTGCCTGCGTCGACACTCCGATGCTTAAGTTAGTATGTTGCTGAGGTGATAGTACGTAAGGAGGAAAAAGAATAGATTAGGAAAAAGAATAGATTAGGGTTCTTGGAGTGCATACCATTTAAACAGAAAAAGGGGGCCTTTTATACCCTTCTGTTGAGTTTCCGTTTGGCCCTCACCAATTAGAGAAAGCCACCTGTCTTTTCTGTAACGACCCTTGCTCACGTCTTTTGTGTATGGACCACTTTTATATTCCCTTTTGCTTGCGTGGGGGACCACCGTATGCGATACACATCTTTATTACTTAATAAAGATTAAATATTATTTCTTTGTATTACCCTTTATATTTGATAAAGGGACCCACATCATCAAGTCCCTCCAGTTTAATGTCTAGCATAGTCTAGATATTTAAACTTGAAGTTTTGAGTGATATCCAGACTCAGGCGACTTACTGCCTTAAGGATTTATACTATTTACTTTTATTATCTTTAAACCCATTCCTCTATTTTAAAAACACGTGTCTGACACGTTTTACCTCGAGCCCGTGCTTTCCCTGCCATAATGAGTGGAGACGTCCCATCGAGTCTCCCTTAGCCATCCTTCTTAAACCCTAATTATCCCCTTCATTTCCGCCATTTCTTCTACAGCTTTCCGCGAAGTCCTTTTCCTTTCCCTCTAAACTTTTCAATATTTCTCTTCCCTACTGCATATTGATTCCAAGCGTGTTTCCTCTTCTTATCTCAGGTCAGTACCTCTCATTCACTCTTCCACCATGTCTAGTTCTATTAAAGTACTTGATGTTTGTCCCGCTATTTCTCGATTTTCTTACGAAAAGTTTTTAAAGACGTATCGTATTCCCTCCGAGCTTAGACCTGAATTTCCCGCTGCTAAAGCCATAGCCAATCGCCCTCCAGCCGGGAAAACTGCTTTGTATACCAAATCATTTTCTATGGGGAACCTTCGTCTTCCTATTTCTTCTTTTTACCTGTCAGTTCTGCGTCATTACAATGTTCATTTTAGTCAAATGTCCCCTCTCGGGACTCTTCGTATTACATTTTTCGAAGCCATGTGTAGAGTACTGGGAGTAGTCCCCACTGTAGGTTTGTTCAGATATTTTTTCAAATTGGGAATTACCCGTGACTAGTTCATCATAGAACGGCGGAAGAATGTAGCCGAGATAATTACCAAGGTTCCTTCAGGAGTTAAGAATTGGAGGGATCAGTGGATATGGATTGATGCTTCCATTATCCCTTTTCCAGTAACTACTTTGAACACCTGGTCTCGAACTGTTCATGCGTCCAGAAATGTATTTCCCCTAGACACAGAGTTTAATATAGAAGACAGAGATATCCTCGCTGGATCTCCTATGCGTGGGAGAACCCTTCCTGACGGGGTATTAAAACTGTTGGGAATGAGTCACGTGTGGGACGATCCGTCCCAAATTCCTGTAATTCAGAAGGATGGAGAGGGTAGGTTTAATAATTTTAATCTGCCTATGGAGCTGCGCAATCCTCAAACGAGGCATATTCCATGCTTCCAGATCTGGATCCTCATTTTCTATCTGAAATCCAAGGGATCGAAAACGAGGCGTTGTCTAGTCGCATCCGTAAAGCACATGCTGAGCTACTGTCAATGAACGTGGAGCTGGGGTCACGACTGGAAGAAGCACATGGTGATAAACAGGAGGCGTTACGAGCCAAAAGCCTGGAAGATGATATCAGGAGGCAGAGGCTGGCTCTGGAATCGGAGGGGAGAATGAGGATTCAAGCTGAGGAAAAGGTGGTCGCTTTAGAGAAGACCCTGACCAAGGAGAGAGAAACAATGGGGAAAAAACTTGAGGAGAGCCTCGCAACACTGTCCAAGGTTCAGGAAGAGAGAAAGACATGGAAGGCTGAGGCACTACTGCTGAGATCCAAAGTGGAGGCCCAGGATAAGGAGTTGGTGGAAGCTGAGGCAGAGAGGGGACGTCTGGTGACGGAGGTCATACCTCATGTGGTGTACACTCTGTTGCGCAGTAAACAATATACAAAAGCCATCACCATGATTCAAAAGTGCGCGATGAAGGTAGGTAGGCACGCCCAGCTGGTGAAGATGGCCCCCTTCATGCCAGAGAATTTTGTGGCTACGGAACAGCCAGATTATGCACCTGATTGCCGTCCAGAATTTTCTGACGTGGTAAATCATCTGAGAATCTGTCTTATCCGTATTTGGAGAATATTCGTGGCCATCCCGAGCGATCTGTTGAGGACATTCTGCGAGTAGTACCTCATCCCGATGACTCTGCCTAGAAACTTGTGGAAAATCCTGCATCCACTCCCGCTCCCCCTGGCGCTTTCCAACTTTGATCTTTCCTTTGACACTTACCAGATTTCTGCACCCTGTTTTGACATTTGTAATCAAATACTATGATTCATATTTTGTTATATGTAACTGTCTGGATGTTTTCTTTGTAATATTTTGATGAGATATACAACCTTTTGGATGCTTTATATATATATATATATATATATATATATATATATATATATATATATATATATATATATATATATATATATATATATATATATATATATATATATATATATATATATATTTTCAATGATAAGGCATGCGACCACCCCCTGGAGGAGGTGGTCTGTCCTTTTTAGTAAGGCATGCGACTGCCCCCATGTAGGAACAATCTGTCCTTTTTTAAAAGATAAGGCATGCGACCATCCCCTGGAGAAGGTGATCTGTCCTTTTTAGTAAGGCATGCGACTGCTCCCATGTGGGAACAATCTGTCCTTTTTTTTCAATGATAAGGCATGCGACCACCCCCTGGAGGAGGTGATCTGTCATTTTTAATAAGGCATGCGACTGCTCCCATGTGGGAACAATCTGTCCTTTTTTTAAATGATAAGGCATGCGACCACCTCCTGGAGGAGGTGATCTGTCCTTTTTAATAAGGCATGTGACTGCCCCCATGTGGGAACAATCTGTCCTTTTTTAAATGATAAGGCATGCGACCACCCCCTGGAGGAGGTGATCTGTCCTTTTTAATAAGGCATGCGACTGCCCCCATGTGGGAACAATCTGTCCTTTTTTAAATGATAAGGCATGCGACCACCCCCTGGAGGAGGTGATCTGTCCTTTTTAATAAGGCATGCGACTGCTCCTATGTGGAAACAATCTGTCCTTTTTAGATGATAATTGTTCGATCTGACAAGTGTGTATTCCAAGGTAGGACCTACTGAGAGCTTCGGCATTGCCATCACCCTCAGCAGGAACACCAATAACTTTTATTGATAATCAAACGTCTCATGGAGTCCATAAGCATTCTATGAATAGTTCTGAACACTACTAGAGTATTGATAAAAACTAGAAATAGAACTTCTTGAGATTTGACACATGCCACGTTCGAGGGACCTCCGTGCCCTGTATTGTCTCCAGCTTGTAGGATCCCGAATCATAAGCCTCCACGACCCTGTAAGGACCTTCCCAATGCAGACCCATCTTCCACGTGTCCTCCGCCCTGCTAGCCTCATTTTTCCTTAACACCAGATTCCCTGGAATGAATTGCGTGTTTTTCACACGTCTGTCGTAATAGCGCTTCATCTTTGCCTTGGCCCGTGCCTGTCGTATAAGTGCAACATCCCTTCGTTCATCTAGCAGATCCAGATCCATCCTCCTTTGTGCGTCGTTGGAAGATTCTTCATAAGTAATAACTCGATGAGTGGGAACACTGATTTCTGGAGGAAGGACTGCCTCAGAGCCGTAAACCAGACTAAAAGGAGTTTCGCCTGTAGCAACCTTTGGAGTAGTTCTGATTCCCCATAAGACATTCTGCAACTCGTTTGTCCACCCAGATTTGTGTAATCCCAACCTCTTCTTCAGTCCCCTCACAATCTCCCTATTCGTGACCTCCACCTGCCCATTTGCTTGGGGATGACCCACTGACGTGAAATGATGTTGCACCTTAAGTTCTTCGCACCAGGCCTTATGGGGGTTCTCTGCAAATTGCTTCCCATTATCACTGACAATAGCCTGAGGAATCCCGAACCTGCATACTATATGATCCCACACAAAGTTTCGCACATGCTTTCCTTATATAGTTGCTAGGGCTTTGGCCTCAACCCATTTGGTAAAATAATCAACTGCCACAACCAAGAATTTTAACCGTCCCGGAGCTTCTGGAAAAGGACCTACAATGTCAATGCCCCACTTAGCAAAAGGCCAGGAGATAGAGACTGGTATCATTTCTTTTTGAGGAACCTTTGGAATGGGAGCATGAATTTGGCAGCTTTCACACCCCTGCACTTCTTTTGTGACATCCTGCAACATGGTGGGCCAATAATAACCCAGTCTCAGTGCTTTCCCTACTGTACTTCTAGCCCCTGAATGGATGCCGCACGATCCCCTATGAATCTCTTGTATTACATTCGCGGCTTCCTTGGGGCCTACACATCTGAGCCAAGGAGAGAGATGTCCTCTTCTGAAGAGTATGCCTTCCCTTATTACAAAATTAGGGGCTCCCTGCCGAATTTTCTGTGACTCTGCCCTTTCTTCTGGCAAGACTCCATCAAGAAGGTACCTTTTGATTGGGTCCATCCAAGTGATCTCTTCTTCAATATCACTTATCTCTGCCTGCTCTATGGCTTTGTTGTGCAATACCTCTACCAGTACCTTTTTTGTTAAGTGATCAAATGCCAAGGAGGCCAACTTGCTCAAGACATCCGCTTTCTTGTTCTGGCTTCTGGGAATCTGGACCACCTTTATTTGCTGAAAACGAGTCATCAGAACTTGTACTACAGACAAGTATGCTTTCATTGTCTGGTCCCTTGCCTCAAAAGTACCATTAATCTGGTTCGCCACTAGCTGTGAATCCACAAAAACATCCAGATGTTGGATCTCCATGTCTATTGCAATTCGAAGGCCTGCTATAAGAGCCTCATATTCAGACTCGTTGTTAGAAGTGAGAAATTCAAACCGAAGCGCATAGGTATACTCATGTCCTTCTGGATCCGTCAGAATCATTCCCGCACCTGATCCCCCTGATCCCGATGATCCGTCAGTAAAGAGCGTCCAAGCATTCTCTTCTATTTTGCTTTCTTGGTCTTTACATGCTCCTTCGTGTAGTTCCGTCATAAAATCCGTAATGACTTGTCCTTTAAAAGCAGCCCTGGGCTTGAAGGTAATGTCATGTTCTCCCAACTCGATTGCCCATTTGACCAATCTCCCCGAATGCTCTGGTTTTAGCAGGATTTGCCTGATTGGTTGGTCTGTTAATACGACTATGTGATGCGCTTGAAAATATCTCCTGAGCTTTCTAGCCGCGTTGACCAAAGACAAAGCTAACTTTTCCAAAGGAGCGTAGTTAAGCTCCGGCCCCTGGAGAGTTCTACTGATATAGTATATAGGCAACTGCTTCTTTCCTCTTTCCGCCATTAAAACAGCCGCAACTACTTCTCTGGCTGCCGATAAGTATAATATAAGCTCCTCCCCTGGGACTGGGACTGTCATCATTGGAAGTTCCCCTATAACTTTCTTCATTCCCTGGAAAGCCTCTTCCGCTTCTGGAGTCCACCTGAAATTGCTTTTATTAACACATCCCTTAAGGGTTTTGAAGAAGGGTAACGATTTCTCAGCGGCCCTGGATAAGAAACGGCTTAGAGCTGCCAATTTTCCATTTAAACTCTGCACTTCTCTTAAAGTACTGGGGGATTTTAATTCAGCAATAGCTTTAACCTTGTCTGGAGCCGGGCCAATACCTTCATTTGTTACCCGGTGTCCTAAAAATATTCCTTCCGAGACCCCGAAAGAGAACTTTTTCGGATTAAGGCGCATGCCTATCCGTTGTAATTCACTTAGGGTTTCTCTCACATCCAGCAGCAATTGAACCTCATATCGACTTTTAATTACCATGTCATCGACATATGCCTCCAGGTTTCTACCGATCTGCCTTTTGAAAGCCCAATCAACCTGGCATTTTTAAGGCCAAAAGGCATTTTAATATAGCAGACAATCCCCTGATCAGTGTGAAAAGCCGTCTTGTCCTCATCTTCTTCTGACATCTGGATCTGATGATAACCTTTGTAAGCGTCTAAAAAACACTTCCATGGATATCCTGCGAGAGACTCTACCTTTTTGTCTATTTCTGGCAAGGGGTAGCAGTCTTTGGGGCAGGCCTTATTGAGATCCTTATAATCGATACACATCCTCCAGGTCCCATCGCTCTTTTTTACCATTACCGGATTAGCTACCCATGTTTGATATTTCACCTCCCTCATAATTCCTGCCTCCACTAATTTGGATACTTCTTTAATTACAGCCACACTGCGCTCTGACGCCATGGACCTTTTTTCTGACATACTGGGGAAGATCCAGGATGGACATTCAACCTGTGCGATGTCTGGAATGTCTTTCCTTCAAAACTCAATGTTCTGGGAACACCTGTCATGTCCGAGGGTTTCCATGCGAAAGACGCTTGGTATTCCTTCAAAAGCTCAATCAATTCAAGGCGGGTAGCTGGATTCCAGGATAAACCCACTTTAACTTTTTGCTCCGGATATTCTTCGTTTATAACAACCTCTGCAAGATTGTTGACAACCTCTTCCCCTTTTTCCAACACTCTTACCACTTGCTCCTCTTTTGCCTCCCCAGAATCTGCTTTAATTGTAACCACTCCCTTCCAGGAAGGAAATTTCACCAGACCGTGGTTTGTTGAGACGATTATCTGCATAGCCCTCATGGCAGTTCTTCCTAATATTATGTTGTATGGCGATACAGATCGTATTACCATGAATGTCAGTCATTCGGCCCTGGAATTAAATCCTTCGCCCAGCCTGGTGTACATTGATATTTGCCCAAGAGGCCAAGATGTTCCCCCGAGAATCCTACCAAAGGAGAGGCACAGTAAGTTAATAAGGCTTTGAGCTCTTCTGGAAATTGCCTAAAGCAGTGCTCATAAATTACATTTCACGAGCTACCCCCATCTAGATAAACGTGACGGATCTTTATCCCTTCCACAAAAGTCGTGATGGTAACAGGACCTGACCAATTTCCTTCTGTAGCTGGAAAAGTAATCTCATTTGAACCTTCCGCATTGGTGACACGCTGAGCTTTTTGCGATCGCTCCATCTCTCCTGCCTGTTGCCATGCGTATTTTCTGATCATATTGATTTCGCCTGTCGCGGGAATTCCAGATCCTGATGCCTGACCTTTACCTTGCCAACCGAATTTCTTCGATCCTTCTTTTCCACCCTTATTCCTTAAGTCACTCAAAAGGTGTGCCAGCTTCCCATCTTTTTTTGCCTTCTCTACACGTCTCCGCAGCTCCACGCAGTCATTAGTGTCGTGACCTCGATCCTCATGAAAGTCACAATAAACTCTTTGATTTCGCCTGGTGTAACACCCTCCCTTAACCCGGAAATGCCACGTCGATTCAATACACAGGTGGCTTATCGCAATAGCTCTATTATGCACACGTCACAGGATAAACTAGAATCACTGATAATTTAAAACTTTCACATAATATCATTAACACATAATCCACTAAATTACAATATCCCAAAAGATGCTAACGTAGCAGTACTGATCAGATTATTACACAAAACTAACACCAAGCTCCCCAGATGATTCCCGATCCCGGCTCATCAAGCACGGCTACAAATCCTGTCACTGATACCCTGAACATGGAAGACTCGAATACGTAAGCTCGAAAGCTCGTGAGTACTCGAGGGTTGGATTCTGCACAATAAACACATAACAAGCGTACACATAGCACATACACACAGCACAAACCCTAACTCTGTCTCTGGCAATCAACATCACGATGCAGGTATGAACACATACATGAGATCCCGAGCCCTGCACACAGAATCACTAAGGGGGAAACCCTTCCCCAGCTAACGACCGTGCGCACCGGTGGTTAGCTCACACCCTGTAGCACGGGCGCGAACCGGCTACAGGCCCTGCCGTGTATACACGCCCCAAGGACTGTTAGGGACAGTCAACCCGCGCGATAACCCATCGCGAATCACCGTCCGTATGGAACTCTCCACGGACCCCCGGACTGGATCTCATCTCATGCACATATATCACATATGTAGGAATAGAATCATACCTGTGGCTCACGTCCCTGTCTCATACACAGCATAGCACAATATACACAAATAGCACAACACAACTCAGAAAACGGAGCGCTCGTTTGGAAAAGACTCGGGTACTCACCTGGTCGATCCACTAATCCCGGAATCTCTAACTCGGCTCGGCTCGCTGACTCGTCCCTGAAATCGCACGGATCCCAACCGTTAGCACCAACTCATTTCAAAAGATACACATAACAATTTATAACTCAACTCATAACCGACCCGAAGCCCCGAAACAACCCCAACCGAAAGCCCCGAAAACCCGGTCAAAATGTTGACCACGATCTCAACCGAACCCCAAAATCCCGATGAAAACCCGACCCAAAAACAATATCAACAATATCCCGGAAACCCAACGAAATACGACTCAACATCTCAAACGGAACCCGGCCCGAACTCAAAAGCAAACCCAACGGAGCCCCGACTCAAAAACACCCCCAACGGGTCCCAAATACCCAAAACCGACCCCAAATCCCACAAGAATCCAGCCCCCAAACCAGAAACCGAACCCGGACCCCCAAGCCCCGATCGCACCCGCGCTCCTGCCCCAAACTCGCCCGCGCCCCTGCTCCTCGCGTCGCGGCCACGCTCCCCCTGAGCGCGACCGCGCTCCCTGGCGTCTTCTTCTTCTTCCTGTTCGCTGCTCTGCTTCGGCCAGGGGTGAAATACCCCCAAAATCTCCGATTTTCAGCATCATAGCTTCACAAAACTCATACATAATCTCTTATATCACTTCAGCAATTAAACCCACGAATTCATCACATACATACACGAATTTAAGGATGGAAGCAAGGGATGAATTTCAGCACTTCAAACTCAACTCATGGAGCTGATGTTGCTGCTCCAAGAAAACCCAGTACACACACACACTGATTTCACACACACTTGCACATTTTCTGAAAAGGGAAAGGAAGAAAAGGAGGGTACGTACATATCCTTTCTATTTTAGGCGGGTTCCAACCCATTAATCCGAACCCGATACCCTATTTTCACAATTAAAATCCACTTAACCCATTTAAATCCACGAACTCATAAACACAATTAATCCACGAATATCGCAACCCGGTGACACGTAACTCGTAGCCCGACACGTATCAATCCACTACTCGGGATCTCATTGGTCCAACACGATATTAATTATTTAAATATCCACTAAAATAATTACACGCAATTATCACGAAAATGGGATGTTACAAATCCTCCCCTCTTAAAAAGATTCCGTCCCCGGAATCTATCGCAAACCCATTCGCAATTACACATCTCTATGTCAAATCCCCGAAATGTTGACTCTCAACTCTCGATATAATTATCAACACTCTTGACAAATTCGCATTTGAACTCTGAATGACACAATCATCACTGATACACATCTTTATTTCAACTCTCGAAGTAAGTCAATTCCCTCAAATCTTTAGCTCAATTTAGGCAATCCACTAATAACTCGGTTAAATCCCCTAATTCACATATCGGCAACTGGTAAATCCTCTATTCACAGAATCTTCACGTGGCATCACCTCGTAAGCCACTCAATCCACGTATGATCTCAATCCATCAGTCTTCGCTCTTTCTCATCACATACTCACATAGCTCTATACAGGTTATCCACTAACACAATAGACATCTCCATCGAATCACTAAACGCAAACTCATAAACATGGTTAAACTCATAAAGGATTAAATCCACTCGCAATAGATTAATCCACTATCACAACAAAATTCTCAACTCTTTTCACCACCCAGATAAACGCATCTCGCAAAGCACAATATCACAGATAGGGATAGCACACACAAGAATTTAAATCCACTATTAATATGATAATCCACTATCAGAGTTGATCAATCCACTAGCACATCACAATAATTATTCATATAATTCACACAACTCAACATGATTAATCCACTAATCATAGCACAATTCTGAACTCAAAGGCTCAACTCACAATAAACCCTTATCTAACACATTGACTCCACATATACACCCCAAACATGACGACCCCATTCAGCCCATACACACAATCCCGCCCCTCTGTCACTGAATCCCACAGTCACAAACACATTCGCAATAATTATTCATATAATTTGATCCACTAACATGACACAATGCCCAATCTCGAAACTCTGATAACCCATTACACCACAATATATCCCACTCTCACACACATACCCAGATATAACAATCCCACGTAACCCATACACAACCCCCTTCACACCTCTATCACGGAGCCGCATAATTACAGACACCACAAAGCAGTCACACACAACAGAACACATACACTTATCACAGACATAGCCCAATAGCCCGCCCCACAACTGACACACACTCTAAGCAAGCTCAGAAAAACATACCCGATATCACATCAGTAGTATCTCGAGCTTCCTCTGCGGTCGCCTGAAAAACCCGACCCCGTGCTCTAGTATCATGACGACCGGATGACGACGGCTCAGCTCTAGCCCCACTGGAACTTGTACCCTGTATCGCTGATCCCAACTCTGGACAGTCTCGCACTCAGTGCCCCGGTCTCCCACAACGGAAGCACAACGGCTCTGGGACTGTACACGTGGCGGCAGCATGCCCACGCTGACCGCATCGATAGCACCTGGGCACGCACGGCCCACTATGGCGACGATTGCATCTCGGGCACTCCCGATCTTCAGCTGAACCATCTCCTCTCTCTCCCCCATCTCGAGATCTCTGCCCTACACTACTCTGGCTCTGCCCTACATATCTCGAACTCTGCCTCTGACTCTGACTATCCGATCGCTGGCTCTGTCCCGGTCCACTCGACCTCCGCTCCCTATTCCTGTCTCTGTCTCTATCTCGATCTCGTCTGTCTCTTGAACTCTGACCCGAATGCCGCTCCCTGGAATCATCTCTGGAATGCCTCCGATCTCTTGAGGACCGCTCGGGAGTCCTTACACGCCTGTGCTGAAAGGACAGGTCTTCTCTTTGCTTGACTATCTCCCGCTCTCTGATGCGGGCCATCTCTAACGCTCTGGCGAACGTAGGCGTCTCATGCATCCCAACGAACTCTCTGATATCCGCTCGCAGTCCATCAATGAACGCATCAGCCTTTCGCTGCTCGGTGGCGATGTGATGGGTAGCAAACTGCGAATACTCATTAAACTGGTCCACGTACTGCTGCACTGTCATCTCACCCTGCTGCAGATGCAGGAATCGCCGCTCCATCTCCCGCCTCTCGTCTCTAGGAATGTACTGCAGCTCGAACACAGCCCTAAACTGATCCCACGTCATCGCAAAAGCTGCAGAAGATGTCATAGCCGACTCGATAGATTTCCACCACTGCAATGCCCCTCCTCTTAACAAATAAGCCGCATATCCCACCATATCTCTCGGCTCCACATGCGCAACTCGAAAGGCAGCCTCTACCTCGCGCTCCCATGCCATAGCCATCCCTGGCTCACCCCCGCCTCTAAACTCTGGCGGATTCCCAGTCATGAAATCCTTAAACGAACCCCCTCGCCGCGACGTAGATGAAGAAGCACCCGTGCCCGTATCCTGACCACCCCCAGCACGTGGTCCCATACCCTGATCCTGTTCCCGCTCCTGCTCTCTCTGTCGCCTGTAAAATTCTGTCAATACCCCCAGAAGCTCTGACTTGCGAATGAACTCGTCCCCTGTCGGCTTACCCGCGCCGGATTCCTCGCCCTGATCTGCCATAACTATCTGCACAAACCGAAAACAATTGAGAACCATAGATAGATCACCCAGCGTTATACACTAAGTCAGTTTAGTTAACTCCACTAATATCAATCGCAATGGATCCCCCACGGATCGAAACAAGGTTTAAGTTAAGCATCCACTAATGATACTCAGACTTCAAACCACAAGCTCTGATACCATGCTGTAACACCCTCCCTTAACCCGGAAATGCCACGTCGATTCAATACACAGGTGGCTTATCGCAATAGCTCTATTATGCACACGTCACAGGATAAACTAGAATCACTGATAATTTAAAACTTTCACATAATATCATTAACACATAATCCACTAAATTACAATATCCCAAAAGATGCTAACGTAGCAGTACTGATCAGATTATTACACAAAACTAACACCAAGCTCCCCAGATGATTCCCGATCCCGGCTCATCAAGCACGGCTACAAATCCTGTCACTGATACCCTGAACATGGAAGACTCGAATACGTAAGCTCGAAAGCTCGTGAGTACTCGAGGGTTGGATTCTGCACAATAAACACATAACAAGCGTACACATAGCACATACACACAGCACAAACCCTAACTCTGTCTCTGGCAATCAACATCACGATGCAGGTATGAACACATACATGAGATCCCGAGCCCTGCACACAGAATCACTAAGGGGGAAACCCTTCCCCAGCTAACGACCGTGCGCACCGGTGGTTAGCTCACACCCTGTAGCACGGGCGCGAACCGGCTACAGGCCCTGCCGTGTATACACGCCCCAAGGACTGTTAGGGACAGTCAACCCGCGCGATAACCCATCGCGAATCACCGTCCGTATGGAACTCTCCACGGACCCCCGGACTGGATCTCATCTCATGCACATATATCACATATGTAGGAATAGAATCATACCTGTGGCTCACGTCCCTGTCTCATACACAGCATAGCACAATATACACAAATAGCACAACACAACTCAGAAAACGGAGCGCTCGTTTGGAAAAGACTCGGGTACTCACCTGGTCGATCCACTAATCCCGGAATCTCTAACTCGGCTCGGCTCGCTGACTCGTCCCTGAAATCGCACGGATCCCAACCGTTAGCACCAACTCATTTCAAAAGATACACATAACAATTTATAACTCAACTCATAACCGACCCGAAGCCCCGAAACAATCCCAACCGAAAGCCCCGAAAACCCGGTCAAAATGTTGACCACGATCTCAACCGAACCCCAAAATCCCGATGAAAACCCGACCCAAAAACAATATCAACAATATCCCGGAAACCCAACGAAATACGACTCAACATCTCAAACGGAACCCGGCCCGAACTCAAAAGCAAACCCAACGGAGCCCCGACTCAAAAACACCCCCAACGGGTCCCAAATACCCAAAACCGACCCCAAATCCCACAAGAATCCAGCCCCCAAACCAGAAACCGAACCCGGACCCCCAAGCCCCGATCGCACCCGCGCTCCTGCCCCAAACTCGCCCGCGCCCCTGCTCCTCGCGTCGCGGCCACGCTCCCCCTGAGCGCGACCGCGCTCCCTGGCGTCTTCTTCTTCTTCCTGTTCGCTGCTCTGCTTCGGCCACGGGTGAAATACCCCCAAAATCTCCGATTTTCAGCATCATAGCTTCACAAAACTCATACATAATCTCTTATATCACTTCAGCAATTAAACCCACGAATTCATCACATACATACACGAATTTAACAACCCCAAAACCATGATTTCTTACCTTTGAAACCTTCAAACTCAAGGATGGAAGCAAGGGATGAATTTCAGCACTTCAAACTCAACTCATGGAGCTGATGTTGCTGCTCCAAGAAAACCCAGTACACACACACACACTGATTTCACACACACTTGCACATTTTCTGAAAAGGGAAAGGAAGAAAAGGAGGGTACGTACATATCCTTTCTATTTTAGGCGGGTTCCAACCCATTAACCCGAACCCGATACCCTATTTTCACAATTAAAATCCACTTAACCCATTTAAATCCACGAACTCATAAACACAATTAATCCACGAATATCGCAACCCGGTGACACGTAACTCGTAGCCCGACACGTATCAATCCACTACTCGGGATCTCATTGGTCCAACACGATATTAATTATTTAAATATCCACTAAAATAATTACACGCAATTATCACGAAAATGGGATGTTACACCTGGCCGGGTCACTTTGCATTTTAGGGGGAGGCGAAAAAGTCGCACATACGTGTTCAGTGAACAGTATTTCCTTCAGAGATTTGGATAGGGTCAAGGGGTCAGACGGGATATGGTCAAGGGTCTTCTGGGGAAGTGCTTTCCTTGGTTCTGACTGAATGAGAGATCGTCTACTGTCATAGTCCCTCTCTCTGTAATATGGGCCCTGCTTATTTCCAAATCAAGATTCTCGACCATCATTCCTCCTGGTCACTCTATCCTTCAGAGAAGAAGCTCTATCCTGCTCCTTTTTCCCATGCGTTTGTGTATGGGCAACAATTTCCTTGGATCTAACATAGTTGTATGTTTTCCCTAGCAATTGCTGATAAGTCTTCGGCAGATCCTGGGAGAGTAACTCCACCAGCTGTCTCCCCCTCACTCCGTGAATGAATGCAGAGATCTTTGCATCGTCGTTTAGACCCCTAATTTGTTAGCTTTCTAAATTAAACCGCTCCACAAAGGTTCTAAGCGGTTCCTGCTCTCCCTGCTTGATACTGTGGAGCTCTAGATGGGTCTTCGTATACCTTTGTTGTTGCATGAAATTTGCCCTGAATTTGGTACGAAGATCTTCAAAACTATTGATGCATCCCGGCATTAAGGACTCGTACCAGAGTCTAGTTGTACCCTTCAGTGTCACCGGAAACATGTGACATGCTACAGGTGGAGCCCATTTGGAAATTTTCATGGCCCCCATGAATAACTGCAAATGATCATCAGGGTCACTAGTTCCATCATATAATCTGACGTTGGAGGGGATTTTTAGGCCAGATGGTAGGGGATATGACTCAATCCATGGGGCCAGAGGTGAATTACTATCCCAGACTACTAGGGGCTCGGAGTAATCAGACATAATCGGAACAGATGGCTGTCCCCTCCAAGGAGCACTGGTTTGTGGTATTGAAGACATAGGCATTCCAGACACACCCCCAGAAACAGATACAAAACTAGGGAGTGACGTAGGAGTGGCAAATGTTACCCTGCTTCCCACTCCCGGAGTACGTGGAAACGTCACAGGGGGTCGAGAAGACATAAGGCAAGACACAGGGGGAATTGCAGTAACAACTGGCCTGAGATGCATGAGGTTACCTGTCATGGGACGGGAAGGAGTGACATTCAGAGGAAAATCCTGGGGCATTTCTACATCTTCAATCAACTGATCTTCTTCTTCCGCATCCAGGAATAAACGTGTTGCGACTCCTTCCAATCTCAGCTTCTTAATGCGATCCGCCATCAAGGTTTGGAGGGTATCAAAATTTCGGTGAACGAAGTCCATGTCTACTATGGGGTCCGAACCAGGTATTACATCTTCTATCACTGCTCTAGTATTAAGAGAACCAGAAGGGTCAGATGATTCTTCCATTGTTGAGGACAAGAATGAATCAAGGTGTTTTCAACGAACAAAAAGAAGAAATCAGCTTCGTGTCCCACGGATGGCGCCAATGCTCGTGCCTTGATTCTTAGGTTCGCCGCTACAACACAGAAAAAACGCTACGTTAGTGCCAGTGCAGGGTGGTGCCTGCGTCGACACTCCGATGCTTAAGTTAGTATGTTGCTGAGGTGATAGTACGTAAGGAGGAAAAAGAATAGATTAAGGTTCTTGGAGTGCATACCATTTAAACAGAAAAAGGGGGCCTTTTATACCCTTCTGTTGAGTTTCCGTTTGGCCCTCACCAATTAGAGAAAGTCGCCTGTCTTTTTTGTAACGACCCTTGCTCACGTCTTTTGTGTATGGACCACTTTTATATTCCCTTTTGCTTGCGTGGGGGACCACCGTATGCGATACACATCTTTATTACTTAATAAAGATTAAATATTATTTCTTTGTATTACCCTTTATATTTGATAGAGGGACCCACATCATCTATTTTCACGTTTCTTGTAGGACGAGTTGTGATCTCATTGCTGAATCTATTTTCACTTCTCTTTCGTTTCCATTCGGATAATTAATTTCATAGAAAATTTCCACGCCTAATGCGTGAATAAACTTACCGACTTGTCAACCAATCTCAGGGGTTGTTTGTTTACTTCTTAATGGGATCATTAAGAAGTCATTCAAAGGTAAAATGACCTCTTAATGATTCCATCAAAAGGTAAACAAACAATGTGTCATTGTTGAATCTCTTTTCACTTCTTTCAGGGTTTTTCTTCGTTTGAATGGGTAAAAAATGTGTATGTTTGATTTTTTTTTTCTCCTAACTAAAAGATGCATTTCATTCAGTTGGAGAGTGACAAGAAATAGAGGTAGATGAGTTTTGTGGGTTCAAGTTGCAGGTTGCAGCTTCAAAAGGTATGAATTTAAACTGCAATAGTGGAGGGTGGGGGTGAGGGTTTGTATCTTCAAAATGTGTGGGTTTACACTCTATAAGTCTATATACTGCAAAAACCAAAAGGTGATTGATGATTTGATTTAAAGTTTAAAAGGTAGGTGGCTCAAGGAAATTTTGATGGGTGTCAAACGGGTGGTCATTTGTATTTGGTACTTATAACACATAATTTAAATACAACGAGTTATTGACACTCGCGCGTTGCTGCGGGGTCTAAAATATTAATTACAAAAATAAATATAAATATAAATATTTTTCAAACAAAAAGTGAAACTGGAAAGATATTTCAAGAATCAAGACAAATGATACTTTTAGTTAGTTCTTATGATTGGCTTTCTAGATTTTGCAATGCTAAAACTACAAACAATGTCTTTTTAATCGGATTAGAACCAGAATTAACTAATTAAATATTGATAACCATAATAAGAAATTTTGACATTGATTACGTTTTAATCGTCAATTTAATTTGTTGGTTTTACGATCAAATCAAATAAATTTATATCGATAATATCTTTAATACATCGATTAGGGTTTGTTAATGTTATAATAGCAATGTTCAATGTTATACATGATCACATTTAATAAAAAAAATCAAAATATTAAATAATTACATTTTATTATAAAACAATTGCATTAGAATTTTGTATCGTACATTTGAATAATAAAGTTTTTTTTCATACAATTAAACATAACATAATAGTTTCAAAAGACAACTCCAAACATAAGTATAATAAAAATCATATTTTAAGTGTGTAAGGAAAAATGTTGTTATAATAAATGTTAAAAAAGGACCAAACAAAAATTTTTAAAATAAAATGACTAAATTAAAGATAACACCAAGATAAGGGTGTGTTATGAAAACTTTAAATTTAAAATTTTAAAAAAAAAAAAAAGAAAGAAAGAAAAAACATGGTTGGATATTAAACATAACATGATAGTTTCAAAATATAACTTCAAACATAAGTATAATTAAAATCATAATTTTAAGTGTGTAATAAAATGTTGTAATAATAAATGTTAACAGAGTACCAAATGAAAATTTATTAAAATAAAAGTGCTAAATAAAAGTTAACACTAAGATAAGGGTGTGTGATAAAAAATTTAAATTTAAAATTTTAAAAAAAAGAGAGAAAAAATGTGGTTGGATGATCCCATTTGATAAATGTATATATATTAGTTATTGAAGACTCGCGCGTTGCCACGGGGTCAAAATATTAATTACAAAAATAAGTATAAAAAACAAATGAATAAATATTTTTCAAACAATTCAAATAACGAAACCCAACTGAACCAAGATTAAATAGTGAAATTGAAAAGCTGATATGGTGATATATATCCAAAAAGAAAGCGAAATGATATTGTTAGTTGGATCATATCATTGGTTATTCTAGATTTTGCAATCTCAAAATTACAAACCATGCCTTAAATCTGATCGGAATCAAAATTAAATAATTAATATTTATAACTATAATTTGAAATGAGATAATTACTAAAATAGCCACATATTACACCTCTTTATCAAGTTTTAGCCATTAAATATTCATTTTACCAAAATAGCCACACTTTATGTTACCACATTTACGTGATATGTACTTTTTATTCATATTTTAATGCATTACGTTACAAAAGGTGTTTGATAACGTAAATTGTTGTACTTTACGTGACCACTTTTAAAAATATGCTCATTCCCAATAAAAATGTAATGATTACTTAAAAAAAACATTTTAACTCTTCAACTTAGTTACCGTGACCAAATATTTACCATTTCGTGATTTGTCACGAAACAAGCTCTTCTCCGACGTTTTTCTCCGGCGATTTATCCTCTTCTCTAGCGAGCTTGAAACGAAACCATCGAATCCATTCCTTGTGAAAGAAAACATTGGACGGGTACTGAAGTTGGATTCCATACAAGGTGGAGAAACATGGAAAGGAATGGATGTGCTGATTTTCAGTTCATGGCATTGGTGGACTCACACTGGACGAATGCAGCCGTACGTATATGATCAATTTGCATTGGTTACACAACATTTTAAAAGGTGTTTGGATTTGCGTTTAAAAAAGTGCTGTAGCGTTTTGGAAACTAATAATCAGATAATTGCTGTAACAAAAAGTGCGGCATGAAATGTAGTGTTTGGTTTAGCTTCTGCTGTTTGATATCATAATTATCAAATAATCAGTTTTTAAAGTGTTTGGATTTGCATTTTTACTTGTAAAATTACTAAATAATCACTTATTAAGCAAATAAGCTACAATTTTTAACTTATGAAAAAGTGTGGTAGGACAAACGCTAAACGCAAATAATCACTTATTAACGTATGCAATCCAAACACTTTAAATCAATTATTTGCGTTATTGTAACGTAATAAGTTAATAATCACGTTTATAACGCAAAACCAAACACCCTCTTAATTACATGTATAATTTGGTGTTAATTTCTACGTACAGATGGGATTATGTGCAATACGGATCAACTGTATCGAAAGACATGGACCGTCTAGCGGCATACTATAGGGGCATGACAACATGGGCACAGTGGGTGGACCTCAATGTCAATCAGGGGCGGACCTAGTTATATAAGTGGGTGTCATTCAACACCGATAAATTTTCAAACTACTGAGTTACGTATGTATCAAAAACTTGAGTGATACCTAGGATTTTTTTAAGTGACACCTACGAAAAATTTATAAAACTATTATATACATTTCTAATTTATATTTGTTTTTTAAGTACTCAAATTTATTGAAATATTACTGATTTTTAGACATTAAAAATTAAAAAAATGAAGTCTATTAGAAAAGATATTAAAAAAACTAAAAGATTTAAGAAAAAGCCCAAAAGATTTGTTGAAGCTAATGATTATTTTGCTGGTCGCAACCGCGACAGTTGAGAAATGTTTTTCCTGCAATGAAGTTGGGTCAGGTATGAATTGCGCAATTCGATTGGTGATGATTTTAGGAACGCTCGTTGCATTTGTTGTATTGAACAGGAATTACTAGTTGATATTTTGAACGAAGATGTGATGACAAGATTTTAAAAGATGAAGACTCGAAGACAACAATTATAAAACTTTAAAACTGACGGTACTTATTGATTTAAGTTTTAGTGGTATTGTACTATGTATTATTTAATTAAACAAAACTTGTTATTTGTTAATTTTGTGTTGGTAACCCGTTTCAATAACCCGATCCATCTTAGAAAAATTTTCAAAAATCTAAGGGTGCGTTTAGTTAACGAAAACTTGTCATTTTTCAGTTTCAGTTTTCAAGTTATAGTTTTTAGAAAAAAAACAAGGGTTTCTATGAAAAGTGAAAACTTGTTTAGATGGTGAAGTTTTAGTTTTATGAAAAATAAGATGAGTGATTATAAAATAAAAAAAATGGGATAGGTGATGGAAAAGTAAGAGAGAGAAAGAGAGTATTATAAAAAAATAGGGTAGGTAATAGAAAAGTAAGAGAGAGAATATGAAAAGTGGTGTTTTAAAAAGTGAAATGAAAATTTATGAAATTGTTGAAAAGTAAACAAGTTTTCATTTTTGTTGAAAATTGAGATGAAAATTTTGAAACTTTTCATAAACTAAACACGCCCTAAGTATTGAACTTACTCTAAAAAAGTGACACCGATAATAAAGTTTTCTGGATCCGCCCCTGATGTCAATCCATCCAAAACAAGTCTTCTTTCAAGGAATCTCTCCTTCGCATTACAAGTATGTAATTTCGGCCTTCATCCAAAATTCAAGCTAGCTAGCCCGTTAATATTTTCTGAAAATGGAACCAAAGTAATTACCTGCGTGCAGATAACATAAATAGGTTTTTTTTTAACGGCTGGTGTGGTGGTCATCCCCTAGGCCCAAGTGCCGACAGATCCTGGTTCGATCCCCACCACAGTCTCCTAGTTAGATTAAAATCTCCATAGTTAGATTAGCAGGGCCGGTCCTATAATTTTTGGGGCCCGGGGTAGAGCCTTATAAGGGGCCCCCTAAACAAATACATATATATTCAAAGCAAAAAAAAATTCACTAAAAGAACTTACAATTTGATAATGTTGACTTTGTTGCATCGTTACCAATCTCAAGTCTTCCAAAACTTCTCAACGTGTCATTACAAAATAGAACCTTATAAAAATTTGGATCTTCGAGCATTTTTAGATGCAAAATCATTGATAAGTGTATCAAGATCGATATTATCTAACATAGCTTTCTCTATACATAACATAGCCAAACCATTAAACCTTTCTTGTGACATTGTTGATCTCAAATAATTTTTTAATAATTTCAATTTTGAGAAACTTCTTTCTGCCGAAGCTACAGTGACGGGTGTAGTTAATAATATGCGATATGCAATACTAACATTTGGATAGCAATCCGCAACTTTAATATCCTCTAAGATTTCAACCGACGACATCAAAGTGTTTGGCAAAGTGATTTGTAAAACTTTTAGTTCCGAAAAAAAAAGCATCTAAATCCACATCAGACACGTTATTACAAGAAAATGTATTTGCAAAATTATCACAATCTTTTCTTAATTCATCGTCATTTAATGATTTCAATTTCTTTGAGTCATATAAATATCCAAATACACGTTTAAATGTTTCTAGTTGTTCAAATCTATCATGTAATGATCTAATTGTCATATCTACAACAATCAAAAAGTAATCAACTCTAAAAGACTCTTCTTGCGATTGGATCCGATCTCCATTATTAGTTTCATCAAACTGTTTCTTTCTAATAACATGACGTCGTACTGAAAATGTAGGTTCGATATCCATATCACAAGCTATTGTTTATAGCAATATTCATACTAGAGGTAAACCCGTCATTTCTATATTTTTCAAAATATGTTATCATACTTTCTATGTGATTAATGGTATCATCAATGCATATAGATTTAGATTGTAATTTTTTACTCACTGAATTAATAGCAAATAAGATATCATACCAAATAGTCATACCAAGTAAAAATTCAAAGTTGTTTAAAGCACTAACTAAACTTTCTCCTTCAGTTTTAGATTTTGCATCCTCACATGATTTACATAATTCTAACAAAGCTAACTTGATTTGTGGGGTTTGAAATCTAATGGCTTTAACGCTATTTATTCTACTTTCCCAACAAGTGTTAGATAAAGATTTCACACTTAATTTTGGAACATTATCAATCAAAATTTTACGTCTTTTAGGTGAACTAGAAAATAACACATATATACGTTGAATAATTCCAAAAAATGAAATAGCTTTAACACAAGAATGTGTCATGTCACTAAGAGTAAGATTAAGACTATGACAAGCACATGACATATATAAGGCTTTCGGATTTATTTCTAACAAACGTTTTTGTACACCTTGATGTTTCCCTTTCATATTAGAACCATTATCATAACATTGACCTCTTATATCATTAACATCTAAATCTAGTAAACTTAGTGCATTTAAAGTTTCTTTGAAAAGTCCTAAACCAGATGTATCATCTACCTTTAAAAATCCTAAAAAGTATTCATCAATAGTTACTTTACTTCTTGACTTGTTCACACATCGTATAATCAAAGTCATTTGTTCTTGATGACTCACGTCCGGAGTACAATCAAGAATTATAGAAAAATATTTTGCTTCTTTAATAATCTTAACTTTATAGTATCGGCTAAAAGAGAAATTAATTCATTCTGTATTTTGTGACCAAGATAATGGTGATGAATTTCATTATCGTTAATACGTCTAACATGATCTTGCATCGTAGCATCAAATTCAACCATCATTTCAATTAATCCCAAAAAGTTGTCATTGTTATTTTGAAGAAGTTTTTCATTACACCCTCGAAAAGACAAATTATGTTTAGATAAATATTTAACTGCAGCAATTATTCTTTTTAAAACTTGTCTCTAACGTTCTTTTTTTTTTTAAATAATTTTGCGTTGTAAATCTTTATCAATTGTTTCATTTTTATCCAACCTTAGTTTTAGTTCATTCCAAGAATTCATACATATTAAATGTTCAATACTATTTTCATGTTCTTTAAGTTGCTCGCTAAGGTGCTTCCAATCATTAAATCCTTCATTTGATAAAGAACCTTTTTGATTAGTTTGTTCAAATAATTTACAACAAAAACAATACACTTTATCTACATATTTTGAGTAAAATAACCATTTTCGATCACTTGTTTCTCCATTACTCAATCTTCTAGTATAGTATGAATAAAAAAATGTCTAAATGTTTTATCCTTAGGAAACACAAGATTTAGTTCTCATATAGGTCCTTTTTCAACTAAAATATCCCTTAATTTATTATCTAAACTATCCCATAATCTAGGATCATATATATCTTTTACATTGCTATTTTCATTCAAATTAGTAACATTTTCATCTAACTTAGCATAATTTTCATCTAAATTGGCATTAGTCTCATCTAAGTTGGAATCATTTTCATCCAAATTAGCATTATTCAAGTTAGCATGACATTCATTCAAGTTGACTTAATTTTCATCTAAATTAGCATTATTCTCATTCAAGTTAGTATTACATTCATCTTCATTCATGTTGACTTCATTTTCATTCAAGTCTAAATTTATTTCATGTTCATTCAAATTAGAATCATTCTTATGTAAATCATCAATCTTTTCGTTTAAAACTTTAGAAGAACTAGTTTTTAGAAATTTACATATATTGAGATTGTATAAAATTTTCATTTTCTTCTTTTCTTCCTTTTTTGACTTCCCGATAGATGTTTTTTAGGTAACATTATATAAGTAAAGAGTAAAGACTACAATCAAACAACTAGCAATTTCTGAATTGCAATTTGCAATTAAGTGATTAACAAACTAGCAGTCTAGCAACAAGCAATTAGAGCAATTAGCCAATTAGCAAGAAGAAAAAGATTAAAGATGCATAAAATTAGAGACGTATTAACTATTAAGGAATGAAAACACCTTTGCTCCACTGTTTCCAGAGACCAGAGTGTTCCACGGCTCCACTATTAGTCTGTTACCAGTCTTCCAGACTTGCAAAGTTGGAATGTTGGATATAGAATTCCAATTTCCAAAATCCAATTATGGAGTATGGACCAACTGACCAATTGACCAAACAAAATAAAGCACCAATGGTCCGCTGCACCGAACAACAATCAAGAATCAACACAAGTACACAAAAGTCAACAGGATTTGAAATAATGAAATCTAATGGCTTCTCTCTTTCAAGAATTGTCTGTGAAACACTGAATCTGAATCGTGAATTCGTGATCGTCTATGAGAAAAAAAAAAATAAAAGATTAAAGAGGAAGAATCGGCCTAGTGTTGTGCCGTACAATCGTTGATTCGTTGAACCGTTGGCGTTGAAGATTGGAAATAGAGCCGCTGAGCCGGCCAATCATAGAAATCGAAGAGGAAGAGTCGCGAACGGAAAACAATCAACAACCCCATTACCCACGCCTTGAATTTCGCAGAATCACAGACGACGGAGAGCCGTTTGACGTTCTCAATGAGGGCTTCACGTCTCCACAGCGCACGTACAGAGATACGCATTTGCATATCTGATTTTTGGGCCTAGGGTATTAACATAAAAAAAAATTTTGGGCCCCTTTTAGTTGATGGGCCCTGGGCGGGAGCCCAGGTTGAACAGCCCAAGGGCCGGCCCTGTAGATTAGTTCACCTGAAGGAAAAAACCTAAAATCTGCCTCTATTGAGAAAATAGGTGTATGTATATGTATATATAATGATGGATGAATATGATTTGTATTGTAAAAAAAAAAACACGATGGACTCGATGGTTTCGTTTCAAGTTCGCCGGAGAAGAGCTTGTTTCGTGACAAAACACGAAATGGTAAATATTTGGTCACGGTAACTAAGTTGAAGAGTTAAAATGTTTTTTTTAGTAATCATTACATTTTTATTAGGAATGAGTATATTTTTAAAAGTGGTCACGTAAGTACAACAATTTACGTTACCAAACACCTTTTGTAACGTAATGTACATATGACGTAAATGGTGGCTATCACGTAAATGTAGTAACGTAAAGTGTGACTATTTTGGTAAAATAAATATTTAATGGCTAAAACTTGATAAAAGGGTGTAATATGTGGATATTTTAGTAATTATCCCATTTCAAATTGTGACACTGATTAGGTTTAAATGTTTAATCACTAATTTAATTTGTTGGTTTTACGATCAAATCAAATAAGGTTATAATAGTAATATCTCTAACATATCGATTAGGGTCTGTCAACATTATAATAGTCATGTTCAATGTTAATTAGTTAGATTTTAATTATAAAGTAATTTCATTAAAATCTTGAATTGTGCATTTGAATAATAGTTCTTTTCATACAATTAAACATAACATAATAGTTTCAAAAGACAACTTCAAATTATAGATGATTAAAATCATAATTTTAAACGTGTAAAAATTACTTTAATAATAAATGTTAAAAAATGACTAAATAAAAACTAATTAAATAAAAGGGTTGAATAAAAAATAACACAAAGATAATGATGTATCATGAAAATTTTAAATTAAAAAAAATCAACCAATCATGGTTCGCCAGGTTGCAAGTCTTCATTGGTTCTTTTGATACAATTAAACATAAAATAATAGTTTTAAAAGACAACTCTAGACATATGTATGATTAAAATCATGATTTTATGTGTGTAAGAAATCATAATAAGCGTGTCAAAAAGTATTGTAATAATAAATGTTAAAAAAGAACTAAATAAAAACTTATTAAAATAAAATGGTTAAATAAAAGATAACACAAAGATAATGATGTATCATGAAAATTTTAAATTAAAAAAGTCAATCAATCATGGTTGGCCAGGTTGCAAGTCTTCATTGTTCCTTTTGATACAATTAAACATAACATAATAGTTTTAAAAAACAACTCTAAACATATGTATGATTAAAATCATAATTTTAAGTGTGTAAGAAAATATTGTAGTAACAAATGTTAAAATATGACTAAACAAAAATTTAAAAATATAAAATAGTTAAATAAAAGATAAGACAAAAATAAGATTGTTTTATGAAAAGTTTAACTTTAAAAGAAAAAACCACCAACCAATCATGGCCAAGTGGCAGGCTTTCATTGTGAAAGTTTAAATTAAAAGGAAAAAAAAAAAAGAGAAAGCCCACCAACCACCAACCAATCATGGCCAAGTGAGGCTTTCATTCGCCTAGAAAATTAAGTAAATTTGTATGTGTATATATATACTAGTATTGTACCCGCGCAAAGCGGCGGCGGCGACAAATAGTGGACCAAATATACAAAACTAAGCGACTATTGATTTAATAACATAAAGATCTCAGACTGTGAAAGCCTAACACAAAGATCTCAGACTGTGGATTTAATAACACAAAGATCTCATGTTTTCAAATACGCTAGGACCATAATAAAAGTTAAAGAAACAAGTCATTATTCTTAGACTGTGTATCCTAATGTAATCGATGTTAAATTAACAAGCAATTATTCTAAAAAGTAGTTTACCATGCTTAGACACATTTGTACAAGAACCCTCAAATTTGAGTACATGGTGTTTGAACCACTAAGTAGTGGTTACCTCAATAAAATATAGTGTTTGAGTTTGATTAGATGTAATTCTTACATTTTACAATAGCATTAAACCATCATGTGTCCATAAATCGGCCACATTGATCGTCAATCCCAGCAACCCCACAAATTGGTAGTCTGCCTGCTGTGATTTTTGTTTTCTGATACCTGAAGTTATAAAAAGTTTAGGAATTTTCTGTATTGTGCATAATCTGCCTAAAATAGCAATCTATCATGCTAAAATTGCATATTTTGGTAAAGAACTTTCAAATTAAATCGGTCTTCAATGAAATTTTCGCAACACATTAAAAACCTTCTAAAAACACCAATTCTATAAAAACAATGTTTGCCTCCTAATTTGTATTTTTCTCTTGTTAAAGTGTAATTTTGCATAAAAGAGCAATAAACTTTCATTTGACGTCCAATTTTGACAAGATTTTTTGTAATAAGTCTAAAATCCTTAGAAAAGACCAAATGTATAAAAACATTTCATCATTAATTGATATATTATACTTTGGCGTATTAAAGTGCCAAAAGTTTGTTTAAAATAGCAATGAACTTTCATTTTATGTTGGATCTCGAATATTCTTTTTGCAACAGTTCCAAAATCTTTTAAAAACAAACTTATATAAATATATCATCATTCATTGATAATTCTTGATTTAGTACATTAAAGTCCTTTATTCATTATTTGACTTTTAAAAGCCAAATATAAGCCTTTTGTTATTTCATCAATGGTCAACTTTATTTACATATTTAAAGTTAAGAATTACCTGAAAACAACGGGTGTTACACTTGTAGCTACATCAGTTCTCTTCATCTTCACAATCACCTATAAATGAATAATTCTCGTTGTTACCAACTAATAGGAACAAAAGAGGCTTAGATGGTATATACAGATTTGGATTTCATGTTGATAAAAAAAATAGCTTCTATATTCTCTGCTCAAAATTTCAACATATGATTTTTGAAAACGTTAGAAATAAAGATTTCCTATAATAGCTAAACTTATTAATGGTGGGCAGACTATAATAATCACATACTTACATCAATAAAAATTTACCCAATTCAAATATGACTACAAGAAGAATAAATCCATATCATCCATAAAATATAAACTAACATAGTCCCTAACAACATATCCTAAGCACAATGAACATCAAAGAAAAAGACATTTACATCCTAAACATAATATACAGTTTGTATTTCTTAAAATTTACCAAAACATTTATCTATAGGAACAAAGTAGTTTAGGTTCACACTTGTCAAATGTGGTACAAAACCTATCAAACACAAGCATATGAAGCCATGGAGTTATAAAAAGTTTAGTAAATTTCTGGATTATGCATAATCTGTTCAAAATAGCAATCTAATATGCTTAAATTGCATATTATGGTAAAGAACTTTCAAATTAAACCGGTTTTCGATGAAATTTTCACAACCACATCAAAATCCTTCTAAAACCACCATTTCTATAAAAATTTTACACCTCTTGCTGCTAATTTATATTTTCACTCGTTAAAGTGTAATTCTTTGCATAAAATAGCAATAAACTTTCATTTGACGTCCAATTTCGACAAGATTTTTTGTAACAAGTCTAAAATCCTTAGAAAATACCGAATATATAAAAACATTTCATCATTAATTGATATTTTATACTTTTGCGTATTAAAGTACCAAAAGTTTAAAATAACAAACAACTTCCATTTGATTTTGGATCTTGATTACTCTTTTTGCAACACATCCAAAATATTTTAAAAATATCAAACTTATATAAATATTTCATCATTCACTGCTATTTCTTGATTTGGTACACTAAAGTCTCATTTATTCATTATTTGACTTTTAAAAACCAAACATAAGACTTTTGTTATATCATCAATTTTGTCAACTCTATTTACATATTTAAGAATATTTAAAGTTAAGAATTACCTAAGAACAAGGGGTGTTACACTTGTAGGTACATCATTCCTCTTCAAAGTAGAGAATATAGAAGTATCACTTGAACGAGGAACCTTCCCAAACCGAACCACCTCTAAAATGGCTTGTCTTAGGCGTAGGGTGCATCTAACAGAACCTGAACACACTGGTTAGCCGTGTTGACCAAACCAAAATCAGCACCAGCCCCAGCCAGAAGCTTAAGACACTCAATATGTTTATGCCTTGCACATATCATTAGTGCAGTTTCCCCGGCATTTGTTTTCGAATTGAGATTTCAGCGAGCATCAATTAGGTGTTGCAGAACACTGTAATGACCTACAAACATTCAATATTAATATATTATAATAGAAAAAAATCCAAATTTTGCTACCAACATAACACACATACACACTTGATCAATAAAAACACATTATACTACCACAAAGCGGGAACTTTGATCCCTCCCAACAAGGAAGAATTCACAGGCTGTGTTTTAAACTTAAATTACACAACAACCACAATACACAAACACAAGGACACACCACCCCTGTCTAGATCGCTGCTACTAATTAATCACAAAAGACACAATTGCTTAGTTCGTTGCTAATGTTTATTTTCCTTCTGTTTTGAATTCATTTAATGAGTTGTTGCGTTGATCTTGACTCACGCAACACACAAACACTTAACATAAATATAGATATTGAAGTTGAGGTGTTGTTATGTTATCACACAAAACAGAAAGAAAGAATACAAGTCCAGTCCCAGATTCAGCTAAATGTTGAGTTATGGATTCCATATTCAACACACCCAGCAAACAATAATGAAGGTCGTCTTAACTGTAGAGATTGTAGTTCTCAATCAAAATTCATCATAATTCATAAATTCCTAAAGATGTAAGTATCTTAAACTACAAATGCTTATGCATCAAATCACAACACAACAGTTTTTAAGGAAATACTGATTAGTAGGATTGAGAAACATTCGAATACCTTTAAGTTGCGTCTGTAATGAAAAAAAAAAGATGAATATCTCAGAAAAACAACTAAGAAAAGTAAAGCCCGTGATTCTTATTAATATCAAGACTGATTCAGCATCGTAATCCCAAAATTTCACTAAAATCATAAGAACTATTGATACACGAGCAGTGATGATTGAATTTATGTACCTCATTTTGTTTAATCAGTTAGCCTTTGATTTCTAGCTCCAATCATCTGCACAACCATTAAGTGTAGATGCACTAAAATCAGTACCGACTCCAAATTGTTTTGGTAGATGCACGACAAAACATTATAAAAGGATATGTATATATACCTAGCAAGCCATGTAAGTCCCCTAATCTATAAGATCCACATAACTAATCTATATATGATTATATGATATGTACTTTCATGCATTGTTTATACCTAAATATAAAGTAATAAGGAATTGATGATACTTCGTATTGTTCTAGGTTTCAATCTGTCACCTTTGCTCATGAGCTGCAATTGCGCGTCTGCTTTCTTCTTCCCTCGTTTAGTTCCATTCTGGAATATCTGCTACGTGCTCATGAGCTGCAACCAGACTTTTGTACAAAGTATTTGTCATTTTAATTACCATACGAAAATATTCAATAAATTGTATAGTTATTCGAAGTTGACCTAAAAAAGGCAATCAGTATCAGTTCTACAAAATACAAAATAAAAGGGCAAACTGAATAAAAATGTAGTATCATATAAAGGTCATTGAACACTTAAAGCGTATGCAGTTTTTTAAGTCAATATATAAGCATATCGAGAAATCTTCAAGTACAAATTAAAGCTTCTAAAAGCATAGAATGGAATATCATGTAATTCCCTTAAAACCAATTTAGTCATGGGCTGGAAACTAACTAAAAGAGATGTCTATGCAAAGCATCACTCAAGACACATATACCTATCCTAAAAAAACCATACATCAAAAATTCAGTTTAAGTGAATCAAATGAATCGATAAATGAGATTGCATAAGTGATAAGAAAAGACCACACAAACATGATATGACTGTATATGTTACAATAAGGCAAGCTAAGGGTCCGTTTGTTTTTTTAGATTTAAGATGTCTAAAAAAATTTTAAATCAGGACCTCAAATCAGCATATACAGTCATCATTTGAAGCAAGATCATGGAAACAAAACCCAACCACGTCAATTATAGGACCACAAATCTGCAAATTGGAATAATTAAATCAGCATCAAGTTGAGAAATAGATATAAACCAAAGTTTAAATCAACGTATTGGTTGTGGGGAGCATCCCACCTCAAAGTGGTAACAAGGGAAAAAAGTTGAATTAGTTTTATTTTGTGCAAATACAATTGGTAGTATCGATGATTTATGGTCGGGTTTGATGATCTTAGAAACATGTAGGCATGTACCAATATCTGCCCTTAATAGATATAAATTCTTTATTATCATATTCATATAAAAAACCATCAAAGCATTAATAGAAGTGTTTATATGATAAAAGAAGCATCCATTGGAAGTATCAATTGGCTAAAAAATCCAAAAGCAGAAGGCAATATGGTAGCATCTCACCAAAACAATAGAAGTTTCTACAAGTTATTAGAAAATTATATAAGCCAATACACATTTTCATATCAACAAAGCAAAAAGTAAATGAAATGACCATTATTAAAATATTAACAGCAGGGTACATAAAAGCTATACAAAACTGAAAATCTGGTTATACTTCAAAAAGAATACTTTGGGTTTTCATCGTATTGATACCGATTCAAAGAGCATCATATTTGTAAGATAAAGCTCCTACATCACATTAATGATAGGGAAATGGGGAAAATTCTCAGAATACAGGTAAACCTAAGAAGACCGATGAAGATCAGGCATACCTGAAGTTTCGAAACACTGGAGGCGTGATATGACTTGATCGTTGAGAAATTGAAAAGTCGGTAGCACATAGCAAACGAGGGAAAGAATCACAGGTAGAATGCGCAACGTCGAACAAGTGCAATGTGTTAGATATATTTGAATAATAAACTGGATCAACCATATTGCTAAATCATTAAGATAAACCATAAAAGAACTCATACCTGAATCCATTGATATCGTCTTCTTTATGCGGAAACCTGATGACGAACGAACAGGGTTGTGAGAGTCTTCCTCACCTAAAGCCTTAATGTTCTAGACCGAACAGCAGATCTCTGATAGATAGAGATTAGGGATCTTAGGGTTGCTTTAGGGTATTGGGGACCCTCACTATATATAGAATGGGAATTAGGGTTACCATCAAACTCTAAAGCCCATTAATATTAGTTTATTAATTAATAGCCCAATAAGTCTTTAGAGATAAAGCCCAATAATTTAAACATATAAGCCCACTAAATAGAAATTCTAACAATCTCCCACTTGGGCTTATAATGTTTGAAATTGTATTACAGATATCCTTAGGCGCGCGTCTGTAACTTTATCTTTTAGACTTCCGTAATCAATCTGGTCCATTACATGTGTCAGTGATGGAACCATTGCAGCTTTCATCAAACTTTACTAGTGATTAAACTCCGATGATCACCATACTAACACATTTAATGACATAGATCAAGTGAGTTGAATGAAAATTGCATGAAATTTGATTGCATATTTCCAACTAGTCCAACTTTAGTCTTATATGAGATCAGTTCACAATCCTTATTGCAATGTAACCATTGCACTTAAGTGAGCTCAGAAAGAAATTAGAACCATAAACTTTATTCTGCAGAAAACTAGAACAATTCACATTAAAACATTAAGAACAACCTTCAATTAACTCCCACTGAAACAAGGCTACATCCGTAATAACACCTACATGAGCAACATGCTCACGAAATACCGTTGGTGTTAGACCTCTGGTTTATGAGTCTGCTAGCATAGATTTTTTTCTTATATTTATGTGAAAAATTGTTTATCTTGAATTCTCTCTTAACAACTAGAAACTTTGTAAAATTTCTTTTATTGTCAAAATAAAACGCAACTGATTTATTATCATGGTAAGTCTTTAGTGGTATTTTAATGCAATTAATACTTGCAACACCATGATAAACTTTCACAATCATAATCCTTTAATTGATGTCTCGTAATAAGCAAAGAATTCTACGATCATGTTAGAAAGAGCTACAAGAATCTAATTATCAGAATCTTGTACTTTTACTCTCACAGTTAAACATGATGCAACCAGATGTAGAATAACTGCTATTTTAGCATCCCGTAAAATCAAAGTCAGAAAACCAAATGATCTCAACATTTTTTACTTTCATATGTGAGCATATTGTATTTTGTTTTCTATAAATAGCACATCAAATGCTTAAAATCTTTTGTATCTTATTTCTTTCAAAAAATAGTTATTTGAGCACTTAAATCATTTTGGCTATATGTGTATCTTCAAGTTCACAATCTTTCATGTTGAATCTACTCGAAACAATATCGATATAGCTCTTTTGTGACAATCCAAGTATACTTCAAAATTTGGTCTATAAGTATACGAAAAACTTGATACAAAATATGTCTCGCCAAGATCTTCCGTTAGAAATTTCTTGGTTTCTAAAATAAAACCATATCACTATTTACAAGTAGAGTATCAACAATATATAGTAACATCAAGATACATTTACTCCCACTATTACTTGCAATAATTAACGATATCTACCTCAAAACCATACAAGGTAATAATTTGATAAAAATTGCAATACTACTCAGGGAAACCTAAACTCAAACCATAAATGGATTATTCATCTTACTTACCATAAACTTTGAATCTTCGGATTCAATATCTTTAGGTCACTTTATGTAAGACGTCTCATCAATTTCTCCACTGAGAAACGTTTCTTAATATCCATATGATATGGCTCAAGATCGAATTGATTTGTTAGTGTCATTATTATTTATAAAAGAGTCATTCTAAATATCATAAAGAAATTCTCTTTATAACCAATAAATCTCTTTTGAGTAAAGTCTTTAACGACTGGACAATCTTTATACATTTCAATATTACCTTACGAAACCTTCTTAGTTGTAAGTATCCATATATACGTAACCAATTGGTTCCGTACCTTCAGGTAATTTGACAAGATTCCAAATGTCATTGTCTTTCATAGACTTTAATCTTATCTTTAATGGCATCAATCCATTACGAGAGTTAAAACATTACATGACTTTGCAAAATATGATTAGATCATATTCTGTAAAGCCAATGCATTACATAAATCTTGGAGATACAACAAATGATCTTCTGGAATCGCACTCCTTTACTCTCTAATGAATTTCATTTCAGCCAGTCAATCACTAATGCTAATAAAAAAAGGAAAGGATTAATAATACATATAGAACAACAAAGGACTTTGATTATACGATCCTGTGCAATTACTTTATATAAGCTTACATCCAAAGGACTTTGAACATGGACCAAGGCTAAGTAAGTTGTAGACCTTAAGACCAATTAAGTTTGGCCAATGGCCACTTAATTGTGATCAATTAACCAAAAGCAGGTTGCTGTCCACCAGTTCATAGCTCACATTTTGCCATTTTGTGCCTAGTATAATCCAAGTTTTATGATGGTTTTAACGGCTAAATGTGTGTTGAATCATTAGGAAATGTTTTAGGAATTTATATGCAAGTTTATGAGTCCATAATATGTGTGAGTCAATGCTTAAACGATGGAATTGCAGCATCGAAAGCATCCATAACAACAGCTGCATTTTGGTCCTGCTAAAACAACACCAATTGTGCTTAAGTGTATGAATTTCTAACCCCATGACAACCCCCTTAAACCTGAATCTCAGACCCCATGTGCAGCCCCTTCACAACCCTTGCTAGTTCGTGTCCTAAACCCCCCTTAAATGTGTTGTAGTCATGTCTGTCCTTCTTAGCGGAAGCAATTTACATGCATATTCAGCACACAAAACAGAGGAAACAGGGGGTAAATAGCAAAGTAATGTTACGAATTAAGCACACACATCTAACATGAACACACCTTTATGCATACCAAATTAATTGCTCAATTTTCCAGCAACACTAAGCCCTAAACTCTTTAATTATGCTGCTGAAATATGTCCAGTTTTTGCTTAAAGTCTATAACGTCCATCGTTTTCCTTACTCATGATAGAAATAAACGGATCAATCGAAGAATCGCCTCTAATCCCCACTTATTTTGCTGCTGAACTAAATGAAAGCAGAAAGATTAATGAGTAGTGTTATGTCCTGTGTTTGCAACTTTGCATCAGAATGTTTGTATGTATCTGCTGAAGTATGAGACATATTTAATGACTCGGAGTGTTGTAAACTCGCAACAGCCCAATAAGTAAATAAGTAAAAATATGGATCCAAACTTTATTCTAAAAAAATTGTCACAACTCACTGCTGGCTTGGCTTGCATTCCAGTAGAAACTTGCTAACAAAAATTGTCACAACTCCCAACTGTATATTTTTTATTTTCTACTAATCAGTTGACTACTAATGTAATTACCACTTACCAGGGAAAAGTATCATATAAAAACAAGTCTAAATATGAAGTATATGTGATTTCAAGCAAATTTGAAAAATTACAAAAAAATATATAAGTAATGATCAACAATTCCAAATCTTAAGTCATTGCTTATCATTATGATTTACTTGTTTCTTATCCGTTTTTATCACCGCCGACTTAATCCATTACAAGCAGCCAATGTCACTATATCTATTCCACGAAATAAAAACCCAATGAAGGTTCGTACTGTCACTAATTATGCCTCAACTACCATCATTCCATCAAATATTGATATCAAAATATTAAAAAAGATAATCAAATTACAGGGACATCAAAGTAACAGGAAGAAAAACTCATTTGAAAGGTTCAAGAACATTACTATAATACCTATTGACGCATGACCAAGGGATTGAAGTAATAAATCCTAAACAGACACCAATATAAGTTGCAACATAAGTTAGAAGGTGCTTGAGTGACTTTCTTATGATTGTCTGATTCAAAGTTCCAACTCCACCACATTCTAACAATCAATCAAACACAAAATTCAGAGTAATTCGAGCAATCGAGGTTTTTCCACTTACATTTACAATGATCAGGAGTTCTTTTTATACCCTAACCCCTTCATCTTCGTAGCCACAACCAAGTAACCAACCAGAGAATCTTGTTCCTCTTGACCATCGTGAAATCCCTCTTCAACTCCCCACAAATCGCAATAAAATCTGCATCGATTATTCGTGAAATTCATGCTCCACCAGTCACGATTTTTTGCAATCCCAAATAATATGATTAGGTTAAATGAAAATTAACGAATTGTGTTTGTATCTAAACTACAATCTGCATTACCTATTTCAATCAAACTAGAGATCTAAACAAAAAAAAACTTTGAAAGAAATCGAACCAAAGATTAGAGAGTAAAGAGAGTCATGAGATCGAACCAAAGAGAGTCGAAATAGATATGTTGCGACTGTTGAGAGTAGAGAGTAGAGAAAGAGAGACATCGAGAAGAAGAGTATATAGATACCTGCTCCTGCTTCTGCTGTCGAAGATTGAAGAAAACGTGACAAAGTTTGTGTTGCTTGTGCTGTCGAAGATCAATAAAGCAGCAGATCGAAGACCTGCTCCTGCTTGTGCTGTCGAAGAAAAGAACCTCCTGCTTGTTCTTCGAAGAAATAATGGAGATGAAAACTTGTTGCTGTCAAATAAAAAAGAAGAAACAGCAACATATACAAAAACGGCGTGGTGTGGTGGAGAAATGGGGTTCGTAGGGTTTAGCAATCTGAGGGGTAATATTGCAAAGTTTTCCTAAAATTTTAACAAAACAAATTCAGGTTATGCATTAGTTTATTTTATAATGAAGGTTTTAAGTTTAAGTCACATGTGTATATTTTTAGTTTTTTTTTTTTTTTGTTTAATATGTTTAATTAGATTTTTGTCTCTTACCATATGGTTTTTATCATATTAGACTGATATTGAAATTTAAATTATTTATCATCGACTTCTATTTACTCTTTATGTCATCCAAAAACTATCATGCTTTGCGCGTGTACCATTTATATATACAAAACATAAAAAAAATTAAATTTAGAGTGATATCGTTTTAATAATTTTTTCTTAATTCTTTTTTGCTTGAACAATAGGTGAAATAAGCTTTTATACGTATAATAGGTACTTGTTACATCCTTGTTATAAATTAATGACATTTTTTTGACAATTATTATCTGCATCTAAACCATGATCTTGATGTATCAAATAATAACTCTATAAAATCTGGACAACTATCAATATCATCTAACAACAATTTAAATCCTTGTAATACTTTTATTATAATTAAATTTTCACGTATTAAATTAATTATCCAATAATCAATTTAATCACATATATTGACATCTGATATCAATAGGCTTTCAATAATGATATCTAATATTAATATTCTTTCGTTTAATCAATTATGCTCAGTTGTGCTCATTGCTGTAACATTTAAGTTTCTTATTAAATTAGTAATGATGTAGTAATAATATTATTGAAGTTTGAAAACGGTATTTTGAAGTTAAATTTAAGCATTACAATAATTGTATCTCCATCTAAATATGACATGTTCTGATCGACAATCCATGTCTACTCTTTTTTTTTTTAAACAATGACGTGGCGCTGAACGAACATGTTATCATGTAGAATTTATTCGTCGCCGCCGCTTTGCGCGGGTACACTACTAGTATATATATATATATATATATATATATATATATATGTGTGTGTGTGTGTGTGTGTGTGTGTGTGTGTGTGTGTGTGTGTATACACACACACGTAAAAGTTTTTTTTTAATTGTTGTATATTGTTTTTCTTTTTCTTAAACCAATTTAATTAATTTCTAAATATTACCCTCTATATTTAAAAATAAAAAATAAAACATGTATTATCAAATCTTGTATTTTATTAATCCTAAGAAATCAGGCATTGAACTTTTATGTGTATTTTTAATCAAAATTACAAATCAAGAAAAAATAGTATTAACACTTAAAAACACGTCATATTTTTTTCATTATAAATGTTTTTTTAAAAATGTGCTGCATTATTTTCATTATAGATGCAACACTCTAAAATGTGTTGCATTTTTTTTCATTATAAATGCAACACTCTAAAAATATGTTGCTTTTTTTTCATTACAAATGCAACACTCTAAAAATGTGTTGCATATTTTATTGAAATATGCAACACTTTAAACAAATGTTGCAATTTTTAGTAAAAATTGCAACACTTTAAAAAAAAATGTTGCATTAAATCATTATATGCAACACTTTTTGTCAATGTGTTGCTTTAGAGCGAACTTAAATAAAAAAGCAACAGTTTTTAAATGTGTTGCATCAAAAGTGTTGCCCTAGCTTCAAAATGTAGTAGTGTGAGGTTGTACTGTTGTGTTGTCTTGTTCCGGTCCAATGACAGGAGTTGAAGCTTGAACATTGATATCCAAATCCGGAATGATATTTTGGAACAATGAAATAATAAAATCTCAAACAAAATCCAATTATACTTCAAAGACAACTTTCTTAATTGTTTCTCCCCACAACCTCAATATTCTCAAGAAATCTAGCATTTCCTTTTTCTTTTTCTAAAAAAACGTTATTGATGTGGGATAACAAAACTTTTGCCAAGATACCAACAAAATAGTTGCATACCGCATACCTCTCTTGAGTCCAACTTATTTGGCTTGTTATGGCCTAACTTAATTTGGACAACCACATACGTACAAACGCCTAATGATTGGCATATTGCCCGTCAAAGTTCGTATGAGAATCCGGTAACTACTTTGTTGGTTACATTATTCAGAATATGTATCGCGATCTCTAAGATTTCTCCTCAAAGAGACTCTAGTAAAGATGAATGGCGAATCATACTCCTTACCATACCCTTAAGAGTCTTGTGTCTTCGTTCTACAACATCCTTCATGCTAGGTTTGCCTAGCGTTATGTATTGCAGAACTATTCTAAATTCTTTAAGGAAAAAGAAATAAAATATCATGTCCCTTATTCTTTTGATCCATCTGATCTGTCGTATTATCATCCATCACGATCAGATTTGACGGCTTTATATTCTTTTTTAAGCTGAAATGCAACATCAACTTTAAAAGATTTTGAAACAAACGTTCAATGATTGAGATTTATTATAAACTGTATAAAAGTAAAAAAAAATAGAGTAGTCTTCAATGAATATGATAAAATGTATTTGTCATTCCATTAAACCGTAGGGAATGAACCACAAATATCATTATTTATCAATTTTAAGACATCCTTATCTCTATTGACAGACAAATTTCTATTGATAGTTTGTTTTCTTTTGATACAAATAACACAGACTTGAAAGTCTAAGTGATCAAAAAAGTCCATTCAACACAAGCTCTTGAGTTCTTTGTTTAGAGATGTGTCTAAAATGCTTGTGAAATAAATAATACGAAATCCTTACATGATTTTAGTTTTGTACCTCTCAAGTGTATTTTCCGTGCTTATAATATAGGATTTTGCGTACATCAAACATATATTTATTTATTAAAAGGACAAGAACCAATCAAATATGAATTTTGATTGAGACTAACTTTATTATTTCTAAATGAACATTAAAAAAAATGATTTGTCCATGCTAATAAACTTTAGGTTTAATCGAAAAGATGATCAAATAAATGTCTCAAACAAATTTAATTGAAATAAAACTTTAATCTCCTATATTTTTATACTGCAAATTTATTATCATCGCCCACATAGATGAATCTTTCAACATCAATTGGCGATTGAAAAAAAAAAACTTTATATGATCATACTTATGTAAGTAGTATAACCGAAATCTACCACAAAGTATGTTAGGTACCAAACTAATTTAACCTTAAAACAAAACTATCAATAGATATTTACCTTCATATGATCTGACATCATACCAAAAGAAGTAAATCAAAAATTTACAATGTCATCTTTAAAGAAAATTACTTCTTTTTTTTTCAGTGTTATCTGATTTTTATTAGCGAAATATCAAAAGAAACCATACTAAACAAAATAAAACAAATATACTCAATAATCAACCCATAAAAGAGTTTTAAATCAGAAATTTAATGAGATACCTATAACACCATTAATTCTAGTCTTTGGACAGAGAAATTAACTGTAAGTGGTACTCTCAGTCCAATGATGAAATACTGACAATAAATTCGGTCAAAACAACAGTCTTCCTTTGGGCTGACTATTATTCACATGAACATAACTTTATAATTGTCACGTATTCAACATTGCATGCACATCATTATTTGGCAAAATTATGCCAACCTTTGGGCAAATCATAATTCGCATAAATAATTATGTACAGTCATCTATGTATTTAAAATTCAACCAATTGTATAAAAGATGTTACTTTGACAACATTTAATATAAATTAATCGAATAAAAATACTAGACCAATTAAGAGTTCAAAAAAAATCATATAATATATCGTCATAAAACGATACCTCAATTATAATGATACTCTTAGTATAATGATCAAACACTGACATCTAATCCGGTCAAACGATAGTCTTCCTTTGGGCCGACTATTGCCTACATGAATAATTAACTTTAACTAGGTCACGTGTTTATCATCACATGTATGTATTATTTGGTCAAACTATGTCAACCTTTGGGTGAATCATAGTCCACATAAATAATTTCATACAAAAATCTATGTATTATCAGTACAATTAGTTAATATAAAAGAGGTTACTTTGGCAACGTTTTATATCAATTAATTGGCTCAAAATACTAGATTAATCCTTAAGGGTTTCACCAAAAAACAAAAATATTTATATTCACATAAGGCAATACCACAATATTTCAATAACCTGAATTTGCTCAATCAATTAGATTTCTAGATTGGTAGAGTTGTTAAGTCCTTGCTATACTGATGACAATTCACCCCTAAAAAAAATCTGTTAGATATATTGCAACTTTACGAAATATTATCACCATGGTTTATGCCAAAATAAATAAAAATATCAAACCTTTATTACGAGAACTACCATATTTAAACTCACAAAAGTTTAGAAATTATCTCGTAACTTGATTAGCCTAACGACAAAAATCGTTATCTACAAATATTTTGGTTCGCAACCCGTTTTTACCAAATAGTTGATATTCAAAATAATTTCCTGAAGATATTATTTAGCAATAATACTAGCACGATAAATAATTATCATAAATGACTTTTATAAATTTTCTGTAAAGAAAACTTTATTATAAATAGTCATAGGACCTAAGTGTAATTATCAAGAAAAACTTTAAATCAACCAAAATGATTATGAACAAATTGTTCATCCTCAACCTATCAAATCTATATGGATTGAACATGGTCCATATCTTAATATGATCCACAATTTCTTTATTAAAATTAACCGACAAAAAATTTGTTAGTCGTAAAGTTAAAAGGAACCAAATTTCCTTCAAAAATGTTTTAGTATTGAATACTAATACAATAAACAATTACAAAACATGACTTTAACAAATATTCTGTGAGAAGAATGCTTTATTATAAAAGTCACAAGACCAAAATGTAATTATCAGAAAAACTTTAAGTAATCTTGATAATTATCAAATAAATAATTTATCCCAAAACTATCAAATTAATTAGGATAAAACAGAATCTTTAATTCTTTACCTTATGTCGATCCATAAATTCTTTAATAATCACAAAACTTATCTTTTATAAAGTTTCTATTAATTTATAAGTCGGTAAACATTAAAAAAAAATGAATACACTTTATTATAATAGTGTGTGATTATCTAAAAGATTTTAAATCAAATGAATAATTAAATGATTATCAAATACCATCCTCAAACTTTAAATCCATACGGAGCAAACGTACCCGTAACCTAAATCAGTCCACAAAAGTTTTTTTTTTTTTAGGTGGCGTAGAAACCAAAATAAAAACTTACTGCCTTTTTTTTTTCCTTCTTTTGTTGCAGCACCAAACACAACACAAAAAGAAAATTTTTCACCCTTTTTTTTTGTTTCGGCGGCGCAAAGATGAAAAACAAAGAAAACAACTTACTGATTGATTTTATTTGTTGTGGTGTGAACCCAACACAAAAAAAATCCTTTCACTCTTTTATTATTATTTTTTTTTTCTTTCGGCAAAAAATTTAAAAAATCATAGCCGCAGTCAAAAAAAATTATACATATAAAATAACTTTGGTCTAACGATTCAACAAATATGGTACGCTTTGATACCACTTGTTAGATATATTTGAATATTAAACTGGATCAACCATATTGCTAAATCATTAAGATAAACCATAAAAGAACTCATACCTGAATCCATTGATATCGTCTTCTTTATGCGGAAACCTGATGACGAACGAACAGGGTTGTGAGAGTCTTCCTCACCTAAAGCCTTAATGTTCTAGACCGAACAGCAGATCTCTGATAGATGGAGATTAGGGATCTTAGGGTTGCTTTAGGGTATTGGGGACCCTCACTATATATAGAATGGGAATTAGGGTTACCATCAAACTCTAAAGCCCATTAATATTAGTTTATTAATTAATAGCCCAATAAGTCTTTAGAGATAAAGCCCAATAATTTAAACATATAAACCCACTAAATAGAAATTCTAACACAATGCTGCTTCATCGGAATCGTAGGAGAAAACCGTGGAAGGAAGGATTGTAATCGGCTGTGTTGAAATTTCAACAAACCGTGGGTGAGAAAGATGGTGGTGGCGGCGGAGATGGGGATGGAGGAGGAGGAGGTGGTGGCGAAGAGTGGTGCAAATTTTGTTGGGAATGAGCACAAAGGTCAAGAACGGTGATTTTATGGCTACATAGATTGAATCAGGAAAATACATTAACGAATCTGGTGAGAGAATGGGAAGGGTTGAGAGTAAGCGTGCATAGAGAAGGTGAAGAAGGGGAAGAGTTGTCTTGAAAAATCTAATTTGAGCTCCCAATGAAAATCTGGTTGCGTCCCAGTTTAAAATTCAAAATATTGACAAAGCTGAAATTTTCAAAATTTTGGCTCAAGCAACATGTACATCAAGCTTTGTGAGGTTGTACCTCTTAAAATTCAGCCACATGCTTTAATTAATTGTACCTTGTGCATAGATATTTGTTTTTAAGACCAACAACTACATGCATTATATATATATATATATATATATATATATATAGAGAGAGAGAGAGAGAGAGAGAGAGAGAGAAGTTCAATGGAAAACCACCATGCACCAGAAAACTTGTGAAAACCGCACTGCACCACCACAAATGCATCAAATTCCCCGCGTGATGCATCAAAATCCCGCGTGATGCATCAAATTTCACGCGTGATGCATCAAATTTCACGCGTGATGCATCACCTTATTTACGATCATGTCACCGCGTTTTTCATGAATTGCACCAAATCGGACGGTAGGCGTAGGTTTCCATAGTTTTCAGGTGCATAGTGGTTTTCCATTGAACCCAACCCTATATATATATATATATATATATATATATATATATATATATATATATATATATATATATATATATATATATATAAAAGATATTTTATAAATTAAAAAACAAACGATCATGTCTATTTATATTTTAGACTTTTGACATCATCTCTGATCAATTAGACGAAAATAAATTTTAGATATTTTATCTCTAAAAAAACAAATAGCTCCTAAATCAGATTTATATTTTAGACTTTTAACACCATCTCTAATCAACACTTCACATGAAAAAGACCAAATAAAAGAAGATTTAGAGGAGTGAAGATCGAGATTCAAGAGTAGGTAACAATAATTGTTTTGCACTAATATCAAATTATAAGGTAACAAATATGTTGCAACCATGTTTTTATAATCATATTTGACACATCCTAATTTAAACAACTGGACAATAAGTATTATGGTTCAACCTGACCTAAACCAAAAACTACCCATTTTGACGTGTTTCAAGCAACTCAAACAAAGCAGGCGTTGGCAGATCCCTACGTAAATAATGATGTTATTAGCAGAAGAATGACATGATACTCCATAAGAGATCATTTAGATTTTCTCAATTTGCTTGTCTATGCTAAACTTTAAAAAAAACATGAACATAAAAATGTGCATCATTTAGACTTGTAAAGTCTTATTATCATTATATTTAATGCAAGTTGTATGACAACAAAAGATATCAATCAAACAACATATCAAATGTTACTTACTAAGACACACAAAATCAAGGTTAAAACCTGTATGCTCAAAAGTGTTATGTGCATTTTGGGTAGGTCTTTCTTGGTTCTCATATGTTCAGTATGGATAGAAATGATATCCAAGTTAAGCATGTTTTTTGTAAGATGTTGCACTTTGTGTAAGTCTTTTTTGGCCCTCGTATGCAGAGTTAAGCTTCTAATTGGCTTTTTAATAAATTAAATCATTAAGTTGATGTTTAGCTTCATGATATATTCATAAAAGGCAAAAGGAATATCACTATAAAGATATAACTCAAAGTCACAAATTGCATAAAATTTACTAGGAATCAATCGTCAAGAACAAAGTACGTGAAATTATAATACACAAACATCCAAACCAACATCCAAACCTACAACATATCTAATTCTCCTTCAAATTTAGAAAAGTACAAAGCTAAAAATCAATAAAACCTACTAATGGGGTTGCAATCTTGACCCAACGGGTTGAACAATAAAATGAACCCATTGTAAAAAACTAAGATAGAACGTAAATTTTTTATAAAAATGAAAATTTATAAAACGGCGTATTAAAAAAATTGTTCTTTGAAAAAAATTTCGACATTATATAAAATTCATGAGTTTTGGTCGTCAACCCGTTTGACCCGTTTGCTTGAACGGACTCAAATTGACACCCTAGTGGCTACTTCCATAAAGTTCTTTGTTCATATAACCCATCTTGAAAAAAAATAGGTCAAGGAAAACAAGCATATATATATATATATATATATATATATATATATATATATATATATATATATATATATATATATATATATAGAATATGGTTCGTGTGAGTACCTAAAAAATGCAGAGTACCGTGAGTACCTGTGAACACACGGGTTTAAGATGTGAACATGCTCCGAAAAAAAGTTTTTTTTTGTAATTTTTTTTCATATTAATTTAGATACAAATAATATAAGCCTATTCGTAAAAGATTACACACATTCACACTTTCTAGCCTCTTAAAAGTCATGTGAACGTGAAAAAATTCATGTGAACATGCTTAGCTGTGAACATACGTTCACAACAGTGCAGTTCATGTGAACTTGCACGTTTCACATAGTTCTAGTGTGTGTTTAGGTGTGATTTTTTGCAAATAGTCTTATATTATTAATTTAAACATGATTATCAAAAAAAATTTCAAAAAAAATGGTTTTAAGCGAGGTACCTCCGGTACTCCGCAAAACTAGTGGTACTCATTTGAACCCAAATCTATATATATATATATATATATATATATATATATATATATATATATATATATATATATATATATAGATTTAGGTTCAAGTGAGTACCACCCATTATGCAGCGCACCAGAAGGTACCTGTCTTAAAAGTATTTTTTATGAAATTTTTTTTCATGAACATGTTTTAATTAACATGATGAAGATCATATGTGAATTTCACGCAAATCCGAAAACTCTAAGGGCATGAAAACACGCATCACATAAATGTGAGTTCACATGCATTCAAAATCATGTAAGTGTGTGTTCACATCACTTTTTAGGAGCTAGGAGATGTGAATGTATGTGAAATTTACATACGATCTTCGTAATGCTAATTAAAACATGTTTATGAAAAAAAAATTTATAAAAAGTTTTTTTAAAGATGGTACCTTCAGGTGCGCTGCATAATGGAGGTACTCTCTCGAACCATATTCTATATATATATATATATATATATATATATATATATATATATATATATATATATATATATATATATATATGCAATTAATCTCTTGAAAAAATGAATTATGATTGAAAATATATTAAAATCCTAAATGGCTCTTTGCTTACATTCATAGTAACTTTATTTTGTTATTAAATTTATATTTAAAATATTTCACAAAAAGAAACATATATTCCATTTTACTAAGACACACAAAATCAGCAATATATAAGTCAGATTTAGTAATCAAAATCATCAACATAAGCTAGCAAAATCGTTAACAATAACTTGATAATGTCACTCTTTGAATCTTGAAAAATCATACTCCCATTTCATATAGAGGTGAAACCAAAAACCAAAGCAAACCAATTTCAAATGAGACTAGACTATACCGAATACCGAATACCAAATTCCAAATTTGTTTGGTTCGGTTCAAAAACCAAAAAACTGATTTTCATCGCTCATTGTTTCAACCTAGATATTATATCCAAACAACTTTGGCTTTCCCAAACCGTTGCTTTAATTCATCTGTTACTGCTAGACTTTTACATAACTTGAGTTTTGTCATCCCAAATTCAATTTCAAAGTCAAATCGTAGAGTAAAGAAAAGCAAATTGAGTTTTGTCATCCCAAATTTAATTTCAAAGTCAAATAGTAGAGTAAAGAAAAGCAAATCAGTTTAACAGATTAATTACCAGCATTACAAATTAATAACTTCACAAATTGAGGATGAGTTTATAACTACAAACAAGGATTATAGGAAACCGAGAAGTATATTACAAATTAATACCTTCACAAAAACAGGATGTAAAGAGTTGTTGGTTAACATGATAGCAAAAATGTTATCCATGCAGAAATAGTTGTTGGTCAACATCTTGGCAAAAATATTTTTTTTGCCAAGAATTCTTTTATGTTCATCTGAAGATTATATGTTCCCATTCAAATTGAAAAAAAAAACAATTTTCGATTCAACTTATCTATCATAAATATCAACATTTTATTATTTGCAGAATATATTTACAAATGGACCGTCCAAGTAAAACATTATCATATTTAGAATTTATGTATGTATAAATGACACATGTTTGTAATTTTTTTTTTTATCACAAATATGTTTATTCAAATTTTTGTATGTTATCATATGGTTTTTATCATATTTGACATCTATTTGTCTTTTATGTTATTTAAAAATATTGTTTATGTTATTTTAAGATATTATTTATCATCGACATCTATTTCTCCTTTATGCCATTAGAAAAATGATGTGCTACTATACGAACATGCTAATAAAAAATATTAGTTGACACCGTCGCTTTGTGTGGGTACCCTACTTTTATATATATATATATATATATATATATATATATATATATATATATATATATATATATATATATATATATATATATATATATATATATATATATATATATATATATATATATATAGGGGTGGGTTCAATGGAAAACCACTATGCACCTGAAAACTATGGAAACCTACGCAAACCGTCCGATTTGGTGCATTTCATGAAAAACGCGGTGGCATGATCGTAAACAAGGGTGATGCATCACGCGGGAAATTTGATGCATCACGCGGGAAATTTGATGCATCACGCGAGATTTTGATGCATCACACGAGGAATTTGATACATTTGTAGTGGTGCAGTGCGGTTTTCATAAGTTTTCAGGTGCATTGTGGTTTTCCATTGAACCTATATATATATATATATATATATATATATATATATATATATATATATATATATATATATATATATATATATATATAGGGGAGGGTTCTTTTGAGAACCTTAAATATTGTGGGAACCTAAGAACTAATCTCAGCCTTTGGATTAATAGGATCAAAGGCTGAGATGTTGGATGACATTTTTGAAATTAAAAAAATTTCAAGCGGTATGCTTGTTGGAAAAAAGAGGAGGGGAGGGGTAAAAAGGAGAAAAAAATTTGAATATCATTGAAAAAGCACTGCACGCATTTCCAACACAATCAATTCCCTCCTCGATTTTCGCTTCATCGTTTTTTTTTTCTCCCAAAAAAAAGCCACCAGAGTTTTTAGATATTATACAATATATTCTATGAATAATATACAACTTTATATGTAGATTAAAATATATTCTATGGAGTCAACATAATATTCTATGGTGAATAAACAACATTCTATGACGGAGATACAAAGCAACACAATCCGATCGAACATTCGACAATCACAATCAATGGTGCCCATTATGGAATCTTTTACAACCTGCATTAAAACAATGGATTCAAAACTATGATGCAAAAAAAATGTATAACATTTCTAGTTACATAGAATAGCAATATTCTATGTAGAATATGTGAACTATCTACGTAGATTAGTGGTATTCTATGAAGAATATGTGAACATTCTGCGTAGAATTGGGGTATTCTATATAGAATATGTGACACTTACCTAAGATCTATATAAATTTGCATACAATCTGTAAAAAACTATAAATGTGAGAAGATCTATATAGATTTACACTGACATAGAAAATACGAACATCATAAGATAACATAAAATCTGAGAAGAATACAAATTAAAGAATCCAAAATCTATAAATGTTTATTGAAGATCTATTCAAACAACATAGAATACAAAAATCTATATAAATTTACAGACAATCTATAAAAAAACTACGAAGAATACAAAATAATCAACGTAGAATACATCTTTTTTGTCGTGCCTTTCCTATTGTCTTGCTCAGAGCCCTCATCGTTTAGCAAGGTCTTGAGCGTTTCATCTTTACCCGATTCTGCGATTTCAAAATATAAAATAGACTAGAAAATATGAACATCATAATATAACATAAAAATATGAGTAGAATACAGATTAAAAAATTCAAAATCTATAAATGTTTATAGAAGTTCTATTCAGACAACATAGAATACAAAAATATATATAGATTTGCAGAAAGCATAGAATGCAAGATATTCTACGTATAATGCAAAATATTCTACATAGAATGCAATATATTTTACTAATAATGCAATATATTCCACGTAGAATGCAATATATTCTACGTAGAAGAAACGTTAAATAAAGCAACGAATACTCGAATCAAAGATAAACATGACCTGAATTATGAAAAAAACGATCGTCGACCTCCTCATCGGCTGCAAAACCATTTGGAATAATATTACATGGGGTCTGTTGAAATGTGTCGGTCGACTCCATGGATTCAGGTGAAATAAAAAAACGGAATGGTTTTCCGGAGACGGAACTGAGCTTCTTCTTGCCGAAAAAAAATGAAAGAAAAAGTAAAAATTAATGACAAACTCATTGATGATTGCATAGTTAATTAAAAGACAGAAAGTTGGAAACTTTTCTGAAAAGTCGCATGAAAGGAGGGAAGAAAAATGACTGATTTGCCCTTAGTGGAGACTGTCATACTTGAAAATATTTATAACAATGCCATTGATTATCCACCCTTGATCTAGGGTGAGCTCGGTACCGTACCGAACCGAACCGGTACCGATCCCGAAAATACCGAAACCGAATTATTAGTTTTGGAAGAACCGAATACCGAACCGTATACTTTTATATGGTGCCGGCTCGGTTCCGAATATCGAATTTTAGCAAATTTAAGAACCGAATACCGAACCGAAAGTACCGAATACCGAATTTTAGCTAATTTAAAAACCGAATACTGAACCGAATATATTAATTCGGTACCGGTTCTGGTTCGGGAAATGGTACCCGTCGCTCACCCCTACCTTGATCCTATTTATCCAAGGGCTGAAATTGGTTCTTATGTTCCCACATTATTTAAGGTACTTAAAAGAACCCAATCACACACACACACACACACACACACATATATATATATATATATATATATACACACATGCATATATATAGGGATGAGATCAATTGTGAACAATTTATCGGTGTGAACAAATAAAAAATATATATAATCATTCATATATATCAACAACTGTTTGTAACATGATTCATTTGATTTAAATGGTTCATAGAAGTGTCTACAACAAGATTTAGAACATTCAAAAGGTTCATAGTAGTTTTCATAACAAGATTCATAGGATTCAACAATATTCATAAGATTCAATAAAATCCATAGTACCCAATAAGATTAATAGGTTAATAGAAGGGTTTGGTAGTTTTTCAACAAGATTCAAAGCTATTTTTATGGTTGTTCACAACGTTCACAACGATAACTTGTTCACAAAAAACTTTAGTCTATATATATATGTATATATATATATATATATATATATATATATATATATATATATATATATATATATATATATATATATATATATATATATATATGGTCGGGATCAATGTGTTACCATGTTAGACTGGGGAACCGGAGTCCATCCATGTTTGGTTATAAGTTTAAAAGGGTAATAGATTACAACTAATAAATTAATATATTCCTTAATTATAGGGATTTACTTCCATTACATATCCGTAATAAATTTCAAAATGGGTTTTAATGAACATGTTCAATTGGATTCGACAATAGGTTTTAGTGAACATGTTCAATCGGATTCGACAATGGATTTTAGTGAACATATTCAATTGGATTCGACAATGAGTTTTAGTGAACATGTTCAACTGGAGGTGTCAAATAAAGGTATTTATTATTATTTTTCAAACCGTTCGTGAAGGTTCAATTTCATTTACACGTTATTGAACATGTGCAATCGGGTTTTATTGTGTTTTTATTGGTGATAAACCAATATTGACGGTATTGAACATGTTAAATTGTGGTTTATGGAATGTCATTATTGCGCATGTTTAGTATAGATGTAGCGAATTATATTAACTGAAATGGAGATTTTAATGAGATACACTTTGATCTAATTTAAACTTTTTAATACCATTTTTACCCCCAACATTAATTAATGTGGGAAATAATTTTAAGCAAAATTTATATTATATTTTAATTATTTTATGATAAATGATTGGCTATAAATGGTTCCCCGGTACCCCAGTCTAATATGGTACCCCATTGATCTTGAATCTATATATATATATATATATATATATATATATATATATATATATATATATATATATATATATATATATATATATATATATATATATATATAGAGAGAGAGAGAGAGAGAGAGAGAGAGAGAATCAGGTTCATCAGCATACCTATGAGATTCCAGCGTACCCTAATGTGAATGATCATTCACTATTTTTTTTTTGAATAGACATGTATAAGACAACATTATAAGAATTTTTTTCAAAATGAGCAACATCATAAATCTTGTGAATGGTAAAAAAAAGATCATGTGAATGGTCATTCACACCATTCACATGGTGTAAAATGATCATTCACATGGATGATCATTCACATAAATATGCATTGAGCATTCACATAAATTTTAAGGACACAGAAAGTGTGAATCTATGTGAAATTCATATATCATGCGTATAGCATTAAATTAAACATGGTTATGTGAAGAAAAAAAAATTAAAAAAGTTTTTTAAGGTAGGTACCTTCGGGTGCAATTGATTTCGAGAGGTACTTATTTGAACCTGACTATATATATAATATGTATATAAAAGATTTTTTTTGTTGCGTACAAATCATCGCTTTCGATAACCTAAATAATATCTTTTTTACTGATTTATAATATTTTTTTAATTAATATATAAAGCATATGTTATTACAGTATAATAACAAGTCTCTCATTTTTTATAAAAGTATTAATTTTTAAAATTATACACATTTTTAGAGTCGTAAAAGCTGCTTAAAAACAAGGGTTTATTATAGAAAAAACAAACATGTTTTTTACGATTTTTGTGTTTTCGTCCCTCATATTTTTTATTTTAAAAGCCCTCAAGTTAATAATTTTGTTTTTATAGTTTTGTGAAATTTGATTATTACAGTCTGGTTATAATTGATAAACCGGGTTTTTAAAATCTGAAAAACCAGATTTCAATAGTCAAATTTCAACAAACTAGAAGAAAAAATTTAACTTGAGAACTTTTCTAGAAAAATATAAATGGACGAAAATGTAAAAAAAATGTTATTTTTTCCAAAATAAACCCAAAAGAGAACGAAGCTAATACAATGAAATAAATGAAGTACAAATTGGATCAAAAAGATTTCTGTAGAATTTTTCATGAATCATATTAAATTCAAGTTTGGTTCACCTAATTTATGAATTTAATTGCACCAATATATGGGTTTAGAAAAAACTGAATAATAGTTCAAAAAATGTGTAACCCATTAATTAAATTAAATGTATGATCCAAAAAGATTATCAAAGATGTGGTTGGGTGTTAGCAAAATTTTAGATGATCATATATCTAAAAAAAGAATCTAAAGACTTTTTTGTGTGCCATTGATCATTTTATTAAATATTTAATTATTATTATTTCAAAGTTTGAAATATACTTTTGAGTTTAATAAAAATTATATGTATTTTAGTTTTGTAATAGTAATTTTTGTATTTTAGGTAAAAGGAAATTAATTTGGATATGTTTCGTTACTCGTTAGTGATGTATTTGTGTATATCTTTGTAATTTGTATCTTGAAATATGTTTTTTGTATTTTACATATTTGAATATTTATTTGGTTTAAAAAAATTTAGAAATCGGATTTTCTGATATTTCAAATAATCCAATATGAGAATTAGTGATCAAAAAAAATTATTAGCATCGCAATAATTTTATATGATATATATATATATATATTTCATATTATAATTACAAATATCATGTGAATTTTATAAAAATTATCTAATATATTATAGATCCACAAAATTAATCTATGTCGCGCGCGTGACAGCGATACTTCTTATTAAATCCGCCTGTGATTAGTATCCAAAACTTCATATTCAGATTCGGATAATTATAATTTCCTATTAAATACTTTGAAAATTCTGATAACAGACTACCAACATTCCAATGAAATACACCAACTGACGTTTTTACTGTTTCCTAAAAATCAAGCTACAATTATTTATATCAAAAAGTTTTATTTTTGTCTTGTTATTTTAGTTTGTAACAATCTTTACAAACCATACTTGTGATCATGAATTGGTCCAAAAAGAATAGAGCTCTTTCTTTCTTCAATTAACCACCACCCTCATTCTAGTAAGTAAGTAGCCACTAGCCATTAGCCAATTCTTAGTTTGACTAGAGAAATAGTCAACAGTCAAACCTTTTGTTTTCTTCTGCTAAAAGGTCAAACACAAAATCTTTCTTTCCCAGAAACCAACAATACTCCCAAATTCAAATCATTTAAAAGCAAAATCCCAACAAAATCTTCCAAATATAAACACAATCTAGTATACTAATCTACTAATCTCTCTTTTTTCAGTCTTTTTGCACTTTGTTCTTGTGAATCTTTGACTATTTTGCTCCCTCAATCAAGAACACAATCATGGGTCCTTCAGATGAAAGATTCCACAACACTTCTAGTTCAATATCTCAAAACCCAAGATTTGCTTATGATAATAATTCAGATTATCATCATAATCCTGTTGCAAATTACAACCAAAATCAAGAATTGAATTGGGGTTTATTTAATGGAGTTCAAATTCTAAGTCCAAACCACTCTTTGATGAACCCTTTTTATAATCAGTTCTTGGATACTCCTGTTTTTCCCTTTAATTCAAATGTAAGCTTTCTGGTTTTTTTTTTTTTTTTTTTTTTTTGTTGAAAGATTTGATTTTTTATGTAATTGGGTTAATGGGTATTTACTGTTTATGTTTAATTTGTTGCAGATAATTTCAACTCCAACAACTGGGAATTTTCTTGATTTTGATTTCAAGGAGGAAAAAACAAATGTTTTTCCTAATTTTGATTTTCAAACAAGGCCAACCTCATCTTCCATTTCTGGTAACAAGATGGTATGTACTTATATTTATACATATATGTATTGTTTCGTGTTTAATGTTAATGAATTAAGTGGATCGAACAGGTTGCATAACAAGTTAAAATGCGCATATATTACAAAAACCATTAAGTTTGACATTTTTTTGATTAAAACCCCAAACCATTTTTCATTTCACAAAAACCTCCAACCAGCAAAATGTCACAGAATTGGGATATTACCGGTTATAATTGATTGAAAGTCATAGGCCACCGTCGACAAGCCATCAGTGACCACCGGAATTTCGCCAAAAAAGTAAATTCCAACAAAAAACCATAGATTTGAACAAAAAATCAAAAAAAAAAAAATTGTGAATTTGAATTATAACACGGACAAGTGAGTTTAGGATAATGTTTAAAAAAAAACTTTGGTTTAGGATAATGTGAATTTGAAACATACATTTTTCTCTTTTTTGCTTGTGAGATGTCCCATAACAAAACTTTGGTTTAGGATAATGTTAAAAAAACAAAAGAAAAATGTCAAATGTACCAAAAATTGGATTATTTTTAATATTGTTCTGTTGACTTTATTAGTCAAATAGTCAAATGTTCAATGTGAAGTTCAGAGAGCTTCAGGATCATGCGATAATTAATATAAAGTGTTGAAATTTTTTGTTTTTTTCTTGTTTTGGTGCAGGAAGAATCTATGGAAAGTCAAGTTCTTGATTGGAAAGTCAAAAGTCAACCCAAACAGTTTGACTTCCCAATTGAGATCAGCAAAATGGAACCCGAATCAGTTGAATCTCCTCCAGCCGGATCATCCCATTGCCATTTTGACCCGATTCAAGCTAGTAAAGAAGAAGGCCAATTCGAAGACGGTTACAATTGGCGAAAATACGGTCAGAAACTCGTTAAAGGAGCGAAAAAACACCGAAACTATTTCAAGTGTAGTCATCCGAATTGCTCGAGCAAGAAGAAAGTCGAGAAGGATTTGAACGGGTACATCACCGAGATTGTCTACAAAGGAAAACATAATCATCCGATGCCTCAAAACGTGAAGAAAGCGATGGAGAACTCGTTCAACAACAAAATGTTTGAAAACAAGCGTTTCGAGTCCTTTTCAGAACATTCGTTGGTTTCATTCGGAGAAGACGAGTACAAACAAGGATCTACGATTTGCACGTCGAGAAATGACCGTGAAAACGAGCCTGAGTTTAAGAGATTGTAAGCTTTCGTTCGTTTTATATCATGTCATTTTTGTTTTGTGGGTGTTATCGATGTTGTGTGATCGGGTTTTTACTATTTGTTTGCAGGAGATTAGACGAGGGTGCGAGTGAAGAGACGTCGTATGTTGGGAGTAAAACCGTTCAAGAACCACGAGTAGTTATTGAAATGAAAAGCGACGTTGATATTCTCGACGACGGATACAAATGGAGGAAATACGGGCAAAAAGTGGTTAAAGGTAACCCGAATCCAAGAAGCTACTACAAATGCACGCACGTAGGGTGTCCGGTCAGGAAGCTCGTAGAACGGTCTTCTCATGATTCGCAATCGGTAATCACGACATACGAAGCCAAACACAACCATAACTTACCTACGACACATGGTGGTGGCGTCGTTAACACCGTCAATCAACCACCGCCTACGTCTAACACCACGATCAGACAACGAGGAATACCCAAAAGTCAAGTTCCTCGTATTCTACATACGTTCGAGAATTCTACGAATTAAATCATGGTTTCTTGGATCGTTATCACCCGAATCAACACTAGGAGATGAACGATTCTTAAGAAAGAACCCGAAAATGACTTCATCGATCGATCTTCAACTCATTTTTAGACATTTTGTGATTACATTTGTGTCCATAGTACCATACGTATAGCTTTCGATGACCGAAAATACAAATAGTTACACATACAACGAACATTCGAACTTCATTCCACTGGCTCTATTTTCATTTGTTATTCACATTTTTCTACAGGACGATAAGTTCGGGTTTTTACATTTGTATGATCGATCGATTAATCAACAAGAACACGATAAAACAGATAAGAAACGAATTATTATACAAAAACCAACGAGAAAATCTAACATGATTAGATAATTCGTCTAAACGTATGTTTGTTTTACCAGTTTGTATCCTGAGAGAATTGCTGACGATCCTAAAACGAAGAAGGCGAAAAATTCCATGCTAATGGAAGCCGCTAATGAGTCGGTAAACGCGTTATCGACTCCTTCCCTCATTCGATTAGTCATCGGCACTGCGGCCGACGCTGCTGAGATCAATAGGTACGCCATGATCTGAATTCACGAATCGGGATGTTATTTTTCGTTTATTTGTTGGGAAAAAAATAGGCAACAATAAGAAACCAACCTGATCACCAACAAAATCTATTAACACCAGATTTTGACCGGAAAAAGAAAGCAATTCTTTTCCGGTCGAAATCTGACGATATTGTCTCCAAGCTTGAAATCCTGTGTATAATGATGACAAAATCGCGATTGCTAATTCATACCTGTTTGTTTTCCCAAAAACAAATTAGAAAAACATAACAAACGGATCAAATCCAATATCAAATATGAAAAATTAAGAAAAATTAACGACAATTCAACCTGAATTCTTGGTATTTATCATAATCTCTCCAATCACCGTGTTTGTTACTAGCCATGATAATGAATGCAAGAAAAGAAAAGACAAAACTGGATCCTCGTAACCCTAAGGATCCTTTTTTTGACATATCTTCATGGCTCCAACGTCGTAGGAGGCCTACGACGTTGTAACCAGTTTGTGGACGAACGGGTGTTTGGTTTTGATTCTCCACATCCGGCATGTTTGATGGTTTTGATGATGATTTCGTTGCCATCTCGGCCTCAGTGGGTGTTGTTGATGACATTTTCTTTAAATTATACGAAATGACGATCGAACATGAACAAAATTCTATATTTTTTTAAGATGTTTGGTTTTGTAAGTAAATTCAGAAAATATACATGAATAAATTTCTATATTTCAATAAATTCCTATAAATCAGGACACATTCTTTTGAATTGTTTTTTGAATTTCATAAATTTTATAATCTTTATTGTCATGGTAAGTAAATAAATACACCATATTTCTATATTTAGAATACAAAATATTTATCAATATTTCATATATATATATATATATATATATATATATATATATATATATATATATATATATATATATATATATATATATATATATATATATAGAATATGGTTCGTGTGAGTACCTAAAAAATGCAGAGTACCGTGAGTACCTGTGAACACACGGGTTTTAGATGTGAACATGCTCCGAAAAAAAGTTTTTTTTTTTAATTTTTTTTTCATATTAATTTAGATACAAATAATATAAGCCTATTCGTAAAAGAATTACACACATTCACACTTTCTAGCGTCTTAAAAGTCATGTGAACGTGAAAAAATTCATGTGAACATGCTTAGCTGTGAATATACATTCACAACAGTGCAGTTCATGTGAACTTGCACGTTTCACATAGTTATAGTGTGTGTTTAGGTGTGATTTTTTGCAAGTAATCTTATATTATTAATTTAAACATGATTATGAAAAAAAATTTCAAAAAAAATGGTTTTAAGCGAGGTACCTACGGTACTCCGCAAAACTAGTGGTACTCATTTGAACCCAATTCTATATATATATATATATATATATATATATATATATATATATATATATATATATATATATATATATATATATATATATATATAGGGTTGGGATCATTGCAGAACCTTAATTTAGTGTAGAACCATAGAAACAATCTAAACCATTGGATTATAATATAACACTAGGGATAAGATGGTAATTATGCAATTAACATTGAATTAATAGTAGCCTACCAAGTTTGACTGCACATTTTGACCATTTTTGACTCTTTTATTATCGAACGGACATGCCGTGTTGCAAGTATGATATATTGTATCACTTCGACGTTGAATGTGTGATATAAACTGTAATTCGACATTATATGATCTCTATATAATATATTGAATGGACGTCTAGGTAAAAAAAAAATTTACGAAAAATAAACACGTAAAATTTTTTCAAAAAAAAATATATCAATACTGTTCTCATTAAATCAACCAACTTTTGACTACTAATTTTGACCATTATTTTGGTTCTGTTAATTTTGAATGTACATGCAGTGTTGCATCGACGTCGTATATACGACATCAAGTGTTCATTCGACATTGAATGATATCGGTCATGCTACATTGCATCGTGGTCTGGGTAATATTTTTTTTTTACGAAAAATAAACACGTAAATTTTTTTCTAAGAAAATATATCATTACTGTTCTCATTAAATCAACCAACTTTTGACTACTAATTTTGACCATTATTTTGGTTCTGTTAATTTTGAATGTACATGCAGTGTTGCATCGACGTTGTATATACGACATCAAGTGTTTATTCGACATTGAATGATATCGGTCATGCTACATTGCATCGTGGTCTGGGTAATATATTTTTTTTACGAAAAATAAACACGTAAATTTTTTTCTAAAAAAATATATCATTACTGTTCTCATTAAATCAACCAACTTTTAACTACTAATTTTGACCATTATTTTGGTTCTGTTAATTTTAAATTTACATGCAGTGTTGCATTGCCGTTGAATATGCGATATCAAGTGTTCATTCGACATTGAATGATATCGGCCATGCTACATTGTATCGTGGTCTGGGTAATTTTTTTTTACGAAAAATAAACACGTAAAAATTTTTCAAAAAAAATATATCATGACCGGTCTCGTTTTAAAGAGTATAAAATTCTCGTTTTTATGGTATAATTTTTTGATTTAACAATTAATCATATTAATGTTATTTTAATTTAAAGAAAAATGATATTTATTTTACTAATGTCAATCTTTTTGCTATTACCAACCTATTCCTTTTTTACCCTGAAAGAATTAAAAAATCTCTAATGCCAATCTTTTATCACTAATTCCAAACTTCATGGTTTTAATCAAGACTATTAGATTAATATAATTTATGTACGATATTGGTTCTACGGTTCTACACTAAATTTAGGTTCTGTAATGATCTCATATATATATATATATATATATATATATATATATATATATATATATATATATATATATATATATATATATATATATATATATATATATATATATGTATGTATGTATGTACATACATACATACATACATATAATATATATATATATATATATATATATATATAATACATACATACATACATACATACATACATACATACATACATACATACATACATACATACATACATACATACACATACATACATACATATACATATATATATATATATATATATATATATATATATATATATATATATATATATATATATATATATATATATATATGCTCTGGAAGGAAAGGTATAGTTAGGTCTGAAAACGGACTATCAATCACATGCATTAAGATAGCAACTTGGATCCTTATCCTTAGCGGAATGTCTGTCATCAATGGAACTCCTAACTGTCTGAGACCAATATTGAGCCTAGCTCTTCAAAAGGAGAAGGGAGCAAGCAAGCTATGAGAGAGCGGAATTATCCTGCTATGCTTTAGAGTCCCAATCAAGATCAGGAAGGACTTTGAAACTTCAAGCCTTTCGACTTATATATATATATATATATATAGAATATGGTTCGTGTGAGTACCTAAAAAATGCAGAGCAACTTGCTCCAAAAAAAAAATTTTGAATTTTTTTTTTCATATTCATTTAAATACATATAATATAAGACTATTTGTAAAAAAAAAATATACATTCACACTTTCTAGCATCTTAAAAGTCATGTGAACGTGAAAAAATTCATGTGAACACACACGTTTCACATAGTTCTAGTGTGTGTTTATGTGTGATTTTTTGCAAGTAGTCTTGTATTATTAATTTAAACATGATTATGAAAAAAATTCAAAAAAAATGATTTTAGGCGAGGTACCTCCGGTACTCTGCAAAACTAGTGGTACTCATTTGAACCCAAATCTCTCTCTATATATATACATATATAGGGTCGAGATCAATAGGGTACCATATTAGACTGGGGAACCGGAGTCCACCAATGTTTGGTTACAAGTACAGAAGGGTAATATAGTCAATTATGTTTTATTTTAATTAATAGATGATATTTAGTGATTTAGGAAATCCCTTAATTGTAGGGATTTGATACTCTTACCTATTATAAAAAAACTTATTGAACATGTTCAATAAGGGTACTGAACATGTGCAATATACTGATGATTGCATGTAAAATCATATTGAAGAATTTGAACATGTGCATCAAGGAAAATATATAGGGATAAAACACATTAAACATGTGCAGTATTCAATATTTGCAATATTACGTGTGCAGTATTGAACATGTGTAGTATTGAACATGTGCAGTATAGAACATGTGCATTTAAAACCATATTGAAGAATTTGAACTGTGCAGTATACGAAGACATTAATGGTAAAACTCGACTTTGAAGCGGACGACAACAAGAAATCAATTTCAATGGAGGATTATTGCTAAAATAGGCAACAGAACTATTAACTGCATATAAAAAATTCTTGGGATTTAGAGAATATTTGATTCTCATTTTAAAAAATTTTCATACCCATTTTACCCCTCACATTAAATGACGTGGGATTCAATTTTCAACAGAATTTTATATATTAATTAATAATTTCAATGATAAATGATTGGCTGTAAACGGTACCCCGGTACCCCAGTCTAACATGGTACTCCATTGATCTTGAATATATATATATATATATATATATATATATATATATATATATATATATATATATATATATATATATATATATATATATATATATATAGTCAGGTTCAAATAAGTACCTCTTGAAATCAAGTGCGCCCGAAGGTACCGACACTAAAAAATCTTTTTTAATTTTTTTTTTTTACATAACCATGTTTAATTTGATGTTATACGCATGATATATGAATTTCACATAGATTAACAATTTCTGTGTGCTTAAAAATTATGTGAATGCTCAATGCATATTTATTTGAATGATAATCCATGTGAATGGTCATTTCACACCATGCATGTGAATGGTGTGAATGACCATTCACATGATCTTTTTTTACCATTCACAAGATTTATGATGTTACTTATTTTGAAAAAAAAAGTATTATAAAGTTGTCTTATACATGTCTATTCAAAAAGTATATATGTGAATGATCATTCACATTAGGGTACACTGGATACACTGGAATCTCATAGGTACGCTGATGAACCTGAATATATATATAGGGGTGGGTTCAATGGAGAACCTCGGTGCATCGAAGAACCTTGGAGAACCACAATGCATCGCTAGAAAATCGTAATGCATCACGTAGAAATCGATGCATCACGCGGGAATTGGATGCATCACGGGGAAATAATGATGCATCACGGGGGGGTTGTGATGCGTTTATGGTGGTGCATGGAGGTTTTCCAAGGTTCTTTGATGCATTGAGCTTCTCCATTGAACCCTATATATATATATATATATATATATATATATATATATATATATATATATATATATATATATATATATATATATATATATATATATAGGGTCGGGATCAATGGGGTACCATGTTAGACTGGGGAATCAGAGTCCACCCATGTTTGGTTATAAGTTTAAAAGGGTAATATAGTCAATTAGATTTATATTAAATAATAGATGACTCTTAATAATATAATAGTTCCCTTAATTATAGAGATTTATTTCCATAACATATTTATAATAAATTTCAAAATGAGATTTAATGAACATGTTCAATTGGATTCGACAATGAGTATTAGTGAACATGTTCAATCGGATTCGGCAATGAGTTTTAGTGCACATGTTCAATTGGATTCGACAATGGGTTTAGTGAACATGTTCAACCGGATGTGTCAAATAAAGGTATTTATTATTTTCATCAAACCGTTCGTAAATGTTCAATTTCATTTACACGTTATTGAACATGTTCAGTTGGAGTTAATTTTTTCTTTTTTATCGCCGTTTTGGTGATAAACCAATATTGACGGTATTGAAGATGTTCAATCGTGGTTTATGGAGTGTCATCATTGCACATGTTCAGTATGAGTGAAATAAATGATATTAACTAAAATGATGATTTTCATTGGATACACGAAATCTTTCATTCTAATTTATATTTTTTTAATATCATTTTTACCCCCAACATTAACTAATGTGGGAAAGAATTTTAGGTAAAATTTATATTATATTTTAATGACTTTAGTGATAAATGATTGGCTATAAATTGTTCCCCGGTACCCCAGTCTAACATGGTACTCCATTGATCTTGAATATATATATATATATATATATATATATATATATATATATATATATATATATATATATATATATATATATATATATGTTCAAGATCTATGGAAAATCATCTTTGACTGGAAAACTGGAAAACCATATTAAATGCATATGTTCATTACGGTAAAATGTTAAATTTAATGCACAACTACAATACACATATGTTCAAATGTGCATTATTATTGAATAGTTCACATAATTTACATGTTCATTAGGATAAAATGTTCCATTTCATGCAAAATAACAATATGCACATGTTCATTTGTGCAATATGCATGAACATGTGTATATTACGCATTTTTGCATGAAATTAAACATTTTGTCTTAACGAACATGTAGATGATATAAATTATTAATCATAATGCAATTTTGAACATATGTATATTATAATTTTACATGAAATTTAACATTTTATCATAATGAACATGTGCATTTGATATGGTTTTTCAGTTTTCCAGTTTTCCAGTCTAATATAGTTTTCCATGGATCTCAACCCTATATATATATATATATATATATATATATATATATATATATATATATATATATATATATATATATATATATATATAATATATATATATATATATATATATATATATATATATATATATATATATATATATATATATATATATATATATATATATATATATATATAGGGTTGGGATCATTGCAGAACCTTAATTTAGTGTAGAACCATAGAAACAATCAAAAATTTCCCACGTGATGCATCAAAATCCTGCGTGATGCATCACTTTATTTACGATCATGCCACCGTGTTTTTCATGAAATGCACCAAATCGGACGGTATACGTAGGTTTTCATAGTTTTTCATGTGCATAGTGGTTTTCCTTTGAACCCACTCATATATATATATATATATATATATATATATATATATATATATATATATATATATATATATATATATATATATATATATATATATATATATATATATATATATATATATATATATATATATAGGGGTGGGTTTAATAGAAAACCACTATGCACCTGAAAACTATGGAAACCTACGCATACCGTCCAATTGGGTGCATTTTTATGAAAAACGTGGTGGCATGATCGTATATAAGGTGATGCATCACGCGGGATTTTGATGCATCACGTGGGAAATTTGATGCATCACGCGAGATTTTGATTCATCACGCGGGAACTTTAATGCATTTGTGGTGGTGCAGTGCGGTTTTCACAAGTTTTCAGGTGCATGGTGGTTTTCCATTGAACCTCCCTATATATATATATATATATATATATATATATATATATATATATATATATATATATATATATATATATATATATAGGTTCAAGATCTATAGAAAACCATCTTTGACTGGAAAACTGGAAAACCATATTAAATACACATGTTCATTACGGTAAAATATTAAAATTAATTCACAACTACAATATACATATGTTCAAATGTGCATTGTTATTGACTAGTTCACATAATTTACATGTTCATTAGGATAAAATGTTCCATTTCATGCAAAATAACAATACGCACATGTTCAAATGTGCATATTCATGAACATGTGTATATTACACATTTTTGCATGAAATTAAACATTTTGTCTTAACGAACATGTAGATGATATGAATTAGTTAATCATAATTCAATTTTGAACATATGTATATTATAATTTTACATGAAATTTAACATTTTATCATAATGAACATGTGCATTTGATATGGTTTTCCAGTCTAATATAGAGGGAGGTTCAATTGTGAACTTTTATGCATCGAGGTACAAAAGAACATATATCATCCATTAGATCAAAAATTTGTATGGATTACATTAATGGCAAAAGGGTAAATAGTTAGACAATTTTATGCATCTTGTGCATTATAGAAACAAACAAGGAATGACATTTTGGGGAATGTGCATACCTCATTAAATTTAATATTTCAACAAATAATCAAATAATAAATGCTAAATAAATTCAATTGATACATTTTCAAATTTAACAAAAATTACACAAATTAAAAAAGATTTATGGAGATCGATGTATTTCATCGTTAATCGTGTTTATCTATGCATCGTGATAAAAAAAGGACGCATTTAACAAAGAAAAATACACAAATTCATTAATGCATCATATTCAACTTGTTCATCATTCATCTAAGCATCGTGTTCGTCGTTCATATTATTTATTCATATATGCATCATGTTCAACTTGTTCATCATTCATCTATGCACCGTCATTGTTAATCATCCATTTATGCATCATCATTTATCGTTGTTCATCGTTCATCATCCATCTATGCATCATCATTGTTCATCATCCATCTATGCATCATCATTATTCATCGTTCATCATCCATCTGTGCATCGTGTTCTTCATAATCATCGTCGGTTGCATCTCTTGTTCATGTTCGATCATCATCATCATTGTTGTTCATCGTTAATTTTCGTCTTCAAATCATTATCACTATGAAATCATGAAGAACACGATTAGAGAGAAAGGGTGAGAGAGAGAGAGAGAGAGAAATGAGGAATGTAGTTAATATGAGATTTTAGTTCAAAATGTAACTCCTAATTATCTTTTAATGATTTTTAGAAATAAATTAATTACCATATCTTTACTTTTCCCTAAATGCCCTTTGTGCACCCTTGGTAGATTATCCAATGCACAAAAGTTCCTCGAGGTTCTCGATGCATAAAAGTTCTCAATTGAACCTCAATATATATATATATATATATATATATATATATATATATATATATATATATATATATATATATATATATATATATATATATATAGGATTGGGTTCACATAAGAACCCCTCTATTTCGTGAGAACGTGAGAACCACTCTAAAATTTGTGCATCTATATAAAATTGTGCATTTGATACTAAAATTAAATGTTTTCGATAAATTTATGCATTTCATGTAAAAATTTACGCATATCATGCTATAATTTATCCATTTTATGTACGAATTGTGCATTTAAAAAAATTTGTGCATTTTGATGTTCAAATTTGTGCATTTAGTTTATAATTTAATGAATATAATTTGTGAATGTAATTTTAGTGTTAGATTATGATATTTATTAATATTTAAGACTAATAATGGTTTTAAGTAAAACTTTTAATTTTTAAATTTGTGCATTTGATGTACAAATTTGTGCACTTTAGAGTGGTTCTCATGTTCTCACGGTAACGAGGGTTCTTACCGGAACCTAACCCTATATATATATATATAGAGATTTAGGTTCAAAAGAGTCCCTCTAGAAATCCAGTGTATCGAAGGTACCCTTTTATAACCATAGATTTATTTGATCCAAGGGTTTAGATTGAAAATGGCATTTTTGAAATTAAACTAAAAAAAACGGACGTGGGGGCGTTTTTTTTAAACTGTAAGGGTATTATTGGTATTGAAATTATATTTGTGCAGTGTCCCTCCGGTACGTGAAGATCATCAGTCGCACGTTCGTTTCCCTCACATTTTAGAAACTGAATTCCTTCTTCTCTCCATCCTCTGCGATTTCTCTTTGTTTAACCTAAAAACTTCTATACAAAAACACCATTGTTCTTCGTTTCACACTCTGTCATGGCTCCAAAGAAGAAGTTTAGTAAGGGTGAAGAAGGTATGGTTTTTTTTATTTCATTTCATTCAAGAATTAACCAATGTGTTGTTTAGGGTTTTTGTTTATCATTTAGTGTTTTACGGCTTAGGGTTTTTTTTATTTGGCTTTGTTTTTTTGTTTGTGTTACAGATTATAGACCCATCAGGCGTTCAATGAGATTATCGGGAAGACCAAGGAGCAGACCTAACTTACCGCCTGTTCAAATCACTTTAAGCGACGAAGAGGACAACTCACATAACTCTGAGAGCTCTCATCACTCTTTAGGTAAGATATTTTAACGTATTGAAGCTTTATGTTATTGAAATGAGTTATGTGAATGGTCATTAACCTAATGTGAATGGCCATTCACATTAGGTTAATGACCATTCACATTAGTTAAAATCGCATTTATGTTAATGAGTAGCCATTCATAACTTACTAGAACTTAAATGCATCATGTGAATGTTGATTCTGCTAATGTGAATGGTGATTGTTGTGTTAGTTAAATGACCATTCACATGATATATATAATTAGTAACAAATTTACATCATTATTATAATGAAATGAGTTATGTGAATGGTCATTCAACTAATGTGAATGGTCATTCACATTAGGTTAATGACCATTCACATTAGTTGAGATTGCATTTATGTTAGTTGAGTAGTCATTCACAACTTACTAGAACTTAAATGCATCATGTGAATGGTGATTCTGCTAATGTGAATGGTGATTGTTGAGTTAGTTAAATGACCATTCACATGATATATATACATTAGTAACAAATTTACATCAGTATTAATAGAAATGAGTTATGTGAATGGCCATTCACATTAGATGAATTAGCATTCACATTAGTTGAATGGTCATTCACATTAGATGTGAATGGTGAAATGACTAATGTGAATGGCCATTCACATTGGTTAAATGACCATTCACATTATAGATTTATGACCTTTTAGATGATACATTTCATTGTTTACATGTTTTACAAGAAGATGATATTTGTTACATATCTTTCAGGAGCTATGAGAGATGAGCATTCAAGTCATGATGCAAGTCATGATGCTTCACATCAATGTGAAGGTAAAAAACACATTTAGTTGATTACTAGATTTATCATTCACACTAGTTGTTATTTTTTATTCATTTTGAATTGTATCAATTGCAGGTCATTCGGATTTGTTGAAAGATGATGATTTTGGGTTGTCAGAGTTTGTTAAAGATGATTTTGTTGAGGCTGGTGATCATACATTAGCTGAATCTGAAACCTCAGAAGCGAGTGATCGAGGTGCTGCCATAGAGCGACAAAAGAAACGGAGGAGGACGGGTACCGAGATTGAACCTCCATCATTACGTACAAGGACATCTCCTAAACCGTTGTTTTTAGCAATTAAATCCTTGGAAGATGTTCAAAAGGACGCCATCAAGGAGATGGGTTTTGCAAGCTTACTTTGGTTGCGTATTGACGAGATTCCTTCGGCTGTTGCATTTTGGGTTGTTAACAATTTAGATACGGATGCTCTTTGTATTCGTACGTCGAGGGGGGAAATTCCAATTTCCCGTGAAGTGGTTCATGATATCCTTGGTTTTCCTTTGGGTTCTATCCCCTTGGTCAATGAACAGAAAAGGGTATATAATGATAGTGTTTCCAAACGTTGGAAGCAGCACATCAATCTTCCTGGTGGCAGTATTCGTCCGAGCAGTGTGTCGGAGAAGATTCAACAGATGAAGAAAGATAGTTTTATGTTTAGGATTGATTTTCTTGTTTTGGTTGTGTCGACAATGGTTGGGGGTACGAAGTTTGGGTCTGTGAATCAGAGGTTTCTACCATCGATTACAGACGATTGTGTCGTTAAAGATTTTGATTGGTGTGGTTTTGTTCTTGATGCTGTTAAGACTTGCAAAAATGATTGGGATCCCTCGAATAAAAGTTCATTTTTTATAGGTCCTTTGACTTTTTTGGTGGTATGTGAAAATTCTTAATATTTCATTAGTATATTTGAATTACTTATCGAAGTTTGTTTAATATTATTATGATTTTTTTACATTTTATGCAGTTATTATACGTCGATGCTGTTTCATGTGAGATTCCACCAATGATACGTACACGACCGGCCATTAGAACGTGGAATTCAGATGAGCTACGCCAACGCGAAATTTTTGAATTAAACAACGGTGGTTTTGGTATGTTGGAGATGCAAGAGGCTTGGCTGTCAACTCAAGAACATGACAGGCTTGTGTATGAACAACTTAATCCAGAGTTGACTCAAAACCTTCACTCCCAAGGTTGTCTTAGCCAGGACTTCGAACAAACTCAGAAAATGGAGGTACAGCTATCATACAACATTAACACTACATGTGTTTTTTAAAAGCCGAAAATGTGAATGGTCATTCATCTAATGTGAATGGTCATTCACATTAGGTTAATGACCATTCACATTAGTTATGAAACATTTAATTTAGCTGAATGACCACTGACATAACTGTAATAAAGTAGTAACCAATTCACTATGCTGTGAATGGCCATGTGAATGGCCATTTAAGCAATGTGAATGGCCATTCACATTACAGACCATTTACCATTCACATGGATTAACATTCACATTAGGTGAATGACCACAGACCATGCTTATGTTTATTTTGTGAATAATGAATTTACAGGATGAAGTGGACAAGCTTGAAAGGTATCTTGATAAGGTTAAAGATACAAAGTCGATTTTGGAGCAGCGTATGATGAGCTTGTTATTCGAGTACCCTTCTGACGATAGGGTGTTAAATGTTAAGAAGCGTTGGGATACTTTGTTCTGTCCTAAGGACCATGTTTTTGGTACTCATTTAATGTTTTACAAAATTATTTAATATAAAACCACATTAGGTTTGTTTTATATATTCTTACATTTGTATTTCTTAAACTTTTTATAGACCAAGAAAAAGATGTTGAAGAAAGAGATGTTGAAGAAAGAGATGTTCAAGATAGAGACGTTCAGAGTCAAGAGGATGTTATGCGTGTTGTTTCGGATTTGAGAGATGTATTTGGTACATAGTTAATGTTTTATAAATTATGTAACAAGATTCATGTGATTCATGTTCAATCTTGATGTATTTGTTTTTGTAATAAGGTGATGATAATGTGAATGACGAGGAGATGATTGAGAAATCTCCTGTTAATGTGAATGATGAGGAGATGATTAACAAATCTGCTGTTAATGTGAATGATGAGGAGATGATTCAGAAATCTCCTTTTAATGAAGGTATTTTGTTTATTACTTATGCTATGGTTTGTTATAGCATCAACAACAATAATTATGTTTTGTTAATGTATTGGTAGGTGAACCAACTGTTGGTGCTAGTGAGAGTAAAGAAGATGAATCTGTGCAGGAAACACCATCTGAGCTGATAAAGGTTTGTAATGGATTATTGACATTTTGTATAATTGGAAAACATTATTTTAGTAATGTGAATGGTGAAATGACTAATGTGCATGGCCATTCACATTAGAAGAATGACCATTCACATAACTCATAAAATGATAATATTGATCTATATTTCAACTAATGCATATATTTCACAACAATCAACATTCATATTAGCAGACTCAGCATTCACGTGATGCATTTAAGTTATACTAAGTTGTGGATGGCTATTTAACTAATGTGAATGCAATTTCAACTAATGTGAATGGTAATTAACCTAATGTGAATGGCCATTCACATTAGTCATTTCACCATTCACATGACACATTTCAAATAATGATGTTTTTTCTATGTTTTAGACGTATGTATCAGAAAACATTCAAGCTGGAAATGTTGAGGTCCAAGCTGTTGACCTGAAAGGAAAAGATGTGGCGGTTGAGCCGACAATCCAGGAGGAGAAAAGGATTAAAAAGGTTTCTGACGCGTTGAAGTCTCCTTTTATGAATCGTGTTGTAGACATGAATGTGAAGTTGTCTGCTTTGGAAGAAGCTGTAGTAGACAACATTTTTTCGTTTACTAGAGATGAACAGTGAGTTCCTTTAGTTTTGATTCACTTTTAATCATTTATTATTTTAGCTTTTATGTGTTTATATTCATCGGTCACAACTTATTGATCATCATTCACATTTGCAGTGATGTTATTTGGAACAATGGATCATTGTTCGGTCTTCGCAGTGTTTTTGAGACAATGATACCTGGTGAATATGCATCAATTCATGTATTGGATTGTTGGATATCTATTCTGAATTATCAAGAGAAATTTAGGAATGCCTCTTCTCGAAGCCGTTTTTTTGTTCATGCTGGATCGTTGGTTAGTAAAAGATTACAACGATGAACTGAGATTACAAATATGAACTGATTATGTTTTGTTAATTTTCAATTTGTATTACTTTTATTACATGTTCGTGTTAAAATTATTTTCATTTTTGTTGTGGTGTTTTAGGCTTATTCATACGATCTTTCTCTTATACCTGATCGAGCGGATCGGTATGTGCATTTTCGTAGCTGCTTGATGCAGTCTTTCATTGATCGTCCAGATGCAAAGGATTTAAAGAATGTTGATCTGGTAAGAATGTTGTGTTGTCATTATTTAATGAATAAGTGGATGTCAATATTTAAATATTTCATGGTTTTTTATTTTGTGTATTTGCAGGTGTTTTTCTCAATTAACATACACTCACACATGTGGTGTATTTGTTTTGATTTGAGGCACCCAGCTGTTGAAGTTATCGATAATCAATCAACGGATGTTCCGTTTGAAAACAAATATGGTCTTGTGCCCGCTGAAATTGTAAGTATCATCAGTAACATAATACATACAGTATGTCACAAATGATCATTTTATAACTGCACTTACTGTTTTTATTATTCAATTAATGTGAATGGTCATTCATCTTATGTGAATGGCCATTCACATACATTAAACATACCATTCACAAGACTAATTTCAGAAATAAGCCTAGATCATTCATACATTTAATGTTATTGATATTAATTGTAGACTTGCTGATATGATTCATCCAATGTGAATGCCCTTATAGTGTATGTGAATGGTCATTCACATTAGCAGAATGACCATTCACATTGTTTATTTCAGAAATAATATCCTTATAAAAGTTTACCAGTATTTGTAGATATGATGTTGATATTACATACAAATTTCTTTTGCAGCAAGCAATGTTTGTACAATATATGCGTGAAGTTTCTCACCCATCAGCCGATAGGATCGAGATGATTGATCCTTTCAGGCTAGAGATGGTATGGCGTTCCTGTTTGAACCATGTTGATTGCTGTATATTTACAATGCGGCATTTGGAAACATATATGGGAGACCCTACCTGGTTATGTGGCTTCAAACTTCATATGAAGTTACAGAAGCCACAATTAGACCATCTGCGTCGCCGCTATCTTTCTAAAATTCTGCTTCATGACATCAATATGAATGCTGAGGACATGCATAATGAAGCTGTTGAATGGCAGGAGAGGCCTAAGAATGAGAGGGTGCGGTTGTTGAAGGAAGCTAACAAAAACAAGGCTCAACGTATGAACAAATGATACAAATTCAGACTGCATTTTAGTTTATTTTCTTATTTTGAACATGTACAAGTGGTTTAACAACAGAACTTTTTAGTTGTTTGTTAGCTATTTTTAAATACAATATATATATATATATATATATATATATATATATATATATATATATATATGCAACAGTTTATGCAACTTATTGTTATGCTTAATAGTAGGATGTGCATTATTTAAACTAATAATATAAACGAGATACTAAAAATTAATAACATCAACCAATGTGAATGGTCATTTAACCAATGTGAATGGCCATTCACATTGGCAATTTTACCATTCACATTGGTTGTATGATATCAGAACATGACATGTAAAAAAAATATTGTCAACTACTTTTTGTGAATGGTCATTCATCTAATGTGAATGGTCATTCACATTAGCAAATCTCCATTCACATAAGACTAATTGGACCATTCACATGAGCAGATATTACTTAGATATATATTTTATTTCAGTAACAATATATGTATCGTACTTTTTGTATATAAAATAACTATGTAAATGAATAACAAGTCATTAATCACTATTCATTACATGTATTGTATCACTCATTGTCTATGTATTTTCTATTTTCTTTCACTGTGCATCTTTTTTTGGACAATTCCTTGAATCATGGTTTGATAGCTCATTACATATTTTGCATTTTCGTGGAGCTCTTGCACTTTTTGTTATTGCCTTCTCTCGATCACTTGTCAATCTTTTTGAGGTTCCACATCCTTTGTTTCTTATTCCTTGCGGTGGAAGTATTGTAATATCATTTGGTTGAGGAACACCCAACAATTGCTCTATGACATCTTTCTTTTTGCTAACATGTTTATCACGACCCGCAGTTAATTCCATTATCAACTCATGATGTCTCCTTTTTGCATTTTCAATAGCCTCCTCATCACCTAGTAACACTTGTATACAATATGCAAGATCCCCATACATATCACGAACGTTTGCCTCAAACTTTGTTGACTTTTTTGATGCTTGTGGTGTTGTATGTTGTAAATTTGCAAGGCTGATTGTGAATACATTCTTTGTCCATCGTAGAGGTATGTACTTTTCAGGTATGTCATCCACCTCATGAATCCTGAAGACATAAAATATATGTCGGCATAGGATGCCGAACCTTTCGAAATGCATGCAGCTACAAGTTATATTTACATCTTTCTCATCGAAAACTACCTGTAGATAATTAATATGGTTGCTATCATCAGGTTTCAGTTAATGTGAATGGTCATTCATCTAATGTGAATGGCCATTCACATTGGTTAAATGATCATTCACATTAACTGAAACAATTGAAAAAATAATATTGTAAACACATTTGAACCAATGTGAATGGTTATTCAGTTAATGTGAATGACCATTCACATTAGTTATATGACCATTCACATGAGGATACAGTGATCATTAATACTATTTTCACATTTCAACCAATGTGAATGGTAATTCAGTTAATGTGAATGGCCATTCACATTAGTTATATGACCATTCACATGAGGATACAGTGATCATTAATACTGTTTTCACATTTCAACCAATGTGAATGGCAATTCAGCTAATGTGAATGGCCATTCACATTGGTTGAATGACCATTCACATAACTCATTTCAGAAATAATATAATTATAGCTGTCCCTCAAAACATAAAACATACAAAGATATCATTAATTTCAGTGTGATGAAGCTTACTTGTACTGCTTTTTTAACTCGTATGTCGCTTCCAACCTCTTTTAGTGTATACGTCTTAGTCTCTTCGTCGTTGTCAATTGAAATTGGCAGCACACCAAATGAACTCTTAATGATTTCTTCTTGGATTGTAGCAAAGATCTTGAACGTGAACATTTCTGATGCCTTTTTTTCCATGTTCAGCCCCGTATTCAAATCCAACCTCTTTGTTCTCGATTCGTAATCCAAGGTCCTTTGCATGTTCCTTTGAGAGTCCAATGCGCTATCGAACCGACTAAAAAAGTCAACCAAATTGGAGGTGTTTTTCAAGTAATGGTTGAAGAAGTTGTTTTGTCCCTCCGATAAAGACGTTGTTCTCATCAATCCCGACATTGGAATGTCTCGAAAAAATGCAGGTATCCACTCATCTCTAATGTCATAAAGATCATTGAACCATTTATGATTCTGAAGATCAAATTCGACCATTATCTTGTTCCATTCAACCTCGAATTCATCTACATCAATATTTTGGTTCCAGACAACGTCCATCAATCGCTTTGAGAAAGGTGAATCTTTTGTGCATAATGTTGGTACCTTTTTGACAGGTAAACATGTTAGCATCATATCAAGTTAATGATCAAGCAGCAAAACATGTGAATCTGAATTTTTTTATAAATACCTTAATTGCAAGCTTATCCATTATATGCCACATGCAGAAACGGTGGACAGCCGTTTTCAAAACTAATTTCACTGCCTTTTTCATTGATGGATCTTGGTCCGTTACAACAATATTTGGTTCTCGTCTATGTACGCATATAAATGCATTGAGTAGCCATTTGTATGATTCTATATCCTCCTTACTCAGCAGCCCAGTGCCAAATGAAACACACTTTTTATGATTGTTAATTCCGGTGAATGGGACAAGAACCATATCATGCCTGAAAATATTTAATCACAATTCATATTTAAGCATTCACATTATGATTGTCAATATACGTCTAATGTGAATGGTCATTCAGCTAATGTGAATGACCATTCACATTAACTGAATTACCATTCACATTGTATTAACAGTCAACATTTTAATCATATACTTACTTGTTTGTGCTGTATGTTGCATCGAAGGACACTATGTCACCAAAAGCAACATAGTTTGCCACTTCTACTTCATCTGCCCAAAATATTGCATTGAGGAATCCACCATCTTTTATTGAGTGGTGAAAATGAAAGTCTTTAACATTTTCAGATTTCTTTGTATACTTTTCAACAATCATTTGTGCGTCACTACCTCCAACATAGCAGTTTAAGTCTCTTTTAAAGTTCTTGAAATCTGTCCTGGTTGCCCAACACAAGGGTATCCTCCAGATATCTCTTTGCATAGCTTGTGGATGTTTACAGCACCGATATTTGTGTTTGATGCCTTTTGAATCATTATTTGTTGATCAAAGTTTAGCTTCCTTGATGATCGCATGAGATATGCATCTTCGGATGACACAAGACAGTGATTGTGGGCCTCATTAAATTTGTAAACCTCAAACTTCCCTTCATCTGTTATACGGAATCGTATTTGTGCTTTGCAATCACTTTTAGCTGAAGGTACCACACGCTTCTGTTGCTTCTTTCCTTCTAAGCTGCTGTGTTTTGATTTTTCAGATATTCCTTCTTTGTTACATACTACTGCCCTCATTCTCTCTTCACCTTTAACGCCTCTTTTTAGAGTGGATAAACGTGTATCAAATCCAGCCAAACGTGCATATGTTTTATAAAAATTAATCCCTTCATCCAAAGTATTGAAAATCATTTGTTCTCGTGGCTTGACGTCTTCGGGTAAAACTGGAATCCAATACATATGCCCCCCTGGTGTCGTTTGAATTAAAAATGCTTCTTCCTCTTCATCTATATGAAAACAACAATGAATGATGAAACAGTAATATTGGTCATTCATCCAATGCTAAAAGTCAATGTAACAGTAATAACAGCAACCAATGTGAATGGTGAAATTAACTAATGTGAATGGTCATTCACATTAGCTGAATTACCATTCACATTTGTAAAATAATATCAGCTCAGCCCAACATTTGAATCTTAGCATTGTCAACCACTAACAAACATCAACAAGAATAATGACAAACAATAACAATGGTCATTCATCTAATGCTAAAATTCAATGTAACAGTAACAACAGCAACCAATGTGAATGGTGAAATTAACTAATGTGAATGGCCATTCACATTAGCTGAATTACCATTCACATTTGTAAAATTATATCAGCTCAGCCCAGCATTTGAATCTTAGCATTGTCAACCACTAACAAACAGCAACAAGAATAATGACAAACAGTAATATTGGTCATTCATCTAATGCTAAAATTCAATGTAACAGTAACAACAGCAACCAATGTGAATGGTGAAATTAACTAATGTGAATGGCCATTCACATTAGCTGAATTACCATTCACATTTGTAAAATAATATCAGCTCAGCCCAGCATTTGAATCTTAGCATTTTCAACCACTAACAAACAGTAACAAGAATAATGACAAACAGTAACAATGGTCATTCTTGTAACCATTGTAATTCTCAAATCTATCAAACATTAATAACATCGACCAATGTGAATGGTAAAATTGCCAATGTGAATGGCCATTCACATTGGTTAAATGACCATTCACATTGGTTGAACCATATCAGCACAGCATGTATGCTGTTCATCGTCAACTACTAACAAACAGTAACAAGATTAAGGACAAACACATTCAATGGTCATTCATGTAACACTCAAATCCTAAAATCTATCAAGCAGTAATAACATGAACCAATGTGAATGATCATTCAGCTTATGTGAATGGCCATTCACATTAGGAAAATGATCATTCACATTAGTGAAATAATATCAGCACCTTACATTAGTCCTTTTAATTGTCAATTACGTTATGTGAATGCTCAATCTTCTAATGTGAATGGTCATTCACATTAGGTAAATGTCCATTCACATTTGATGAACGACGAGAACAGCAACGTTACACTTCATCTTCTTCATACCAACAATGTTAAATGTATTTCATCGATATTGCATACAAAAAAAAACAAGGAATTCAATGTGAATGGTCATCCTACATTAGATAATTGCTGTACATTGAACTTACTGTGTTTTCCTTCATCTTCGCTATTAGGGTTTTTGTTTTCAGCAACAACATGTAAAGATTGCCCCTCTATATCAATCGATTCCTCCATGAATGTAGAATTGCTTCCTCCCTGATTTGTTGTATTTAATTGAGAGATTTCAGAGGATTTCGTACATGTGAATGGTTTTTTCGTATAGGAACGTCGATCGTGCCAGCACTGATTTCGTACATGTGAATGGTGATTCCATGAATGTACAACCATTACCTTAATGAAGCAGAAATCTTCTTGTATTGGAAAGTCGATCCTACCCCTCGCACTTTTTTTTCAATCCGATGGTTGATGATTGGTACGCTCAGGAACCAAATTCTATATATATATATATATATATATATATATATATATATATATATATATATATATATATATATATATATATATATATATATATATATATATATATATATATATATATATATATATATATATATAAAATTGTGTGTTTTTTCTTAATGTATATGAACATTGTTAGCGTGAATTGGTTTGTATTATTTCATGTATTGATTCGTAAACATGTAATATACACATATATTTGTTACATCAACAACAAAATCAGAATCTATAATGAGTAGATGATATTTGAATTGATGAATCAATGAATCCAGATTGAGGTCTGCGTGCTTCATAAACAAGAACTTATATGGTAAAAGTTTTACAAAATAAAATTATATATAATTTCTACGTGATATATAATATTAAGAATTAATCTAATTGAATAAATATGATATTTTGATGTTTAGTTAAAAGGATAATAATTAAATAAGGGTATAATGATTGATAATAAATAACTAATATTAATTATGTGTTTTAATATAATTAAATTAATGAATTAAGGTGTAAATGATTAATGATGTTTAAGAGGGATATATGTGATATTAATAACATAAGTTGGGTATATGTGATATTATGAGGTTTAGAAGGGATATATTTATGATATTAGAATTTTAAATTGAATATATATATATATATATATATATATATATATATATATATATATATATATATATATATATATATATATATATATATGATATTACAAAGTTTAGAAAAAAAACCAATTTTTGAGAGCCATCAAGCAATTGGAAAAAAAAAAAAATTTTTGAGAGTAAGAATCAGCTGATATACAACTTTTGATCCCTTGCTCCCATTCGTGTACTCTCTAACTCAAAATCTTTGTCAACACAGTCAATCGTCCGGTACCTATTAATATACAGGTTCATACTCAAAATATTTATTATATATTTAGGTTTGATAGCGATTAAACAAGGTTATTGAGTTGTAAAGTTTTTAGTTTTAACATTATATAATTATAAGTTTTTTGTTAATTTATTACTTTCACTTGAATTTTGCTTATTTGAATATACATGTATATTTATAGGGCTCATTTTAAGCTTTTGTCCCATAGCCTAAAAATGATTGGACCAACCCTGATTGTGCCATTCATTTCTCATTTGTTCCATTCGTATGACCAAATTATGATGAGCTGGACGATCAATTGTTTCCTCATCAACGAAGTGTTAGCGCTAAAATGTATAGCAAAAACTAAGGGTGTTCAAAAGATTCTGAAATCGAAAAATCGATACGAAAAACCGTTCCGATTTTAAGGTTAACCGAACCGGTTTTTTTATTATTTTCGGTTTGGTTAACCGAACTGGAAAAAATCTTCGGTTCGGTTTCGGTTTAGGTTCACGATTTTGACGGACGGTTAACCGAAAAACTGAAATAAATTTTAATTATATATTTTTTAAATTTTATGCCTATAAATATTAATATTTATCCCAACAATATTTAAAATTATAACTTATTTTTAAATTCAAAACAACTAAAATGTACACTAGAACAATTTAATTTAAAAAGATTATAAAATAGTTTTTTGTTTCTATTAGATTTTTAAAGATAATATTCAATCTTTTAAGGATATTATATAGATAATTTGTAGTTTTATTTCTCGCTTTTATTATTTTAGACATTTAAAGTTTTTAGAAACTAATGTGTTGAAATTTTTTAATTTAAAAAATTAATTGATAAAATAAAAAATGGTTAATTGGTTAATCGAATAACGGAACCGAAAAAACCGGTTAACCGGCTTTTTAGGTTTAGGTTCACGATATTTTTGAACCAGTATCTCCGGTTAACCATCCAAAATGCGATTTCGATTCGGTTAACCATCCATGAACACGCCTAGCAAAAACTCTATGAAGCAAAAAAATCTAATATTTTGTTTAAAAAAGTTACTAATGTATTTTATTAAACACATACATTTCATACAAACATAATTATGGTAATGCAGCATATACATATACATACACAATCCCTCTTCAATGAAGTTGAAAAAAATCTAAACATGAAATAGGAAGGGAAAAATGGACGACAAGAAACAAAAGCATATCGATAACAATGCATATAAATCGAAGAATCACATCGACAACTAGTAATAGAAATCAAATTATACATACAAATCAAGAACACCAATAGTCGAAATAAACCTGAAAATCAAAATATACAAACCTCGAAATACTATGAAAGTGATAGGATGAAAGTCGCCGGTGAAGAAACGTGTCTAACGGAAAGTTACCAAAAAAAAAGGAGCTCGTCAAAAATCTCAAGAGGAAAGCACGTTTTAGGGTTTGGTGTGTGGTGGGGGATGTGACTTGTACGTGACCGATTTTTTATACCTTTGCATAAATGCCCTATCCCATTCTCCTTGTTTCTAAACCGGAAATTAAAACTCAGTTCTTCATATTTCAAAGCCAAACGAAGAGAATGCAAAAAAGAAAAAAAAATACTTTTTTATTTCCCGTCTTTGATTAGGGGTGTAAACGAGACGATTAAATATAATAAAAAAAATATTTATTATATATTTAGGTTTGTTAGCGATTAAACAAGGTTGTTGAGTTGTAAAGTTTTTAGTTTTAACATTATATAATTATAAGTTTTTTGTTAATTTATTACTTTCACTTGAATTTTGCTTATTTGAATATACATGTATATTTATAGGGCTCATTTTAAGCTTTTGTCCCATAGCCTAAAAATGATTGGACCAACCCTGATTGTGCCATTCATTTCTCATTTGTTCCATTCGTATGACCAAATTATATATATATATTGCCGACGGAGCAGAGAGAAAAAATGCTCACGTGGCGCAATATTAGTGGTAAAAATTCCGAAAAGTTTGGCTTATTTGGCGCAATATAATTGGCTAAAATTCAGAAAATTATGGCGACTGATTTGACGCAATATAATTGGTTAAAAATTCCAAAAATAATGGGATTCTCCCCACTATTTTAGCTCGATGAGATTCCACATAATTATCAAGATTTTTCTACATATTTTAATGTTTCTGCAATTTAAATATGTAGATTTTCCGGAAAGAAAAAAAATGACAATAAAATTTCAAATTTCACTGTTGGAAATCGTTGTAATTTGGTTTATCAAGTAAAATAAAAATAACAAATCTGATTTAATCCGCTAGAAAATTTCAAATTTGTAGTGCTGGAAATGGATGCAATCTGATTTATCAAGTTAAATAAAAATAAGAAATCAAATTTTATCGGCTATTGTATAACTGAAATATTAAGATATGCAGAAAAACACTGGATAATATCATAATGCAGGAAAAAAGACTCAAACTTGAATAATAAATATTCCCAGCAGCATATTTATCAAGTTATCAATTCTTTATATAATTTGAAACCTGATAATTATTATATGTTTATTTAACGAGTTAAATGTAACCAACTATGAGATAAAACATGTTTTATTGAAGTTACGTACTAATATATATTTACACACACACACACACACATACATACATACATACATACACACACACACACACACACACACAGTCCAGTAGGCATAATCAATATTGATAAAAAAAACTGCATCAGCAGTGTCTGCGTAAAGAAAACTATATCGTTTCAAGATGAACTTCACGTATGCTAATCAACCAGATGAAGAGTCGAAGACGTTTTCAACTCCTGCAGAAAAAATTGATAGTATCTTTTTTAATATTCTTTCAATATTTTGAAAATGATGTACATATATACTATAATACGCATAGCATATATATGTTTGATACTTATGATGTTGCTGTTTCTTCATTTATTTCTGTATCAATTCAATGAACACACACAGAGGTTACGAGACACACACAACACTCCGAGACTATTTAGTCTCGGAGCCTGACATTAATATGCAAACACACATATTCAAACACATAATCGCACACTGCACACACTCACAACTCATATCTTTCTGTTTTTAACTTTTTCAGCAGCAACATAAGGTAGGATAAATGGCAATTGATACATAAAATTGATCAATAAACATCCTTGCTAATTAAGTTGCCAAAGGTCGAAGGCCATTTGACCTTCTTGCCCATTTTTACGGACAGAACTTAAGCTAAACACACCTGGACAGCACACTAATACTGCACTTATTTTCTGTTTTGATCTTATTTTCCAGCAATAGAAATGTAAAGATTAATGACAATTAATACTTGCATTTGAATCAACAAACCACTTAGAAATCAATTAAAGGTTAGGCCGAAGGCCAATTGGGCTTATTAGCCAGCCATTTCTCGACAAAAACGAAAGCTAATATACACATATGTAATTCACGCACAACACAAAGACTTAATCATTCTGTCTTTTATCTAATTCAAGCAGCAAAATCAAATAAATAAAGGGCGATTTAGACACACAAATGGTCAACAAACACTCCAAGATAATTATGAATTCCAGATTGGCCACGAGCAATGATTATAATGATGGAAAATACTTGAGAAAAACATTTAATAAAATAGCAAGGTCAACAACTTGGCAAACCTTTAAAGAAAATTAAATTGAAACTAAAAACATGATATACGAGTAGTTGAGTAATACAAGTTATATAATTTTGTTCATGTAGTAAGTGTCTTTCTTGTATTTGAATTGCATTGTTTTTTTTATGTTTTAAATTAGTTTAATGTATATTTTTAATTTTAAACATAGAAAGGATATTTCATAATGATATGTTGACTTTTATCGAACAAAATATAACAGTTTCAATAAAATATAATGTAAGGATTAAAATGATTAAAAATAATAATATTAAGAGATCAAAATTATATAACATGAAAATATAATGATTTTTTTCAATATTAACACTGATATTTACGATAGATGAAACTAAGTTTAGATATAACAAATATAATATGAAATATATTTGATGTTGTATTAAAACTATTACTGAAATGTAAATATAATAAACTGACAATAATGAAGATTATAAAATTTTAAACAAACAAACCTCAAATATAATTGCGTGTAGTAATTTTCATGATAAAGTTAAATATTTTTTTTTCTTAACAAACAATGTATAAGAGAATATATGTATAGTCTTTCAAAATTAAATATTTTTTTGTGTAATTGTTTAATTAAAAAAGGATTAATTTTAAAATAAATCACCCGGGCAACGCACGGGTATTCAACTAGTTATGATGAGTTGGACGATCAATTGTTTCCTCATCAATGAAGTGTTAGCGCTAAAATGTATAGCAAAAACTAAGGGTGTTCAAAAGATTCTGAAATCGAAAAATCGATACGAAAAATCGTTCCGATTTTAAGGTTAACCGAACCGGTTTTTTTATTATTTTCGGTTTGGTTAACCGAACTGGAAAAAATCTTCGGTTCGGTTTCGGTTTAGGTTCACGATTTTAACGGACGGTTAACCGAAAAACTGAAATAAATTTTAATTATATATTTTTTAAATTTTATGCCTATAAATATTAATATTTATCCCAACAATATTTAAAATTATAACTTATTTTCAAATTCAAAACAACTAAAATGTACACTAGAACAATTTAATTTAGGAAGATTATAAAATAGTTTTTTGTTTCTATTAGATTTTTAAAGATAATATTCAATCTTTTAAGGATATTATATAGATAATTTGTAGTTTTATTTCTCGCTTTTATTATTTTAGACATTTAAAGTTTTTAGAAACTAATGTGTTGAAATTTTTTAATTTAAAAAATTAATTGATAAAATAAAAAATGGTTAATTGGTTAATCGAATAACGGAACCGAAAAAACCGGTTAACCGGCTTTTTAGGTTTAGGTTCACGATATTTTTGAACCAGTATCTCCGGTTAACCATCCAAAATGCGATTTCAATTCCGTTAACCATCCATGAACACGCCTAGCAAAAACTCTATGAAGCAAAAAAATCTAATATTTTGTTTAAAAAAACTACTAATGTATTTTATTAAACACATACATTTCATACAAACATAATTATGGTAATGCAGCATATACATATACATACACAATCCCTCTTCAATGAAGTTGAAAAAAATCTAAACATGAAATAGGAAGGAAAAAATGGACGACAAGAAACAATAGCATATCGATAACAATGCATATAAATCGAAGTATCACATCGACAACTAGTAATAGAAATCAAATTAAACATACAAATCAAGAACACCAATAGTCGAAATAAACCTGAAAATCAAAATATACAAACCTCGAAATACTATGAAAGTGATAGGATGAAAGTCGCCGGTGAAGAAACGTGTCTGACAGAAAGTTACCAAAAAAAAAAGGAGCTCGTCAAAAAATCTCAAGAGGAAAGCACGTTTTAGGGTTTGGTGTGTGGTGGGGGATGTGACTTGTACGTGACCGATTTTTTATACCTTTGCATAAATGCCCTATCCCATTCTCCTTGTTTCTAAACCGGAAATTAAAACTCAGTTCTTCATATTTCAAAGCCAAACGAAGAGAATGCAAAAAAGAAAAAAAATACTTTTTTATTTCCCGTCTTTGATTAGGGGTGTAAACGAGACGATTAAATATAATAAAAAAATATTTATTATATATTTAGGTTTGTTAGCGATTAAACAAGGTTATTGAGTTGTAAAGTTTTTAGTTTTAACATTATATAATTATAAGTTTTTTGTTAATTTATTACTTTCACTTGAATTTTGCTTATTTGGATATACATGTATATTTATAGGGCTCATTTTAAGCTTTTGTCCCATAGCCTAAAAATGATTGGACCAACCCTGATTGTGCCATTCATTTCTCATTTGTTCCATTCGTATGACCAAATTATGATGAGTTGGACGATCAATTGTTTCCTCATCAATGAAGTGTTAGCGCTAAAATGTATAGCAAAAACTAAGGGTGTTCAAAAGATTCTGAAATCGAAAAATCGATACCAAAAACCGTTCCGATTTTAAGGTTAACAGAACCGGTTTTTTTATTATTTTCGGTTTGGTTAACCGAACTGGAAAAAATCTTCGGTTCGGTTTCGGTTTAGGTTCACGATTTTAACGGACGGTTAACCGAAAAACTGAAATAAATTTTAATTATATATTTTTTAAATTTTATGCCTATAAATATTAATATTTATCCCAACAATATTTAAAATTATAACTTATTTTCAAATTCAAAACAACTAAAATGTACACTAGAACAATTTAATTTAGAAAGATTATAAAATAGTTTTTTGTTTCTATTAGATTTTTAAAGATAATATTCAATCTTTTAAGGATATTATATAGATAATTTGTAGTTTTATTTCTCGCTTTTATTATTTTAGACATTTAAAGTTTTTAGAAACTAATGTGTTGAAATTTTTTAATTTAAAAAATTAATTGATAAAATAAAAAATGGTTAATTGGTTAATCGAATAACGGAACCGAAAAAACCGGCTAACCGGCTTTTTAGGTTTAGGTTCACGATATTTTTGAACCAGTATCTCCGGTTAACCATCCAAAATGCGATTTCGATTCGGTTAACCATTCATGAACACGCCTAGCAAAAACTCTATGAAGCAAAAAAATCTAATATTTTGTTTAAAAAACTACTAATGTATTTTATTAAACACATACATTTCATACAAACATAATTATGGTAATGCAGCATATACATATACATACACAATCCCTCTTCAATGAAGTTTAAAAAAATCTAAACATGAAATAGGAAGGAAAAAATGGACGACAAGAAACAAAAGCATATCGATAACAATGCATATAAATCGAAGTATCACATCGACAACTAGTAATAGAAATCAAATTAAACATACAAATCAAGAACACCAATAGTCGAAATAAACCTGAAAATCAAAATATACAAACCTCGAAATACTATGAAAGTGATAGGATGAAAGTCGCCGGTGAAGAAACGTGTCTGACGGAAAGTTACCAAAAAAAAAAGGAGCTCGTCAAAAATCTCAAGAGGAAAGCACGTTTTAGGGTTTGGTGTGTGGTGGGGGATGTGACTTGTACGTGACCGATTTTTTATACCTTTGCATAAATGCCCTATCCCATTCTCCTTGTTTCTAAACCGGAAATTAAAACTCAGTTCTTCATATTTCAAAGCCAAACGAAGAGAATGCAAAAAAGAAAAAAAAATACTTTTTTATTTCCCGTCTTTGATTAGGGGTGTAAACGAGACGATTAAATATAATAAAAAAAATATTTATTATATATTTAGGTTTGTTAGCGATTAAACAAGGTTATTGAGTTGTAAAGTTTTTAGTTTTAACATTATATAATTATAAGTTTTTTGTTAATTTATTACTTTCACTTGAATTTTGCTTATTTGAATATACATGTATATTTATAGGGCTCATTTTAAGCTTTTGTCCCATAGCCTAAAAATGATTGGACCAACCCTGATTGTGCCATTCATTTCTCATTTGTTCCATTCGTATGACCAAATTATGATGAGTTGGACGATCAATTGTTTCCTCATCAATGAAGTGTTAGCGCTAAAATGTATAGCAAAAACTAAGGGTGTTCAAAAGATTCTGAAATCGAAAAATCGATACGAAAAACCGTTCCGATTTTAAGGTTAACCGAACCGGTTTTTTTATTATTTTCGGTTTGGTTAACCGAACTGGAAAAAATCTTCGGTTCGGTTTCGGTTTAGGTTCACGATTTTGACGGACGGTTAACCGAAAAACTGAAATAAATTTTAATTATATATTTTTAAAATTTTATGCATATAAATATTAATATTTATCCCAACAATATTTAAAATTATAACTTATTTTTAAATTCAAAACAACTAAAATGTACACTAGAACAATTTAATTTAGAAAGATTATAAAATAGTTTTTTGTTTCTATTAGATTTTTAAAGATAATATTCAATCTTTTAAGGATATTATATAGATAATTTGTAGTTTTATTTCTTGCTTTTATTATTTTAGACATTTAAAGTTTTTAGAAACTAATGTGTTGAAATTTTTTAATTTAAAAAATTAATTGATAAAATAAAAAATGGTTAATTGGTTAATCGAATAACGGAACCGAAAAAACCGGTTAACCGGCTTTTTAGGTTTAGGTTCACGATATTTTTGAACCAGTATCTCCGGTTAACCATCCAAAATGCGATTTCGATTCGGTTAACCATCCATGAACACGCCTAGCAAAAACTCTATGAAGCAAAAAAATCTAATATTTTGTTTAAAAAAACTACTAATGTATTTTATTAAACACATACATTTCATACAAACATAATTATGGTAATGCAGCATATACATATACATACACAATCCCTCTTCAATGAAGCTGAAAAAAATCTAAACATGAAATAGGAAGGAAAAAATGGACGACAAGAAACAAAAGCATATCGATAACAATGCATATAAATCGATGTATCACATCGACAACTAGTAATAGAAATCAAATTAAACATACAAATCAAGAACACCAATAGTCGAAATAAACCTGAAAATCAAAATATACAAACCTCGAAATACTATGAAAGTGATAGGATGAAAGTCGCCGGTGAAGAAACGTGTCTGACGGAAAGTTACCAAAAAAAAAAGGAGCTCGTCAAAAATCTGAAGAGGAAAGCACGTTTTAGGGTTTGGTGTGTGGTGGGGGATGTGACTTGTACGTGACCGATTTTTTATACCTTTGCATAAATGCCCTATCCCATTCTCCTTGTTTCTAAACCGGAAATTAAAACTCAGTTCTTCATATTTCAAAGCCAAACGAAGAGAATGCAAAAAAGAAAAAAAATACTTTTTTATTTCCCGTCTTTGATTAGGGGTGTAAACGAGACGAGACAACTCGTGAAATACTCCGGATCGACTTGTAAAAAACTTGAAATCGTCTCGCGGTTAATCGAGCTGAGCTCGAGCTACTCGAGTAGTAATCGAGTCAAGCTCGAGCATTAAATTAGTCTACTCGATAGACTGGCAGCCTAATCAAACCTAAGTTCACATGTTTACATTTTTATCCTTCAACTTTGTTATATTATATTTTTATCAATATTATATAAATTGATCAATAAGAAAAATAGGAAGGAATCAAACAATCAGTAAATCACATTCATGCCTTAGTTCTTAATGATATATTAGGACTGATTTGTCGTGTCATTGTAATAGATGATGAGAGAATCAAATGTATGGCTATGACTCAAACTATATAATCCTAAATCTAAAACTACATTCTTATATTTTATCATTTTTGTTTGTTGTTTAGATAAAATTGGATTGAATATTTTGTATATATATTTCGATTTCTTTTATGCCGAACTTAATCGAGCCGAGTCGAACCGAGGTCGATAGTATCGAGTAGTATTAAAGTCGAACTCGAGTTTCAAAACTAAGGCTTGATCGAACTCGAGTTGAGTTTCGAGCTCGAGTTTTATTGCCGAGTTCGAGCTCGACCCGACTCGACTCGACTCGATTACACCCCTATATTTGATTCTGGGTATTTATCAAACAATGAAATTGACATTACTTTTATTTTTCACTACCAAATACAACCTTAAACGGTAAAAAATAAAAATAAAAAAAGTCCAACAAATAATCGATAAATTTTGGGTCTGTTTTTTTTAATATTAACTGTTTTTAACTCTCAGTTAGAACCATTCCTCTTCGACCACCACCGCCACCGTCGTCCTCTTTATCGCCGCCACCACCTACGACCTCAGCCACAACCGACGGTCCGCTTTCCTTCATATCTTCTCGATTTGCTTCACTTGATTCCTCATCGGAGCAACTTTCCTCATCAAAGCATCTTCTCGTCAGATCTGCTCGATCTCCTTCACACGATTCCTTCAGATTTGCTCGATTTCCGTCATATATGCTCAGTCTCCTTTACTGGTACGTCATCCGGAGTGTTTGCGTTAAATGAATATATCATCCTATTCTCTCTTGTTTGTGTTCTCTTTCACTTTCGATTGGAATAAGTTGACGCTGTTCTCTAATTGAAGTATGATGCATCTGTTCTTTTGATTGATTTGCTAATTGTTTTTTATTCGTTTTAATCAATGTATTTGATTGTGATTTATGATGTTTATCTTGACAACCAATTCTTGTCTATCCAAAAGTTTTGTTCAAAGAAGAGAAAAAAAAGGTTGATCTTATGATTTTCTCATTCTCTTTAAAGATCTCTGAACTATGAACATCAAGTTGTTCTCTAATTGGAACCCTAATGCAGTTTGAACACAAAAACAAAATTCTCCAAGCTCCATGTAAGCACTTCGATTCTCATGCTTCAGTTTTATGTTTTGATTTTAATTACTTTCCCCCAACTTGTCTAAAAGAGTTTTTGTATTTTGGATATGCCTTTAATCTGTTTGGTGGAAGTCCAGTTCTATTAGGACTTTTGATAGTTATTAATTGAAGGTGTCCCCTATGATTGAATTCTCTACTTTTCTAAATTAGTTTTCGTATTTTGGGGATTGTCTAATTGGCTGTACAGCTTGATGAATAACCTGTTAGAAGTTTTGATGGCAAAGAAATGGGCATTGCCACATGATTGGTTTAAATGAGTTTTCTTGTATGTGGGGGAATGCCCACAAAGTGTTTGATGAAATTCCTGTTAGAACTTTTGATGGTAATGGAACGGGCAGGACCACATATTTGGATAAAATGAGGTTTGTTGTATGTTGGGAAATGCTTATAAGGTGTTTGATGAAATTCTTGTTAGAACTTGTGGTCATGAAACGGGCATAGCCACATGATTGGATTAAATGAGTGTTTAACTGTTTGCTGAAATAACTGTTAGAAATTGTAATGGTAATGAAATGGGGTTGGCCGGGTGATTACTTCATGGCTATAACACAAAGGATTATAGTTAATAAATCAGAAAAATCTAGCAAACAATAAACTGGAGGTATTAGTGATTTTGCATTAAATGTGCATTGTACTTGTATATTCAAGCTATTATTGTGATTTTGCATTACCGTTTTTGGCTAATTGTATTGTGAGATATTAGTGATATTTAAATAATGTCATTACATGTTATCAAAATCATTTTCTTTTCCAAAATGATTCGAATGATACATTTCTATCATTCAGATATTTATGAAAGTGTCTTTTTCATTTGGTGCTAGTTCTTTGAGAACAAGGAACTTTTCAGTCAGCAGATTAGCGTTTTAGTGAATGATTGCATCATCGTTTTTTGAGTGAGACCACATGATTTAAATTAATGGGATTTTGCTGATGGAATGAGGCTTTACTCTTTGCAAGGTGGATCGATTTTTCTTATCATTTTTCTTGCTTAGCTTCTGCTACTGCTAAGAATCAGGATTTGGCTAGAGATTGTATATTTGTTGGGTGAAAGCTACTCAGATATTCTCTGCACAAAAGCAACTGCTTGATCAGTTTGCTTGAAAGAGTGTTTTAATTGATTATGAGATGTTCAATATTACTACAATTGCCTCTACATCGGTCTTTAAAATCTTCCCTACATGGCAAAGTTTGGGAGAACAACTCGTTTGGGAAATCAAGCTATATGTGGGTTCAAATCATGCACAAAACCAATGGAGGAAGAAGACCTAAAAGGAAAATCTACCACAGAGTACATGAACTCGACAAAGCCATGGACCTCCAAAAGAAACCGACTGCGATCCTAAAGCTGAAAACGATTATCCAATCACAAAAGAACAAGTCTTTGCTTCTCAGGGACCTTGAAAAAGAAGTCGGCTTTATTCAAAAATGGAATTTCATAGCTATTATTGAGAAATACCCATCGATTTTCCATGTGAGTGGTGGTCACAAAGCACCACCTGCTGTCACCCTCACTAGAAAAGCTGAAAAGATTGCTGCTGAAGAAGCTCTAGCCAATGAACTCATGGAACCCATTTTGGTTAAGAATTTGAGGAAGTTGTTAATGTTGTCGGTTGATTGTAGGTTGCCACTTGACACCCTTGATTTCATTCAGCCTGAATTGGGTTTACCTACTGATTTCAAGAAATCTTTGATTCCTAAATTTCCAGACTTTTTCTCTGTGAAAGATGTAAATGGGAGATCCTGTGTTGAACTCGAAAATTGGGATTCTTCGCTTGCAATTACTGCCCGCGAGGAAAGATTTATGCAAGAAAGAATCATGGACACTTCTGGGTGTTTGAAAAGGGCCCGGATTTCAAAAGACGGAAACTTTCCTGGCCCTTTTGCTTTTCATTTAAAATTCCCCATTGGATTTAGACCTAACATGAATTATCTTCAAGAACTTGAAAAATGGCAGAAGATGGACTTTCCTTCACCTTACTTGAATGCAAAAAGATTTGATATTTCTGAACCAAAAGCTCGAAAAAGGGTCGTGGCAGTTCTTCATGAACTTCTTAGTTTGACCATTGAGAAGAGGTTGACTTCTGTTCAACTAGATGCCTTTCATTCAGAACTACGGTTACCAGCCAAATTGTTGCTATGTTTAATTAAGCACCATGGTATGTTTTACATCACCAACAAAGGTGTAAAGAGTACTGTTTTTCTTAAAGAAGCATATGATGGGTCAAGATTGATTAACAAATGTCCCATTTTATTGTTTAGGGATAAATTTGTAGCACTCAGCGGTAGGAGAGACATTGAAATGCCATCATGTGTCATATGAACAAGAATTTTGATATACTAAAAGTAGAGCCTTTTTCAATTTTTGTTCAATTCAATTGCCTTAGTTCTTTGTAATTGAATTTGGTTTTACTTTCTTTGTGTGCGATTGATTGTTCATAGATCTTTCTGGGGTGTTGGTGTGATGATAGACAGAGCTTGTAGTCTGCAGTCAGGAGCTAGGCACAAACGTTAAGCTCAAACATAGCAGTGGAATGAAGGGCTACCTTGAAACAGCGTAATAACTTGGATTATCAAAATCCTTTTATCTTTTTATTGTAAAATTGCACTTGATTCACTTCAAGGTGTGGCAAGTTTGGTAAAAAATTATGGATTTGCTAGGAATTTAATGGATTGGATAGTTTGAGCTTCTATACAGGACTTGTTTATGGGTGTGGTTGGGTCTGGGAAGGAATAATTGGCATAGGGGAATGTCAAAATGACCAAGTTCCGTTAGGCCAACTTTGGAGTTTTTTATACAGACGAATTGATGTAGTACAGGTGGATTAGAAATAGAGCAGGAAGAAACTGTATCTGATGGGGCAGGATTGGTTAATATGATATTTGGAGTGGATGGTGTGTTAGCGGCGTAGGGCGGGCTAATCCAATGGGAGGTGTTGGAGGAATGTTGAGCTGTATTCAGGTGGAATCAGCATACCCCAAGCTCTGCGGTTATAACCTGAAGACTGAATCAAGCCTGCAAAAGATGGGTGCGAAGAAGGAAAAGAGAACATAGATAGGGACCAATGGCGTGGAAGTGTCAAATTAGTTTAACGATGGGTCGATGGCCAATAGGTGATGGTAGGTACAGTCATTTTCACCACATATGGTGTTGTTATATAGAGATTTGAGGAATGAGGAATGAATGTAAAAATGGGTTCATTTATGACTGCCACCAAGTTTAACGTTGCTTCTCTGTCTGTCGGTGAAACCTGTCCAGGTACGTAAATTTCGTATTCTTGCTGTAGTGCTGTGGTATTTATCCTGCACATTACATGGTGTTGTTATGATTTGTATTCTGTTTTATTTCAACTTGTTTAGTTCATAGTTCTTGTTCAGGCATCCAAACTTTTGAAGTAATTGGTACGAGAATGCATTTATTTTTTTGTAATATGCCTGAATGTAACAAACTAGTATTTAACCGAACATGTAATTAAAGTATAAAGTTTGTCAGTTATCAGAATCACAACAAATAAAGTTTAAAGCTAAAAGTTAACGTTCTTGCAATGATAATTTCTGGACAGGTTCAGATAATTCTGAACAAAGTAATGAAGTTTAAAAGTTAAAGTATTGAAAGTGAGTCAAAGTTTATAAAGCCAAACCAAAATCCAGAAAGTCAAAGATTAAATCATGAGATAACTCAGGTGGTGGAGAAATCCGCTTGATAAAGTCAACAGCTAAGATTATTTCAATAAACTGTGAGTTATAGATATTCAGTTTTACATGCTTGATTCTGGTTGAGACATATTGTTGTTGATAGTTTACTTTGGCATACATATATGCTTAGCTGGATTGTGACCTGTTGATTTGAAGGATTGATGTAGTTTATATAACCATGCTTACATCACTCTTTATTTATATAAATAAGTTAATATTTTGGGTGTGTAGATGGGTGGACATAGTAGGCCTAGAGAAGACTCAATGAAATGGTTTGAAGAGTGTGAGTTGTATTTCTTAAAAATATTGGGTGAAAGGGTTAAGAGAGATCCTAATGGTGCACCAATTTTAAAGCAACTGATTGGAATGATATGAGTGGACAAATTTTTTAGAAGTTTGGGATAAAATATCCTCAAGAAAAACTTAAGGGAAAGTACAATCGTTTGAGAGCGGTTCATACCAAGTTCACCGACTTAATAACTAACACCGGTGTTACTTGAGATTCACATGACGGTACGATTTCAGCTAACGACACGGTTTGGGATGAGTTCTTAAAAAAGAAAGGCTGCAAGTTATATTCGTTGATGAGTATTGTCTTTAGTAGCTCTACTGCCTCTGGAGCATTTCATAATGCATCAACTACTGCTCCAGTCACCTCAGATAAAGAACATAGGATCGAGGCTGAGTACATGATGGAAGATGATGCAAATTCAGGAAGCAAGATTGAAAGTAAACGCAAGTCATCAGATAGCTTGGAGCATTGTATTGGGATGAGGAGGTCTAAAAAGACTTCTGGGAAAGAAAATATGAAGCGTTGCTGGAAAATTGGAGCGAATTAATGAAGACAAGAAAGGAGACATATCTGATGAAGCAACATACATACAAGGTTCATTGACAGATGAATCACTTGATACTTGTCTGGATTTGCTTAATGCACTTCCTGATGTAAGCAAAAGAGCATATAACAAAACAATTGATCGGTTTGAGAATACATACTATTGGAGATCATTTTTTAAGATGCCGAAGAAATGAGGAAGGATTGGGTTGATGGAAACGACAATAGTTAAGGTTTATTTGACTCAACGTTGGTTTTAAGTTTGTGACGTTGCTAGATATTGACTATGTTGGATTTGACTACCTTGGATTTAGATATGAAAGGGTAACCACCCTCTAGGGAGTGGGCCCCCATGTGAAATTAGTTATTTTAGTTTTTTGGTTTGAAAAATGTTTTTAGATTTAAAAACTAATATGATAGAAAAAAAATCATGTTTTTTGATTCTCATGAATTCCAAAACTGAAAACTACAATTACTATATGAATGAGTTTTCAGCATTCTCAATTGATTTTTGGAAAACTAAAAAAAAAAACATTTTCTTGAAAACTGAAATTGAAAACAAATGAAAAATTTTCGTCAAATGAACTCGTTGTGTTTTTGCTTTAAGTCCCTATGTGCTTATTGTTCTTGGAGATCCGTCCAATAACAACAAATGTTTGCATCGAAAAGCATCATGCTAATCAAGCTTGGCTTAGTGCCATTTTTTTTGTCGATAAGTACTTAAATCTTTGTCAACGTTGCATCGTGCGAGTTTTATTTTGTTGGATAATTGTACATTGTTTCAGTGTTTTTTTTAAAGTTAAACTGTTTGATGTTTTTTGTTATATTTGATATAGAAGATGTGGTCTGAAAGTCAACAAGCTATAGAAAAAGGACGGTTTGTTTTGTGAAATTAAATTGTTTGTTCAGATTATAAACTGTTGAATTAATATGAACATATAAAAAATAGGGAGAATTTCATATATACTCCTACAAAACTTCATAATATCATATATACCCAACTTAAAATTTTAATATCATATATATCACTTCTAAACATCATAATATCATATATACCCAATTTTAATAATTAATATCACATATATCCCTCTTAAACATCATTAATATTATACATACCCAAATTCATTTATTTTAATTATTTTTAAAACATTTAAAACTCATATTTAATATTGATTATTAATTAATGACCATTATACCCTTATTTATATCTTCTTTCAACTAAACCTTCAAAATATCATATTTATCCAACTTAAATTAAAATATCATATCCCTTTAAATAATTTTATATAATTTATTTTTGTAAACTTTACTATGTAAATTCTTCATAGTAGAACAAATTAAGATTAACAATAAAAAATTTGTATTATATTTTTGTTCGTTTGTGATCAAATCGTATCGACTTATTATACTTTCTTATTTGTTATTTTCTTTTAGTTTTCTATATACAATTAACTGATTATGTTATGTTCTTTCTTTTCTTTTTCTTTTCGAATTCATAGTTGTATTGCATTTTTTTAATTTAGTATATATCTTTTGTTTTCTATATACATAAGTTTCTATTCCTTTTCAAGTTTGATTTCGTTTTATAATTATTGTTTTTTCTAGTTTATTTTTTTACTTTTTTATATTTAATCTACTATTTGATTTATAACTTGTTATCCAATTTTATTAGTTGTGTACATTTTGTGTTAACAATAAGATTATATATGTTTTATCCTATATATTTAAACATATAAAATAACATTGGAAGTTGATATAATAATCTTAACAATAAAATTATATAGATTTCATCCTATATATTATACACAAAATATACACAAGTAATAGAATTGGATAACAAGTTATAATTCAAATACTAGATTAAATATAAAAAATTAAATTAAGTAAACTAGAAAAAACAATTATTATAATATGAAAGCAAACTTGAAAAAAAATAGAAACTAATGTATATAGAAAACAAAAGATATATACTAAATTAAAAAAAAATGCAATACAACTATAAATTCGAAAAGAAAAAGAAAAGAAAGAACATAATATATAATCAGTTAATCGTATATAGAAAACTGCAGGAAAAAAAAAAGAAAATATAATAAGTCGATACGATTTGATTACAAACGAACAAAAATATGATATAATTTTTTAATTCTAATATTTACTATGAAGAATTTACATAGTAAAGTTTATAAAAATAAATTATATAAAATTATATAAAGGGATATGATATTTTTATTTAAGTTGGATAAATATTATATTTTAAAGATTTAGTTGAAAGAAGATATAAATAAGGGTATAATGGTCATTAATTTATTATCAATATTAAATATGAGTTTTAAATGTTCTAAAAATAATTAAATTAATGAATTTGGGTATATATGATATTAATGAGGTTTAAGAGAGATATATGTGATATTAATTATTGAAATTGGGTATATATGATATTAATTATTAAAATTGGGTATATATGATATTATGATGTTTAGGAGGGATATATATGATATTAAAATTTTAAGTTGGGTATATATGATATTATGAAGTTTTGAAGGGGTATATATGAAATTCTCCCTATTTTATAACCACTCATCTTATTTTTAAACTAAAACTTTATTATCTAAATAAATTTTCACTTTTTTATAGAAACCCCTGTGTTTTTTTTTTCCAGAAAACTATAACTTGAAATTTGAAATTGAAAAATGATTATTTTTCGTTAACTAAACGCATGCATCTCATAAAGGCATAAAGCATTCTTTCAACTTTCAACCATATATTTATAAGACATTTTATTTTCTTTTTCATCAAAACAACCACATTCTTCTTTTAATTAGAAGGCTTTTATTGAATCTACCTTCTCTCTGAAGAAATTAAATTGCGGTATGGGATTGTGATGGTGACAAGGCACAAGGTCCTGACGGTTTCTCTTTTGCTTTCATAAAGAAGTGGAGACTTCATTTCTGATATCAGGTTTTTCGAATCCTTTGGTTTTATTGATCCGAGAACCGACGCCTCTTTTATTTCTTTAATCCCTAAAATCCAGAATCCCATTTATTTGGCTGATTTTAGACCTATAAATCTATTTGGATGTTTTTATAAAATTATTGTCTAATCGATTAGAAAAGGTTATTAATTCGGTGGTAACTCCTGACCAGACTGCTTTTATCAAATGTCGTAGTATTCTTGATGGGCCGCTTATTATCAATGAAGTTATCAGCTGGTTAAAGAGGTCGAAGAGGCTTGCTTTTCTTTTGAAAGTTGATTTCGAGAAAGCCTTTGACTCACTAAGTTGGGATTACCTTGATTGTATTATGCAACAAATGAACTTTGGGGATAAGTGGCGGTCGTGGATTAGGGGTTGTCTTTCTTTAGCCAAGAATTCTGTGTGTTAACCAGTTTGTTTAATTTGTTTAAGTGTAAGTTTTGTCAAGTTAATTGTTTATGTGTTTCTTTTATTTATTGGTTTGTCAAGTCTTTATTTTGCAGGGTTATATTTGAAACTTGTGAGGGGTAAAAGGTAACCATTTGGTTTGCTATAAAAGTGGGATAAAGTGAAGCCAAAGGGATCGATCAGTTCATCATTTGTTTTCTCCTTTCTGGACGTTTTATCTCCTCTTGTAGATTTGGGTTCTTCTTGTTTGTTCGCACAAAACTCTTTGTAAGTTTACAGTTTGTGTTGTAGGTTCTGGGCAGATTATTGTTTGGTAAAGTTGTATTATGTTCTTGGTTGTATTTCTTTGAGCGTGCGGTTCTCACCTGTTGGTGTGAATACGGTGAGTGATGTAGCAAGGTTTCGTTGTAAGTAATAGGGTGGCTATTATGCCGGTTGTTTTTAGGGTTTTTTATTTAAATGGAAATCTTTCGTTTGGTTGTTTAATTCTTGTTGGTTGAGTTGATACATGAATTTCTTCATGGTATCAGAGCCTTGGTTCTCAATATGTAGGTATTTTACTTCGATCTAGGGTTTCTGGCTTTGGGAGGGTCGTTCTTCTCCGTCTGTTTTCATTGGTGAGCGATTAGGGGTTCTTTTAGATCTAGGGTTATTGGCGCCTCGTGAGGGGGTTATTCTTTTCCCTCTGACTGTTCGTCTCCCTCTGCGCTCGTTGGTTTGGGTTTACTCAAAACTCTAAAGTCTGGTTCTAGTTGTCTTCCGCTGTGATACTTTTGGCTGGTTGTGCTTCAAGTTGTACAGGTGGATTACTTTGTAAGGTCGTTCTAACCTTCTCGTTTTGTTGCAAGTACTTGTTCTTGGGAGTTTCCGTACATATAGAAATCAACTGCCCTTGAGAATCACACTTGGCCTATTGAAACATCCATACAACAATAATACATGTTTAAGTGCAATTAACAATAAGTAGTACAATAATACTTGCGGAATTAGGGTAGAATTAAAAGTTTTACAACTAATGCATCATAAGTGATGCAGCTGAATAACAACTATTAAGGTCTACAAGGTTACATGTCATGATCCTGCGAACGAATAGTTAAAGTCTGGAAGTCGGCTACCCAAAACCCAACACAACATCCAAGTCATATTGTTAGTCTTGAATCTAATATATTCAACGATGAGGAAGTCTGAAAGCTTCCATCGTGGTATCACAAAACCTGTAAAAATGTTAACAACTAAAACGTAAACAACAAAGTTGTTTAGTGAATTCCAATATTAATATATATAACAATTACACAGTAATGAGGTCATGCGTTCCAATTAATTCAACCATTATCAAACATTTACCACCAAGCAATTTATAACTCATGTGATGGTTGACCTCGCCTCTTTAAGGACTATTGATCTTCCATATTTATTTCCATAGAATTCTAATTTGTTACTACGAGTGATTCACGAGATTTATATTCAGATGTTCCACTTTTGCCGCCTAGCCTAGTGAAACACCCATATCAGCGTAATATAATCACTAATGGGGTTGCAATAGATTAATCATAATTAACATGGTTTTTAAAGAAAATCGGGCATGACCCGTTCGCACGGAGTCAATATCCCTGTTTAATTATAAACCATAATTTGTAATATAAAGTAAATTTATACGATACTTCTAAATAGTTACAACAACTATCATCCATCGAAGACGTTAAGTGTCTATATATTCACATCTAAGTGTGTTGGTAGACAGACTACCCGAAAGTATCAAAATATTAAGCTAATCTTTACCAAGAGTCAAGGCTTCAAATGCGGTTCTTTTAAACTCTAACATCAGAACCAGCAATCACCTTGCCTTTACTAATCCACCTGAGATATATAAAAGTGAGGGGTTAGCAAATAAAATTTGCTAAGTGAGTTACTAGATCGATATGGAGTGCAAAAAATACAACATGTATAAATGATAAAATGATTATGAAATGACAAGTGCAATATCTTCTAATAAAAATGGTGTGGGCATAGCCTATTAATTTGCATAGGTTGCGGTACATGACCCGCTACCCGCCGTTGCCCCAGCTGTGAATCCATGTCCAGCTGCGCAACTCCAACCGGCTTCCATGTCCGGCCACCTACCCGCGAGCTCATTGCGGTATAGGAATTTATACGCCCAAACACAAAGTAAGGCGTTTAATAATATAATGATAATCTGGATATCCAGTGAGGCCAATGATAAATGAGCATAGCTCACAATGGGTAATCAAGTGTAATCATGTGAAACATGAAATGAACGATATTCAAGTATAACATCAAGGTTAATATACGTAATGAAAGGTATCAAATGAGGTATGCTGGCCATAGCCCATGATCAAATAATAAACTGCCAACTAGGGCAGTATAATAAAACCAGTGCAATGCATCATATAAGAGGATGATGCCAAATAGATATGCACAATGTCATAAATAAAAGTAAACATGTAATTATGTATGCAACACACACATCAATGCTAGAACTCACAGTAAATAAGGCTAAAGATAGCCCTTAAGGCTCAATACAGCCAATAAGCCATTTAACGCCCGAACCGACAATCGACACTCCTTTCAGCTCCAAACCTATCAAATAATGATATTCAAGGTATTCATTAGCTTATAATAGTATATCATAAGGTTTGGAAGTCATTTAAAGTGTTTAAGCGTTTTCGGTTTAGTTTCCGAATTTATCGGCCCTAATACGTCTCTTATTAAATTTTATCAACTTTTGGGCGATGTTTAATGTTAATTTATGTGTTATATAAGTATAGAATGTTTATATGATGTTATAGTAGCATTATAGGGCTTAAATCATGTGTTTTGGGTGTAGATGGCTCGACTCGCACTAGTTTCGTATTTTGGCCATAACTTTTTCATACGAACTCGGATTTAGGTGATTCAAGAGCCCAGACGAAGAGGACACATAGGGCTACAATTTTTATCTTTTAGAAAGTGACCCATCTGGTGAGGAACTCGACGAGTTGTAGGGGAACTCGACGAGTTGTAGGGGAACTCGCCGAGTATTCATGCCCTGCAGTCCAGAACGACATTTTTAATGCCCCTGCTCGTGGTTTCTCTATTTCAAACTCATTTTTGGCATAACAAAACACCTCCAAGCATGTTTCTATACCATACTTGACTACGCTAAACATATATAAACATATGGTAGTATCCTTTCATGAAATATATAACCACTCTAATTAATTTAGGTTCTTGATTCAACATACACAAAATAACTCAAGCTTCCTAAAATTCGTTGTTTTTGCGTTTATTAAATTGTAAAACATATCAAATATTTACTATTATGACAGAAAATCATGGAGCTATAAAACCTTGTCTATCTCCATATTAATCACCATTTCAATGGTTAAGTAGGAGAGAAATAGAGGGAAAGCACACACACATCACTTGCATATTTCATAGAAGGTTACCTTAAATCTTCTTAGATTTGGTTGTCAATTCACTTAGCCAAAAATTGATGAAGCCTCCAGCCCTAGGAGTTTCTTTGTTCTTTCAATATGCAGAGAAGAAATAGAGAAGAGAATGAATGGGACAACACCGATTGGGGGTGTTTAAAAACCCTCAATTGGTCACCACTTTGCATAAGCAACCCTCCAGGTTCCATGATTAATTTTCAGCCCCCAATATGTAACTCTCTTTACCAATTCAACCACCAAACTTTGGGGTAGTGCATAAGATACTTGTACATAGGGTTGGGAGTCTTGTACTCACATGTATGGATTGATAATTTATAAAGTTCAAAGCATAGTGTACAAGTTAATTAAGTAAGTGGACATCTTTTCCAATAATTATAACTAAGGAATACTTGATTCATTTTTATTACTTAGTTAATCAAATTTATTAGCTCAAATAAGGAGCATATTATAACAAAAGACGAGTTAAACTAGCTCGAATATATGTCTCGTTTATCTATTTATAGCTTTATAATTTGACATTGATATACATATTCTCTTTAAATAATTAAAGAAATAGCTCTTTACATGTCGATTGACGTAAATAGATTACTCAGTTTATTGGTTAAGAATATATTTAATAGTTTAACTATTATATCAAATTTGAGGATGTTACACCTAGCCGAGTCGATGTGTGAGGCTAATTAATTTCACAGAAGCACGTTTTAACGTTCAATCATCACTGACCCATTGCATTACCAAAAACATACTACTCAAGACTTCACACACAAGTGATGTCTCTCCAGGCTTGCAGCCCAACGGCTGTCCACATTCGCCCGCAGGCGGCCCGTTGCTGTCCTCACATGAAATAACCTGTCACAATCCAATCTTTATATGTATATATAAATGACCAAGACTACCCCGAACAAGTACGGGAGTGGTTTCCAATAATATATATACATACACATATGACTATGTCTACCCCGATCAAGTACGGGAGTGGTTACCCACAATTCTATCATGTTGAACACTCAACAATCCAATTAGTCAAGAATGATCCAATGTGGCTCATGTGTTATCAATTTTATCTTTTTAGTTATTAATCTTCCAACCATAACCTTACATATGTGTACGATTTGGTTACCACTATAGGTTTACCGATTAAACGGCCCTAACCAACAACTTACAACCAGATAGGTAATCAAGCAATGTGCCATAACGATCAATTAATGATGGCCTCAAGATCTTCTCGACTAATCATTAAAAAGTATTGGTGTATTCATGTTTAATGTCCAAATAGATTACTGTGTTCAACTAACAACAATTAATCATATTAACGACTCTCTAAATAGTCATATAGACTTTTTGACCAACCAACAAGGTCACCGAGACATATGTTGTCTTGATCAAATAGATAGTATTTCCAATATGACATTCACGACAAAACCAATCCACAACGATCTCAACTAGCATGGCAACACATTTTCAATATATGATGCATGTCAACATGTCCAATAATGGCTACAATGAATCTATCAATATGACATATGAGTATGCATGATCAAATAGCATGTTAACGACCTGGTATAGACAACAATTAACATGTAATCGTTATTCTACATTTATCCTAGAACTCACAGTGATTGGCTAATTATAGCCTCGACATCCCAATTTGACCCACAAATGCCCAAATAAGGCAAATGCGTCTTCGAATAGGCTCCACGATCCAATTCACCTACATGATGTTTACATAACAAATATATAAGCCCCCAAAGCTTATTAAGTCCATAAAGTTCTCCGAATGTGAGTTCGAGCATCAACGTGAGAGTTTCAGGTCATTTCGAATACCCAACGAACTCGGATTCATGCTCCAACTATGGGAACAACTAGACTCATACGATACGAGTTGCAAACAAGTGTTGGATCCCAACATAGAGGCTCAATGCTCTCAACAACTCTTTAAACCCTTTCCAATTACATTTCGGGTTCCAAACCGTAAGCCTTATATCCATTTCGGGACTCTATGAGACCCGAATGTGGAATTAAACTTTAGAACCCTTTAAACACTTAATTTAGATGTATTTTACAAGTATTAGATGTTAGCATAGGACCCCATAGCTCAAAATCAAATTTTTGGACAGCCAGTTTTGACTCATCGAGTCGCCTGGGGTGACTCGTCGAGTCACTCAAATTTTGGGAACATAAAATTTTGACTCAGCGAGTCGCTCACAGACCTGCACTTCTTCCCCCTACAGGTTTAACACCCAAAATTCCAAAACTCAACCAAACTCAAAACCAACACTTGAAATCGATTATACAACATATTTAAACACTTTTGAGCTCATTTTGAGCTTCCAAAACATCCCAATTGCAACTGATTGACCCATGGCTCAATTTGAGCCCTAATTAGGTTTCGAACTCAATCCAACCAAATCAACACATATAGCTACATATTATGGCTCCATTTCAACCCAATAACAACCTATTACTACATTTATTAACATTTAGGTTGAATTTCAAACAAAATTCCATGAACCCATTTGAGTTCATCATCAACCATGGAGCCAAAAGAATAGAAAATGAAGAAGGATAATGGGAGGAGGTTATACATTCAATAACCGACAATATGAGCAAGATTTGAGCTCCAAAATATTCAATCTTCAACCTCCACCCAACTCTCTACTCTCTCTTCCTCTCTTTCTCTCAAATAAGCAAGAACACACACACACACACACACACACCATGGGGTGTGTGTGTTGGACGATTTTAACAAGGGAAAAGGGGGAGGGATTTGGCCATTTAACCATTCACCACCCCACACAATCACACTACTTCATATTGCACCCCTCTACCCATAATTTATCTTTTATTCTTTCATTTTACAATTACAAAAGTATATTGCCTATTTGCGCACAATTCCATACCAATCATCATCATGTTCAACTTTTATTATTAATGTACCAACAATAATATATCATTATGATACTGAGAAATCATCCATTCAAATTATAAAGTATGTTGCTAGTTTCAATATTAATTATCATTAGACCTGATTTATAATTACTACTTCCAACAATATAGTTTATTTGACACTCAACAATTAAATTTCCATTATTCCATAATTATGATAATCAAACGCTATTAGGGGTATTTGATTACCTCATAATTATTTGGGGTGTTACACCTATAGATGAGACTCTGTTATATTTCCTACTTGTATCTGTTACCCTGTACTTTTTTCATTTGTGCTCCTGGTAAACTGCTCCAGTGGTGTACGTGTGTGTGTGTGTGTGTGTGTGAGGTTATACCTGGCTTGACCTGGCGTTTGAACGTTTGTGGAATGCTGCCATTGAAGGGCTTAACCTCTGCGTGTGTTAGTGGTTTTTGTTGCTCATGTTTTCTGTTTGTTCTCTTGGTCTTGTCTTTGTGTGTGTTGTGGTTCTTGTTGGTTCTGCTTCGTCTTTGTTCTTGATTGTTACTGTAATATGTTACATGATTTCAGTTTATTGAGATTGTCTAATATGGAGAGTTAAGAAGACACTTTAATCTGTAAACTCCAGTTTGGTGATCCACTTTATCGTGTGTGTGCGTGTATCTTTCTAACCGCTGGTTGAGATTCCTTGTGGGTGGCTTCCTTTGTATGCTTGTTATTTACATGAAGGGTCAACAAGAATACAAGATACTTAAATTAATGGATTAGTTTTTGATGATTCCCTTTATTTGCTCTTTGTTAAGTGCTCTATGTGTGATATTTTTTATAACTCCAACAAAGTTTTTAATTCAGAAATTATCATTTCTAGCAGCCCTATGGATCTAACCGACTAGGTTAATTGTTGAGTCTGGAGCAAATTAACACATAATAAACTTTGACAAAAGTCTTTTATGTAGTGGATGGTTATGGGTTGAATTTAACTGTGTATCATCAAAATGAAATTGCTGCTCAAATGAATAAAATTGATTCCTTTTTAAATTTACCTTGGTTGATGCGTTAATTGGTTTCGAATTTTGTGTGGGTTTGCAGTCTGTGTTTTATCTTGTTAAAGATAATGGATTGTATGTTGGATTTGTTATACCCAGGACCTGAATTCAAGTTGTCTTTGGAAACTGGTAGACAATATGAAATAAATGTTCATACTAAAAACACATGTAATTTTAGGATTGTGTAATAAATACAACTATTATTAAATAAAATGATATTTTTTCGTATTTAATTAAAGTGAGAATTTCATATATACCTCTCCAAAACTTCATAATATCATATATACCCAACTTAAGTTTTAATATCATATATATCTGTCCTAAACCAAGGTTGTCAAGATGGAGATCTTACCTAGGATCATTTTCGTCTCTGCAAGATCAAGATCGTAGGATCGGATCGTGATCGTGATCGTAAGATCCTACCACAACATCACTACTTTTTAATTTTTTTCTAGGTACTATAATTTGTGATTGTATATTATAAAGGGTTAATATTGAAAAAACCCCCACGGACTTTCATGTAATTATCGATTAATTCACTGAACTTTTTTTCCGAGTATTTAAGTCCCTAAACAATGCTTGTCTTATTCAAAACTATATATTTTTGACCTGCTACCTGCTTAACAGGTAAACCAATCAGTTCCTCGAATAGTTTATTGTTAAAAAAACCAACTCTCTTTTCCAATTTTCACGATTGAGTCACTGGACTTTCTTTTTTCTTGTGTAGGTCACTGTACCGTTTACCGGTAAGTGACCTGCTAAACAGGTCAAATATATAGTTTTGAATAAGACAAAAATTGTCTAGTGACTTAAACACTCGGAAAAAAGTACAGTGACTTAATCGATAAATTTATGAAAGTTCGTAGGGTTTTTTCAATATTAACCCTATTATAAATTAATTATATAACACATAAAAAAAATATTTATACGATAAATAGGGAAACAAAGTACATTCATGTTTAAAATGTTTATGGTCATCCGGAAAAGTCAACCAATCATACATCCAATAATTTGATTCACTATCCTAATGGATAAAATGATTGGATCTAGGTGAAAGGTTGGATCGAATCGGTAAACGATCCCACGGAAACCCAGTTAAAAGAGTCTGGATCGAGTAAAAAGTAAGATCCTACGAACGATCCTACGATCCTACGTCCGATCTTGTTATAAAACGATCCTACACCGATCCTGCTCGAAATCACTTGGTAGGATCATAGGATCGACCGATCCTACGATCTTACCCGCGATCTTAACAACCATGTCTTAAACATCATAATATCATATATACCCAATTTAAATAATTAATATAACATATATCCTTCTTAAACATCATTAATGTCATATATATATATATATATATATATATATATATATATATATATATATATATATATATATATATATATATATATATATATATATATATATATATATATATATATATATATATATATATATATATATATATATATATATATATATATATAGTTGGGTTCACATAAGAACCCCTCAATTTCGTGAGAACGTAAGAACCCTCCAAAATGCACAAATTTATACATCAAATGCACAAATTTAAAAATTAAATTTACAACTTAAAACCATTATTGGTTTTCAATATTAATAAATATCATGATCTAATATTAAAATTACCTTTAAATTTTAATTTATCAAATTTTACACTAAATGCACAAATTAGAACATTAAATACACAAATTTTGTCGAACTCACAAATTCGTACATAAAGTGGATAAATTTATCATGATATGCGTAAATTTTAATATCAAATGCATAAATTTATCAAATGTATAAAATTTAACATTAAATGCATAATTTTATACATTAAATGCACAAATTTTAGAGAGGTTCTCACGGTAACGAGGGTTCTATATATCCAAAATTCATTAATTTAATTATTTTTAGAACAATTAAAAACTCGTATTTAATATTGATTATTAATTGATGACCATTATACACTTATTTATTTCTTCTTTCAACTAAACCTTCAAAATATCATATTTATCCAACTTTAATCAAAATATCATATCCCTCTAAATAATTTTATATAATTTGTTTTTGTAAACTTACTATGTAATTTCTTCATTAACATTAATTGTATTATATTTTTGCTCGTTTGTAATCAAATTGTATCGTCTTATTATATTTTTCTTATTTGTTTTTTTCTTGCAGTTTTCTATCAGTTAACTGAATTATATGATTATATATTATGTTCTTTCTTTTGTTTTTCTTTTCGTATTTATAGTTGTATTGCATTTTTTTAATTTAGTATATATCTTGTGTTTTCTATATACATTAGTTTCTTTTTTTCTTTCAAGCTTGCTTTCGTTTTATAATAATTATTTTTTCTAGTTTACTTTTTTTAATTTTTATATTTAATCTACTACTAGTTTATAACCCACGTATTACGTGGATATTTTTAATTAAATTTATTTATATAAAATTTTATGAGTAAAAATAAAAACATACAAAAATAATAATTGTGTTTATTTTTTTTTATTTACAGATTAAAAAATAGAGTATATTTATCTTTTTTAAAAACATTAAATAGTATTTATATTTTATTTTTTATAAGTTGTAATTATCTTTTTGGTGAACGTCGAGGTGACACGTAACATTTGATGTTTTCCTTTATTATACATAATAATAATTTCCACAACTAATTCAAATTATTACATTTGGATCTAATTATGATCATTATGGATAATAATGATAGATATTTATTTTAGGTAAACATTAATTTTAAATGTTACAAAATCTAATTTATTACTAATTAATTAATGAAAAAAAATAAAGTCAAAATTTAATACAATTAAGTTAAGGTGTTAAATTTGGAAAAAAGGTGGAAAAATAAAATTTTCTTGTATTGTAGAAGTGACATGTGACATGCATTGTTTTGTTTTATTATAATATATAGGTTAATCAACTCATGTATTACATGAGTTGATTTAGAAAATACATATTTTTTATATTTAAATAAATTATTTTAAAATTTATATATAATTAAAATAAAAAAAATTGAAAGCTAGTTAAATTAAAGATAAAAAAAACTTAGTTGTTTGATATTAATTAAAAAATATTATTATATTGTATTATTAAAAACAGATAATATGTGTTTGAAACGCAAAAAATGTTTCTTTTAATTTTTATTAACTTCAAATATGAAATATTGTTAGGGACAATATTTGTAGAGCTGAAATGAATATTACTTTAATAATAGTGTTCATCTCTAAGGGGGAGAATGTTGGGAATAAATAATAGAGATGAAACAATTATATTGTATATAATTGTAAATACTCAATAGATTAGGGGTTATATGTGTAAATACACAATACTTGTGTATTGTGTATAAATAGAAATGTATGCTACGCATGCTGCTATGAATCTCAGATTACACAAATACACATACACACATACGGATCTGATTGATAGAGAGAAAAAGTGTTGTGCAAGTCACCAAGAACATCAATGTAATATTTCTCTCTTTAATCATTCAATATAATGTGTTGGATTGATAATTGTTCATATGAATTGTTTAATGTTGAATGAATTGCTAGAAATATGAATTCACAATTGGTATCAGAGCCTAATATGGCTGAAATTGATTGAATTTTGAATTTGAAATTTGATTTTTCGAACACTGTTACATCAATTTTTTTTTTCGAAATCAGAAAATCAATTTTGGATTTTCATTTTGTGGATGAAATGTTCTGAAAATTGGAACGACGGTGGAGCATTTAAAGTCGAATCTATTGTGATAAACATCAGATTTTAATTCCAAACACACCAGATTTAATTTGGATTTTACTGAATTTTTGAAAAAGTGTGTGTTCTTGAGGTTTTTGATTGATTTTTGGATTTTAATCTGAAATTAGCCAAAGTTGTTTTTCAAAAAGTGTTTGTGTGTGAAAACCGCAGGTTCGATTTCAATCTGAAATCAATTCGTGAATTTTTGTTGAAAATTGTCATTTTGAACTTGATTTTGATCAGTTCCTGTTCAAACTCGGGCAACACTGAATTCCTTGTTTTAATCGAGTTTGATCAAGTTGTTATTCGAGTTTGTTTGTGTTTCATTCGAGTTTTATGTATGCTTTATTCGAGTTTTATCCTTAAATGATCGAGTTTATTTCTTAATTGATCGAGTTTGATATATGCTTATTTCGAGTTTGATTCACTGTGTATCGAGATTGATTATACATTCATCGAGTTTCATGCCTTATGATTCGAGTTTTAAGCCTTAATCATTCGAGTTTCATGTTTAATTGATCGAGTTTCAAGCTTAATTGATCGAGTTTCATTCCATTTCATTCGAGTTTAACATAAATTCATTCGAGTTGCATATCATATCATTCGAGTTTGATAATTCATCATTCGAGTTTGATCATTTATAGTTCGAGTTTCATCTTTCTTTGATCGAGTTTCAACCTTAATAATTCGAGTTTCATCTCATATCATTCGAGTTTCATTCTTTTATCATTCGAGTTTGACTATATGACCTATTCTGCTTAAATTGGTCATAACTTTTGACTGGAACATAGTTAGAAGGCCTACCATACGTCAAATCGAAGCTTAAACAGAGAGCTACATTTCTAGAATTGGCGTAGCCGGTTCGGTAAATTTTCGAGGCCCAATTCCACTCCAGAAAAAAGTTACGGGCAATTTTATACAGAAAAGCTGAAATTTTAACGTCAAAAAGTCATTTCAGAGCTGATTTTTCATAAGTAATCTTTAACTGAAATAGTTTTTCAAAGTTTTATCAGAATTCACTCCGTTTTTCCATAAAAGATCTTGGAAGATTCAATTTCTAGCAATTCATAATGGAATTTGAACAATTGTCAAAGTCTGAGCTGATTTTCAAACTTACTGAATCTGAAAAGATTCGTAAGAACAATTACGACATTCTCATTCAGTTAAATACTGATAAACATTTGGCGTTACGTGACGTACAAATATTGAATGAAGAAATTCAAAGCTTAAAAGAAAAACAAAACTCTGAGAGTTGTGCTCATCAATTGAAAATATCTGAATTACTTAAAGAACTTGATGAACTGAAACAAGAAAATTTTCAGAATGCAACTCAACTGAAATATCTTTTGCCTGAAAGATCTGATCTTTACAAGAAAGTTCAGGATCTTGAAGATACACTTTGTAAGACAAAACCAACTGATCAGAATTGTATTTTAAACAAAAATGAAGAAATTTTTGCTCTTCAACAAGAGTTGTCTTTAACTAAAGATTTGATTGAGAAGGAAAGACATGAGTTCTTACTTAAAGAACAAGATTTTAAATCAAAATCTGAATTGTTTGAAGATGAAAGACAAATGTTCTTAATCAAAGAACATCTTTTAAATCTGATTACCAATCATTTGATCATGACAGAAATTCAAATTTAGTCATTATCAAAAGTTTGGAAGATCAGATACTTCATCTTACAAAACAATTACATGTGTTTACTTCGTCAACTGAGTCAAAGGTTAAGACCCCTTCTTCAGTGTGTTTAAAATCCAATGTTGATCACTCTGGTTTGTCTTCTGAAAGTGAAGTGAATCTAACTAACTCTGCTAAGTTTGATTCTTCTTCAGATCTTAAACTTAAGTATCTGTTAAAGATACACAGCGGCAAAGATAAAATTGTTGAACAACTTCCGGTCAAGATTTACACCGGTGAATCTTCGAAGTCAAATTTTCTTAAAGTTTCTGAAAATACTGGTCATTCTAATCAGAAAACATTTTCACAGAAAAATACCAAGTATTATCAGAAACAGGCAAGAACCGGACAGTTTTTCAAAAAGAAGAGTTCGCAAAAGTCTGATCATTCAAATTCAAGTTTCTTTAGAAATTCAGATATTCAATTTTCTCATACTCAAAGAAATTTATTTTCTGCGTTTGAAAGAGAAGCTGATAGTTATAACATGCAATGGGTACCTAAACCCAAGTACAAGTGGGTACCAAAACCTGTTTTGAAATGGGTACCCAAGAGCGCTAACAAGTCTGGATCCAAATCTGTTTGGATACCAAAGACATCTTAAATTTTGCAGGTTATAGGTTTCTTATCATTTCAGATAAGGACCCGTTCTTCATTTCAATAGGCTCTTGATTACATCAGATCAAGACCCGTGTTTCAAATCAAAATGGTTTCTAGTTAATTCAGACTAGAACCCAGACTTCAATGAACCAGATTCAAAGGCTTTCAGTTACATCAGACTGAAACCCGAGTCTGAGAGACAAATCTTACTGGAATTATTGCCCTGAATTCAACTCCGAAGCTGAAATTGACAAAGAGGGAGTTTTATTTTTATAATTTTTTGCTCCTGATTTCATTTCTATGAGTTGACTAGCTGCGTGTGATTATTTCTAGGGGGAGTTTCAGACGCACTTTGACGATGACATTTTTCAAAACTGTGTGTGATTTTTCACGAAAATATTTGATACACACATAAAAATAATTTTTGAGCTGAAAAGAAATTTTTTTTCTGATTCTCTGAATATTTCATTGAGATTAATTGATCTAATCTCTTTGATGTTCATTATCTCATTTCTTCTGAGATTCTCTTTATTACAATGCTTCCAATTTATAATGGATTCTCTTTGTTATCTCCCAAGTGCTAATTCTTTCAAGAAAATCTGGTTCTTTTCATTTCATATATCAGATTTTCTATTTTTTTATGATATCTCCCATATTCTTTGAATATAATCTCTCTGATATCCCTTGAGCTTCAAAGCTGCAGATCTTTCTGCTGACTTCGATTATGCACCAATCTGAGTGATAGGCATAAATTTCGCTTCTATGGTCTAACCAGAACCGGAAGACCTACCCAAGGAGCAAACCATCTATAGTTTGTGTGGGTGAGGGTTCTTTAGGTTTATTAGTTGAGAAGTGTCAATTATCATGGGATACTGATAGGGTCGAGCAGAGATAAAATGTAAATGAGAGGGATATTGATATTGAAAGGAGATGGTGGTGCATCTGATCATGCTTTTCTTATAAAGCTGAATGAATTTAAAAGAAAAAGTGAGTCGTAGGGAGCTTAGTTGAATAATGTTGAATGCTGAGAGTTGAGAAAGGATTAAAAGAAAAGTAAATCCTACCTAAACTGTGTTGGCTGGGTAAACCACATAATCTATCAAGCCCTAGGCGACTTGATATTGAAAAAGACGTCATGGACCCAGTGACGCATGCACTTAACCCCACCAACTACTCAATTATCTCTCAAAAGATTTCTGTTTCAATAATCACGGAGATATAACACATTTCTATCGATATATCATTTGGATATTATTGATATTGAAACAAGAAAGACAGTTGCTCCGGTCTCCAATTTCATTTGATGCACATTGTGTCTAGTGCTGATTATATACACTTTTAGGACACATCGAGTCTAATAGTCTGCGTGACTATAAATTGCTAGTGCAAAGTGACTAAGCCAGAACAAATAAGAGTGATTCTTTCATGATAAAGGATTTCACGATGACTATTTGGAAATCCTACCAGTGTTAACATCACGCCAGCGCTGAAAGTAGGTCACATAGATATTGTCTATTGTGCAAACAGGACTCCTATGTGGAACTGGACTCGTTATTTCACAAATGAATTTGTTTCATTTTCCTCAAGTCAATTTGAAAAGCTTCGACTTTGTTTTATAAAGAAAATGAAATTTTTGAGGGGGAGTGAGATAGATTTGTTTAGTATAGGGGGAGAGGATATCAGTTTGAGGGAGAGAAAGTCAATTTGTAATATTTTGAAATTGTAATTGTTGTATTTCTGCTACTGTAAACTTCAATGAATTAATGTCTCTGAAGATTTTGCATGATTTTCATAATTATTATGATCATCATGAGGGGGAGAAAAGCTAAAGTTCAGATACAACAGTTGAGTAGATTGAAGTCAACTGAAGACAATTGCTACATCATATCAAAAGAATTGATCAAGGGAGAGAATTAAAAAGCTATTCATGATTCAAGGGGGAGTGTACTTACAAGAAAATACAAGAAAAGAGAAGATCAGAGAAGAAGAGATGTGAAGATCAGAGAGAGACAAATAAAGAAAAGAAGAAGATTCAGAGATCAGAGAAAAGAAGAATATTCACGAAAAAGTCCCTGAAATGATCTTTTATCAGAAAAATGATTTCATCTCTAAGGGGGAGATTGTTAGGGACAATATTTGTAGAGCTGAAATGAATATTACTTTTAATAATTGTGTTTATCTCTAAGGGGGAGAATGTTGGGAATAAATAATAGAGATGAAACAATTATATTGTATATAATTGTAAATACTCAATAGATTAGGGGTTACATGTGTAAATTCACAATACTTGTGTATTGTGTATAAATAGAAGTGTATGGTTCTGTTAGTAGGTGCAGCTAGAAATTTCAGATTACACACACATACGGTTACATGTTGATAGAGAGAAGAGAAGTGCTTTGCAAGAAAGCCATGAACTCAATGTAATATCTTTCTACTCAATTAAAGCATTCGGTTTTATGTGTTTGTGATAATTGTTCATACGAATTGTTTAATGTTGATATGAATTGCGTGAAATATGAATTCACAAATTTAAGTTTTGGTAAATATGATATTATGAGATTTTAGTTAAAAGAAAACATAAATAAGGATATAATGATAATTAATTAATAGGTAATATTAATTATGAGTTTTAAAAATATTCAAATTATTGAATTTGGGTATATAAGATATTAATAATGTTAAGAAGAGATATATGTGATATTGATAACTTAAGTTGGATATATACAATATTATGAAATTTAGGATATATATACATATATATATATATATATATATATATATATATATATATATATATATATATATATATATATATATATATATAATATATATATATATATATATATATATATATATATATATATATATATATATATATATATATATATATATATATATATATATATATTCTAAAACAAATCAAAACATATTCACTTAACAAAATAAATACATTTAAAATAGTTACAAACTTTATAAATGAAAAGTAATAAACAAAATAAATACATTTAGAAAAAATAAATATATAAATAGTTCAATATATATCTAAATCAATATGTATGAGCGATAATTATAGTATTAGTAACAATAATTAACAAAAATATAACACATTAAATTGACTAAATTACATAAATGGTCCCTGTGGTTTATATGAAATTACGGTTTTGGTCACTGAAAGAATTTTATTACACCACTAGTCCCTAAAATCGAAAAGTTGTAACATTTTGGTCCCTGAAACTAACGACGGTTAACTTGAGCCGTTAGTTTCAGGGGCATTTTCGTCCTTTTGAATTTCAGGGACCATTTATGTACATATCATACTTTCAGGGACCAAAATGTTACATTCTTTTTATAATTTAATTTAATTTTCATAGTTTTCATATATATATATATATATATATATATATATATATATATATATATATATATATATATATATATATATATATATATATATATATATATATATATATATATATATATATATATATATATATAATTTTTTTCTTTATAAATTAATTATTCAAATATAACATTTTTATTTTTTATTCCTTTTGTTTTAATTATTAATATTTATTTGTATGTTTATTGTTATTATTAACATTAGCTTTTTTTATGTATTACTATAATTATTTATTTAAGATTATATATGATATACATGGTTTATTTTTTTTTTCAATTATTTATTGAGAATCCAAATCTTTCTCTATTCTTTTTTTCATTTAAGAAAAATAAAATCTAGTTGTAGTTTTTTTCGTTCGGAAAATCTAAAATCGAAATGATTTATTTCTTTTCTCCATTCAAAAAAGTTCAAAATAAGGACGTGTTGAATCTTTTTTCGTTTGGAAAAAGAATATAATCAAATGCTTCGTAGTTTCATCATTGCAAATACTTAATAAAATTTTTCTAATTCTAAATGGTTTGAAAAATCAAGAATTGAAATGGTTCATCGTTTTTTAGTCATATAAATTAAATTCCAAATGGTTTGTTGTTTTATTGAAAAAATTGAAATTGTATTGATTTTTTTATCTACGTTTCATTAAAAATCAGAAGGTTCTTTTGTTTGAAAAAAATCAAAAATCATAACGGTGAACCATTATAATGAACCATTTCAATTTTAATTTTTTTGATTAAAAAACGATGAACCATTATAATTTTTTATTTTTTAAACAACGATAACCATCTTGATTTTAATGATGAACCATTTTGATTTTAAATTTTTTGATCAAAAAACGGTAAACCATTATGATTTTTGATTTTTTCAAACAAAAGAATAATTCTAATTTTTAATTAAACGTAGATTAAAAAATCAATACAATTTCAATTTTTTCAATAAAAACAACAAACCGTTTAGAGTTTAATTTATTTGACTAAAAAGAGATGAACCATTTCAATTTTTGATTTTTTCAAACCATTTAGAATACAAAAATTTTATTAATTATTTGCAATGAAGAAACTACGAAGCATTTTGATTATATTCTTTTTCCAAACGAAAAAAGGTTCAACACGTTATTTGAATTATTTTTAAATGGAAAAAAGAAATAAATCATTTCGATTTTAGATTTTCCGAACAAAAAAAATACAACTAGTTTTTATTTTTATTTTCTTAAATGGAAAAAATTATATAGAAATATTTGGATTCTAAATAAATAATTGAAAAAAAATGAACCAGGTAAATCATATAATAATCTTAAATAAATAATTATGGTAATGTATAAAAAAATAAAATCAATAATAACAATAAACTTAAAAATATAAATTAATGATTAAAACAAAAGGAATAAAAATAAAATGTTATATTTGGATAATTAAATAATAAAAAAGAAAGAAATGATAAATATATATATATGAAAAGTATGAAAATTTCATAAATGGTCCCTGAAAGCATAAAAATTACATAAATGGTCCTTGAAACTCAAAAAGACAAAAATGCCCCTGAAACTAACGGCTCAAGTTAACGGCCGTTAGTTTCAGGGACCAAAATGTTACAACTTCTCGATTTCAGGGACTTCTGGTGTAATAAAATTCTTTCAGGGACTAAAACCGTAATTCCATATAAACCACAAGGACCATTTATGTAATTTAGTCATAAGATTATATATATTTTATCATATATATTTAGAGTCCAATTTTATAAAAATTCGTTTAATAATTAGTAATGAGAAAATACTTTAATATTAAAATTACCGGATGAAATTTGTATATTATTAGTTGTTGGGAATTTGTATCGTTTTTCACAAAATAACATAAACATTAATCGAATTAACGCACAATGGAATCTTTTTAACAATTACGAATTCCGTACACGGATCATCAACTAAAACATAAGATAAGTAAACGAAAAAGCATATAAAAATCATACCTTTGTATTCGATGACAAGAACACACGAATGAGATGTTTTCGGTATCCATCGGTGATGACACGGTCGAGCTGCGCCAAGTATGCAATCGAACACACGAAGAACGGGAAAAACAAAAACTCACACTGTTTGTGGTTTTTGTTACTTGCGGCCGAACACCACACACACACCACTTTGTGTTTTTTGTTTGTGTTACACCACCCCACTTTTAACATATAGATCATATGTATATCTATATATATATATATATGTGACTCGGTCGTGTGTGTGTGTAGAATCAGGTTCATCAGTGTTTCTATGAGATTTCAGCGTACCCTAATGTGAATGATCATTCACATATATTTTTTGAATAGACATGTATAAAACAACTTTATAAGACTTTTTTTCAAAAGGAGCAATATCATAAATCTTGTGAATGGTAAAAAAAGATCATGTGAATGATCATTCACATGGTGTGAAATGACCATTCACATAAATATGCATTGAGCATTCACATAAGTTTTAAACACACAGAAAGTGTGAATGTATATGAAATTCATATATCATGTGCATAACAGTAATTTAAACATGGTTAGGAGAAAAAAAATTTTAAAAAAGTTTTTATGGTTGGTACCTTCGGGTGCACTTGATTTCGAGATATACTTTTTTGAACCTGACTATATATATATATATATATATATATATATATATATATATATATATATATATATATATATATATATATATATATATATATATATATATATATATATATATATATAATGGAAAACCACTATGCACCTAAAAACTATGGAAACCTACGCATACCGTCCGATTTGGTGCATTTAATGAAAAACGCGGTGGCATGATCGTAAATAAGATGATGCATCACGCGGGAAATTTGATGCATCACGCGGGATTTTGATGCATCACGCGGGGAATTTGATGCATTTGTGGTGGTGCAGTGCGGTTTTCACAATTTTTCAGGTGCATTGTGGTTTTCCATTGAACCCCCCTCTAAATCTATATATATATATATGTATATATATATATATATATATATATATATATATATATATATATATATATATATATATATATATATATATATAGTTTTAGTTTCTCTAATATAATAATATATATTAAAAGTTTTAGTTTTTCTCTAATATAATAATATAATATATATATATATATATATATATATATATATATATATATATATATATATATATCTTAATAAATATTTTTATTACTTAAACCTTATATAATTATTTCTATAATTATATATCTCTTAAATAATATTTATCATTTATATATAATCTAATAATATATAAGTGAGTAGATAATTATTTATACTTATCTTTATTTATTTGTTTATAATTATCAAATAACTAGATGACAATATCAATTCAAATAAATACATTTTTTATTTAATATTCAATAATAAATAAAAGACTAAAAAAATTATTATTTAACTATCATCCAATGACAATTAAATCACTACAATATCTAATCTTGCATTTTTAGTCCCCGTACTCTGAGATATATTAATCATCCATTAATTTAATTTCAATGATCACCCAGTAATGGATGACATTAGGTTAGGCCAAGCGTACAGCGGCACCCGCACTGAAGTACGTAGATATCTCAGGTACTAAGGATTACCTTTTTGAGATGACTCATGACTATGATCCACAAAGTGGTCTCAATCGGTGGGCCATTCCCATATTTGTTTGCAACAAATACCTGTGAATTTGGTTCAACCTTTGCTATACTCAACACGCATGAATATCAACCAAAAACCACAGTATCTTTTTAATTCTCGTTGTGGTTCCCACGACAACAAGCAACTATGGAATAATTTTAGAATAACTTCAATTTTATTCTTGGATTTCTAAAACATGCAAAATAGAACGACATTAAAGATATCATGTTGATCTCCTTTATCTCAATAAACACAACATGACTTCCATCAATTTAATGCTACTGTTCCTATATCAAATGTAACAATAATATGATCTATCGAAAAATTAATTTCAGACATGATCTTAGTGGGAGTGTTCTCTAGTTAACTGACTTAACTTCCATTACCGTTTATCTTTGAAAAATTACACTAGTTCTTTATTACAAGTTCTTGTAATATTATTCAGATCCATTATGAATCTCCTTACAAATTTATATCCATTATCTTTAGAGGAACTGGTAAATTACTCATAAAGACACCAGGATTAAAATTTATGAGCTCTAGCAATTCAGATTAATTGCTACTAGTGATACGTTTAGATGTTTAGTCTTGAATCTGACAATATGCGGTTAGCTATATCTTAACAAGATAACTTAATAACATTGTATTCAACATTTGTGATATGTATCCATAACCATCAGAACCTGGTTATTTACAACATTTCGTTGTGGTATTCCATCAACTTTGTCGACGAGTGTTTAAACAAGTCAAAGGTTATTACTTGACTAACCATCACACAAGTTGTATACATCTCACATGTAATTTATATAAAATGTGATTACTTCTTGTCACGGATGACTATCCAACTCATATAATCTCTTGAACTAACTTTCAAGAATTAACAAGTTCAATGAAACTTCATTTAACACATGAACAATTTCAATAGTATTACACAACAACATAGTAACCCTTTTTATCTGAATATGACTACTAATTTGTCCAATCTCTATTGACAAGTTACTATTCAAGTTCCACTTGAATCGGTCAATAGTCTATAATCATGATTTAGTAATCTTAAACAATAGGAATTTCAAGCAATAAATTTTCAACTCCAAAAATTTCTTTATTTATCCCAAAAATACTTGTAAGAAATTCAACTACAAAATTGTTTACTAGACCATGATGAACTATTGATCACATGAACAAAATAGTGTCCAACAGAGTATTCTCTAAGATGTCTCTATGCTCCCATTGGTCATGTCATCTCTTTTCACTTCATTTAGTTCTTGCAGACATTATGCATAAAACTTTGTTCAATTGGCTATCACATATCCAAGAACAATAGAAAGTGAATAATTCAGATACCCAAAGTCTCAGTGCGGTCAGCCCTGAACCTTTCCAAGTACTTGGGATAATTCCTTTTCCAGTTCCCAGTTTCCTAGCACTCAGAGCATTTGTTATCCTTGGATTTGACTTCTCTGGTTCAGCTTTAGCTACTTCTTAGCTTTAACATCCGGCTTGAGAACTTGCTTTCCCTTGTGTCCCTTTCCCTATCCTCTCTCCTTAATCACTCCCTCAGCAATCTGAAGCGTCTGATGCATCCCACCGATCACCTTCTTCATATTATGCATATTGTAATAAATTATAAATTGCTTAAATTCCTTCAATAAGGAATTGAGAATTAGATCTGTGGCCATCTCGTGTTTCACGGGATACCCAAGTCTGCTAAGATGATCCAGATAACCTTTCATCTTCAACACATGGGGTCTAACAGTTGTTCCTTCTGCCATTCTACAGGAGTTCAGAACCTTAGTCATATTATGTTTCTCAGTCCAAGCCCGAGTCTGGAACATATCCTTTAGCTGGCGCTACTTCTGGTAAGCCGGGACATCCACAAGGTTAGTCTGTAGCTAAGATGTCATGGTCGCTAGCATTAAAATAGGCAACATTGACCGCATCCACAGAGTGCTTTTTGTGGAGATTTCTCTCCTCAACTGTAGCAGTCTCTGTAGGAGCAGGTCCTGGTGCCATTTCCAGAACATACGACTTTCGCTCTATACCCAGAACATTGGTCAGATATTATTCCCAGTTCAGAAATTTGCTTCTTTTAAGTTTTCCATTTCCCGAATGGACCTCAAATTAGCAATATTGTGTTTTTAGGGAGGATTTTCAATAGGAGGAGGTTGAGGAGGGAGATGGACGTTATCATAGTTGTTGTTGTTGTTGTTGTTATTGTCATTGTCATTATTATTATTTAAATTGTTTCAACCTCTTCTCTTCCAACCATCTAAAACATTTTTCAAAATTTGGTATTTGATTAACCATTAATAAATCAATAACCCAAAATTTAGAAAATGATTTATTAATCCTAAGAACCCTTTTACTTATTCATGCACCCAACAGAGGTTGAACCTACATGAATAAGTTACTTAGGCAGACTACTTATTACCAATTACAACTCCCTTGCAACTCTTAGTTCTTATGAGATTTCCAATTTCTTAAATTGATCATGTTTAATATCATCCACACCTTGGGCAACAGTCTTACTGAGGAACCACCAATAACACATACCATATAAAAACTGCAAGACACTGGTCCAAGTCTTGCTTAAGATTCGCAGTGCTTACCTCATAAATTCCCGAGTTTGCGGCGTAAACACCCAACGAAGGTTGAACCTACTTAAGACGACTGGTCACCGTGAGTGCCACTATATGGACGGTGTGCCGTGTCAAATGTTTAATTTGGGTTTATAATCAGTCTCTTATCAAGAACTAGTGGCCAATAAGGTTAGTCAGCGGGCAGGATCCTTTTGGTTATAAACCTCTCGGAAATTCCTTCAACCACTGCCCGAGCGAGACTGTCCTAGACACTACCTATTCTGATAAACAGACCAGTTAATGTACCAGTTCTAAAATTTTCAAATCTTTGATCATATGACATTTTAAAAATCTCTTTTTATTTGAAAAACTAATTTCATAAAAATGTCATATCTAAAACCTAACAAAATAATTAAAGTTTCCAATTTAAACTTCCTTTTAAATACTTTAATTTTTCATCAAAATTGATTGTAATTTGATTTCTTTTATTTATCTACTTTCACAACAACCACACAGATTTAAATAAAGCATAAAGAAATAAGACATACAATCACATGGTGACATAGTCTTGCCAAAACTAAATTGGTTTCCAAGAGTCATACGGACAAACCAATTAGGTTAAAGCCTAAGGGATAAAATCAACACACGAGGCAAGAAGGATGAACTCTTTTAGCTCCCAGTAGCCTCAACATCAGATGATGTCTCCGAGCGTCCTTGATATATGACCTCCTTCTTGATTTTTATCTTCGCCAAGATATTTACATAATTTTAATCTAAATACATTTGCCTATTTTCTAACCTATTACAGATTATGTCATAAAACCGGGATTCCAATGGCACGCAGGCCTTCCCAAAAAAATAACCAATAATAAAAAATAGCAAACATTAAGATTAAATAAACAACCATCACAAACAAAGGGGTCTCAAGTGTAACACCCTACTTTTTCTGCTACTACAACGTAGGACTTATAGTCCACGTCACCTAATATAAGCATCATCATCGAGGGTAAACATCTAAATAATTACTACTAATTATCCACAACAAGCATAGAGGTCACGACAAAACGGATCCAACCCCCGTTACTAAAGTATGTCAACCACAACCAGATCACAGGTTACAGTCATCCAAAATTATAACTGGCGGCTACGCCAAACCACAAAACAAAAATACTACTCATGGAGGTAGTCGCTACCTACTAGCCACGTGGCGGGTCTCGACTCGTGCCCACAGTATCTCTAGCCTCTGTTCTCGTACCTGAGATGCACATGTAAAACAACTGTCAGCTGAAAGCTGGTGAGTTACTATAAACAATGTTAAAACAAGTTTATAAAACAGTTAGCACAACGTAATAACTGATGAACAACTCTACGTGCGGCCGGCAACAACAGCTCGACGCCTCATTGGGAGCGACCCGGGATAGCCTGCGTAGCCCACTCCACAAAGTAGTGGCTAAGCCAGGACCTCTGGGTTAGGAATGACCCAACAGGCCTATACTCTGCGTACAACAACTGTACGCGTGATCCACGAGCTCTTCTATGTGCCAACAAGTATCAACGTATAAAAGGGATCCGCACTGGTCCCGGATAATAAACAACAAACCTCTTTGAAAACGCGGTGATCAACAATAGTGCATCTACTATAAGAGGGTAAGTAACTCACCTGAAGCACGACTCTGTTATCTACGGCGGTCTCGATAAGTCCCAGGCGTAACTACAAATCCTGGCAACAATAAACACAACTACAATGTAACTACTAGATAACCAACTCATAACGACTATACTACGGAACCCACGGACTCAACACAAGTCAACAGGTCAAGACCCCCATCACGGCAAGGAGTGCGGCCGGAATCGCGATTGCGGTCCCATCATCGCGGTGGCCATCGCGGCCGCGTTGCCTCTCGCGTCGCTCCTCCCATCGCGACCGTGATCACACCAGTGCGACCGAGATCAGCCGACCCGCGATCTACATCTCGGTTGCGTTCCACTTACCAGCGACCACCCTTCGCCGACTCACGCTGATCGCGATAATGACCAGGGGAGCACGGACGCGACGCGGCGACGAACAGAGCAGTTTGTGCTTAGTTTTTGGTTGAACTAGGGGATTTCTTCCCCAACTCCATTCTACGTGCTACAGGGGTTATAAAATACCCCCAACCTAGGCTATCCTCTTACTACAACACTTTAATTCATTTCAACAGCAGATTTTAACCTTAATTTACTCCTTTCTGCTTCAATTGAGTTCTTGGTAAAACGGAGATGTGTTTTGGTGTTGATCTTCAGTTATAGCTACCTCTAATCTTTCTTCCTTCCCACTCTCTGATTCTCAGCTAAGGAATATACACACATACACTTTGAATGAATTTGGGGAAATGACCATAGTATGTCACCAAGTTATATATATATATATATATATATATATATATATATATATATATATATATATATATATATATATATATATATATATATATATATATATATATATATATATATATATATATATATGCGTTTTGGGTCTCGTACCCAAATAAAACGGGTATAATACTGAATATCCACTAGTTAAACGCCCGTAAGCTCAATTGCTCATAATTTAATACTTCGGGTTTAGAATGTTAATGAATTCATTAAAACAACCCCAAACCCATAATTAATTACTAAAACCGGTCATTATCTCAACCGATTAAGATTTACACGCAATAATAATTTATTTGTCAACTCACGTGCAATTTAAATTTTACCAATTCACTGAGATAACTCTCACAGCCACTAATGAAATTCCACGTACCTGCTACTGGTTTCCAGATGTTACATCAAGGCTCGACTATGTCACAAACGTAAATAAAGCAGTAAAACATATGAATAATCCAGAATTCATTTTCATCCTGCCATGAAATTAATTCCAAAACCAATTAATCTACCATTAATTGAAGTAATCATGTCCAATATCGTTCTTAAGTTAAATAAGTTTCGTAAACTCAAAATTTAGGAACACTTTCCATAATTAGAAACTTTTTCCCGACAAATTCAAATTCAATTCCATCTTTGCATTATCTTTGGATTCATAACTACATTTTTCTTAAAATATTCCATTAACAATTCATACACCTTTACAACTTAAACTTACTGTTTTAAGAAACTCTTTATTAAACAACCTTTAGTAAATGTTGTTATTATTTTCAAACAATATTGATAACTAATTTAAACTTCTTTTAAAATAATTATCAATCAACTATTATTCAATTGAAACACCTTTATAAAAATAAATAAACTTTATTTAAAATGTCAATTTTCTAAATAAATAATTTTTACCAATAAAATATGTCTTTTAAAATATTTAAAGAAAATTGATCATATTTAAATAACACCAAAAACTTTTCTTTATGATTTTAAACGATTTCTATCAAAAACGTTAATGTCCAGATTAAATCTTAAAACATTAAACTGCATGAAACTCAAAGTCACGATTTCATCATTTGAAAATGCAATCCCTTAAATTAAACTCCCTTTAATTTTATAGTGCCTTTTATGGAATTAAATATTAAATGCATAAATTAAATGTACTTTATAAATTAAAATTACCATTAAATTTTATCAGGCCAAAGGTTAAAAAAAACTTATGACAAGGCCAATTTCAACAAAAAAAATATGATGATGTTAATTTTAATTTCAACATTAAATCTTACCTTTTAATTAAAACCGATTTAACTTAACGACGAATTACCGGAAAACGGAAACCAACCAACTTGGTTAATCGACTCATACTTGGGTTCAATAACCCATATAAACTGAAAATAAGTAGGGTATTAAACCCTTTGACGGCTGAAATTAATAGAATCCATTAATTAACTCACTTTGATTATTTCGATTTCCATATTCCAATTAATCGTTTAACTACCGAATCAAATAATATTCAAACCGATTTGTGAATTTTATAAAACTAATAGAGTCTCCCACTTTAATTTTATAAAACCGAAAACATATTTACATATAATTTGTCACAAATGTCTAAACATTAATGACCAAACACTTTCGATTTATTGATTCGATTTTAACGCATTTATTTTGATCGTTCGAGTTTAACCGTGAACTAAACGCCATGACAGAATGAACCATCTATGACTTCGGCTACCACATCATAGCCGAGAGGTCATGGGTCTCAACCCATGGCCGAAATCTCAAGGCTAGATTTCGCGAACAGAATCGTTTAATTCTCGACTTTAATTAATTAAATACTTTAAACAATCAACATCAACTAAAATAAAACGAACTAAGGTTTCAAAATCCCAAGCTCCGTGGAACTCCAAGGTTGGCCGAGAAACACCATGAGGTTTCCAACCCCTTGGTCAAATTTCTCCAAGCCAAATCGAAACTTTAATAACGCTGGACATAAATACATGAATAATACTATCATTAAGTTACTTGAGGTGGCTCTGATACCACTGTTGGGAATTTGTATCGTTTTTCACAAAAAAAAACATAAACATTAATCGAATTAGCGCACAACGGAAGCTCATTAAAAATTACGAATTTCGTACACGGATCATCAAGTAAAACATAAGATAAGTAAACGACGAAACATATAAAAATCATACATTTGTATTCGATGACAAGAACACACGAATGATATGCTTTCGGTATCCACCGGTGATGACACGGTCGAGCGGCGCCAAGTATGCAATCGAACACACGAAGAACGGGATTAACACAAACCCACATTGATTCATGGTTTTTTTTTACTTGTGGCCGAACACCTCACACACACCACTTTGTGTGTTTTTGTTTGTGTTACACCACCCCACTTTTTACATATACATCATATGTATATCTATATACATGTGACTCGGTCGTGTGTGTGTGTCTGTGTGTGTGTATATATATACATACATACATACATACATACATATATAAGGGTTCAATGGAGAACCTCTATGCATCGAAGAACTTCGAAGAACCTCCATTCACCACCACAAATGCATCACAATTCCCGCCGATCATCATTATTTCCACGTGATGCACCAAATTCCCGTGTGATGCATCATTATTTTCACGTGATGCATCATTATTTTCGCGTGATGCATCGCATTCCTGCATGATGCATTACGATTTTCTAGCGATGCATTAAGGTTCTCCATTGAACCACCCCAATATATATATATATATATATATATATATATATATATATATATATATATATATATATATATATATATATATATATATATATATATATATATATATTATTGTTATTATTATTAAGAGTTTTAGTTTCAATCAAACTCTAATATAATAATATAATATATATCTTAATAATTATCTTTATTTTTTAAACCGTATATAATTATCTCAATAATTATAGATCTATTAAATAATATTTATCTTTTATATATTATCTAATAATATATAAATGACTAGATAATTATTTATAATTATCTCTATTTATTTGTTTATAATTATCCATCTAATTATCTAATAACTAGATGATAATATCATTTCAAATAAATACATCTTTTATTTAATATTCAATAATAAATAAAAGACTATAATTATTATTTAACTATCATCTAATGACAATTAAATCACTATAGTATCTAATATTGCATTTTTAGTCCTCGTACTATGAGATATAATTAATCATCCACTAATTTAATCTCAATGATCATTTCTTTGTATAAACAATATCTAATATTATTTATTCAATATTCTAATTACATCTGCTTAGTTGTGCTCATCGGTGTGACCCTCAAGTGTTTTATGAAATCAGCCATGATGCAGTAGTAATGTTATCTTTACACATCATACACTAACATTGGTAAATTAATTTTTTTAACTATAATTATAAGGTGTTGGGAACAAATATAAATAGAGATGAAAACTTGTAAATGTTCAGAGACTATTTTGTAATTACCAAATAGTTTGTATTTTAGTATAAATAGGAGTATTGTTACTGTTTGTATGTACGAATGAGAGATAGAAGACTTGCACGGTTGAAACCCGACCTGACATTCATTAGTTTCGAATGAATAGTGTCGTGTCGCACCTACTCCTATCAAAAAGCGAGACTTTACTAAACAAGAAAAGCCCCTTCACATTGTAATATTCTTTTACTCAATAATCATTCGATTTATTGTGTTGGAAAAAAAAAACTAGAGTTCAGAGACAACGGTTGAGTAGATTGAATTAGAGAATTGCTACATCATATCAAGAGAATTGATCAAGGGAGAGATTTAAAAGCTATTCATGATTCAAGGGGGTGTGTGCTTTCAATATAAGAGAAAGTCATAGAAGAAGAGATGGGAAGATCAGAGAGATCCAAAGAAGTTCAGAGAACAAAAGAGAAGAAAGGAGAAAAGGATTGAAGTTCCTGATTTGAACTTTAAATGAGAAATTGCTTTCATCTTTAAGGGGGAGATTGTTGGGAACAAATATAAATAGAGATGAAAATAATTAATTGTAAATGTTCAGGGACTATTTTGTAATTACCAAATAGTTTGTATTTTAGTATAAATAGGAGTATTGTTACTGTTTGTATGTACGAATGAGAGATAGAAGACTTGCACGGTTGAAAAGAGAATTGTCAAGCAAGTCATCTTCAAGAACTACATTGTAATATTCTTTTACTCAATAATCATTAGATTTATTGTGTTGATGTTTCTTGTTCATATTGTCAGATTGTGAATGAATTGTTTGAAATATTGAATTCACAATTGGTATCAGACACTAATATGGCTGAATTTGAGTGAATTTTGAATCTGAAAAAACCAATTTTCCGAACACTATTATATCCTATTTTTTTTTAAAATCAGAAAATCATCGAGGGATTTTGATATAGTGGATGGATTGAAATGAAAGTTGGATCGAGTGTGCGTTTTTAATGGACAAATGAATTGAGATAAGTTTCAGATTTTAATTCCAAACACACACGATTTAATTTGGCTTTTACTGATTTTTCAAAAAAAAAATTTGTTCTTACTATTTTTTGACTAATTTTGGATGTTTAATCTGAAATTAGCCAAAGTCATTTTACAAAAACTATTTATGTGTGTAAAACGCACCTTCGATATAATTTTGAGGTCAATTCATGATTTTTTGTTGAAAAATTTGAATCTGAACTTGTTTTTTGTTGAAAAATGATAAAACTCGGGCAAAACTAAGTTCATAGTTTCAATCGAGTTTTACAAAGAAGTCAAACGAGTTTGATCGAAGCTTTATTCGAGTTTGTTTATGTCTTAATCGAGTTTTATAAAGCTTTGATCGAGTTTCATCACTTATTGACCGAGTTTGATCCTTTGAATATCTAGTTTGATCCTTTTGTCTATCGAGTTTGTTGGAGAGTTACCCGCGAAAGTTTGTTATTCATCCGAGTTTCATCTAGAATCATCCGAGTTTCATATAGTTTCATCCGAGTTTCATACTTGGTTCATCGAGTTTCAACCTTCTTCAATCGAGTTTTATTAAGCTTCAATCGAGTTTCATAAAGCTTCATTCGAGATCAATCATTAAGCATTCGAGTTTAAGTCTTAATAATCCTAGTTTCATTCATAACCATTCGAGTTTCATTATTTTATCATTCGAGTTTGACTGAATAATCTTAGCTGCTTAAACTGATCATAACTTTTGACTGGAACATCGTTAAAAGGCCTACCACACGTCAAATCGAAGCTTGAACCGAGATCTACGATTTCTAGAACCGGCAAACTTTCAAGGCCTAATTCCTCTCCAGAAAAAAGTTACACGCATTTTTTGTAGAAAAGCTTAAATTTAAACATCAAAAAGTCAAATTCAGAGCTGATTTTTAACAAGTTCCAACTTTCAGAGCTTCAATCAGTAAATCACTCAATTTTTCCATAAAAGATATTGGAAGATTCAATTTCAAGTAATTCAAAATGGCATATGAACAATTTTCAAAGTCTGAGCTGATTGAAAAACATACTGAATCTGAAAAGATTCGTAAGAACAATTATGACATTCTTGTACAGATAAGTACAAATAAAGCTTTGGCTTTACGTGATGTATTATTACTGAAGGAAGAAATTTTGAGCTAAAAAGACAAACAAAATTCAGAGAAATGTGCTCTTAAATTGAAAATATCTTAATTAATAAAGAACTTGATGAGTTGAAATGAGAGAATCTTCATACTACAACTCATATGAAATATCTTTTGCCTGAATGATCTGAACTGTATAAGAAAGTTAAAGATCTTGAAGAAACACTTTCCAAGATAAATCATACTGATCAAAGTTGTGTTTTAAACAAATCTGAAAAAAAAATTTTGTTCTTGAAAAAGAGTTATCTTTAACTAAAGATTCTCTTGAGAAAGAAAGACATGAGTTCTTACTGAAAGAACAAGATTTTAAAACAAAATCTAAGTTGTTGGAAGATGAAAGAAAGATGTTCTTAATTAAAGAACAATATTTTAAAACTGATTACCAATCATTTGATGATGACAGAAATTCTTATTTGGTCATTATCAAAGGATTAGAAGATCAGATATTTCATCTTACTAAACAATTGAATGTTTCTCCTTTTTCAAATGAATCAGAGGTTAAGACTCCTTCCTCAGTTTGTTTAGAACCGAAAGTTTATCAATCTGATTTTTCTACAGAAAATGAAAAGAATCCAATCAAATCACCTAAGTTTGATTCATCTTCAGATCTCAAACTTAAGTATCTGTTAAAGATACACAAATGCAAAGACAAAATTATTGAACAACTTCCGGTTAAGATTCACACTGGTGAATCTTCGAAGTCAAATTTTCCTAAAGTTTCTGAAAATACTGGTCATTCTTATCAGAAAACATTTTCACAGAAAAACACCAAGTATTATCAGAAATAGGCAAGAATCGGACAGTTTTTCAAAAAGAAGAGTTTGCAAAATTCTGATCATTCAACTTCAAGTTTCTTTAGAAATTTAGATATTCAATTTTCTAATACTCAAAGAAATTTGTTTTCTTCTTTTGAGAGAGAAGCTGAAAGATATAATCTGCAATGGGTATCTAAACCCAAGTTTAAGTGGGTCCCAAAACCCGTTTTGAGATGGGTACCCAAAAGTGCTAACAAGTCTGGATCCAAATCAGTTTGGATACCAAAGACATCTTGATTTTGCAGGTTTAAAAGGTTTCCATACATATCAAACTAGAACCCGGACTTCACCTCATCAGGCTTCTAGTTAGTACAGACTAGAACCCAGGCTTCATCTCACAATGGTTCCTGTTCAAATCAGTTTAGGACTCGTTCTTCACTTTAATAGGCTCTTGATTACTTCAGATCAAGACCCGTGCTTCAACTCGTAATGGTTTTTAGTCAATTCACACTAGAACCCGGTCTTCATTGGAAATGAATTTTGTACTTTTTAGTACATAACCCAAGCTAAAGGCTTTCAGTTACTTCAGACTGAAACCCGAGCTTCCGTAACATATGGCTTCTAATTATTTTCAGATTAGAACCCGAGTCTGAGAGACAAATCTTTGGAATTCCTGCCCTGATTTCAACTCCGATGCTGCATTGGAATAGAGGGAGTTTTATTTTCATAATTTTTTTGCTCCTGTTATACTTTACATGAGTTGACTAATTTTTTGTGCTTATTTCCAGGGGAGGTTTCAGATACTTTGACGATGACATTTTTTCAAAAACTGTGTGTGATTTTTCACGAAAATATTTTATACACACATAAAAAGAAGTTTTGAGCTGAAAAGATATATTTGTCTGATTCTTTGAATATATCATTGAGATTAATTGATCTAATCTCTTTGATTTTTATAATCTCATTTCTTCTGAGATTCTCTTTGTTACAACTCTTCCAATTCATACTAGATTCTCCCGTTATCTCCCAAGTGCTAATTCTTTCAAGAAAATCTGATTCTTTTCATATCATATATCAGATTTTCCATTTCTTTCTGATATCTCCCAAATTATATGAATATAATCTCCGATATCCCTTGAGCTTCAAAGATGAAAATGTTTCTGCTGACTCCGATTATGCACCAATCTGAGTGATAGGCATAAATATCGCTTCTATGGTTTAACCAAAACCAGAAGACCTACCCAAGAAGCAAGCCATCTATAGTTTGTGTGGGTGAGGGTTCTTTAGGTTTATTAGTTGAGAAGTGTCAATTATCACGGGATACTGACAGGGTCGAGTAGAGGTAAAATATAAATGAGAGGGATTTTGAAAGGAGATGGTGGTACATCAGATCATGCTTTTGTTATAAAGCTGACTGAATTTATTTCTAAAAAATGAGCCGGAAGGAGCTTAGTTGAAAAATGTTGAGATCTGAGAGTTGAGAAAGGATTTGAAGAAAAGAAAATCCTACCTACACTGTGTCGGCTGGGTAAACCTAATAATCTATCAAGCCCTAGGTGACTTGATATTGAAAAAGACGTCATGGACCCAGTGACGCATGCACTTAACCCCACCAACTACTCAGTTATCTCTCAAAAGATTTCTATTTCAATAATCACGAAGATATAGCACATTTCTATCGATATATCATTTGGATATTATTGATATTGAAACAAGGAAGACATTTGCTCCGGTCTCCGACTTTAGTTGATGCACATTGTGTCTAGAGCTGATTATATACACTTTTAAGACACATCGAGTCCAACAGTCTGCGTTACTATAAACTGCTAGTCCAAAGTGACTAAGTTGGAACAAATAAGAGTGATTCTTTCATGTTAAAGGATTTCACGATGACTATTTGAAAATCCTACTAGTGTTAACATCACGCCATCGCTGAATGTAGGTCACATTGATTATGTCTATTGTGCAAACAGGAATCCTATGTGGACCTGGACTCGTTATTTCACAAAATGAATATGTCACATTTTTCCCAAGTTAAAAAGCTTTGTTTTATTTTGAAAGAGTATTCATTTTAGGGGGAGTGATATATATTTGTTTAGATTAGGGAGAGTGGATATCAGTTTGAGGGGGAGAAAGTAAATTTGTAAATTTCTGAGTTGTAATTGTTGTTGTATTTCATCTACAAGATTTTACATGATGTTCATATTTCTTATGATCGTCATGAGGGGGAGAAAAGCTAGAGTTCAGAGACAACGGTTGAGTAGATTGAATTAGACAATTGCTACATCATATCAAAAGAATTGATCAAGGGAGAGATTTAAAAGCTATTCATGATTCAAGGGGGAGTGTGCTTTCAATATAAGAGAAAGTCAGAGAAGAATAGATATGAAGATCAGAGAGATACAAAGAAGTTCAGAGATCAAAGGAGAAGAAAAGAGAAAAGGATTGAAGTTCCTGATTTGAACTTTAAATGAGAAATTGTTTTCATCTCTAAGGGGGAGATTGTTGGGAACAAATATAAATAGAGATGAAAACAATTAATTGTAAATGTTCAGGGACTATTTGGAATTACCAAATAGTTTGTATTTTAGTATAAATAGGAGTATCGTTACTGTTTGTATGTACGAATGAGAGATAGAAGACTTGCAAGGTTGAAAAGAGAATTGTCAAGCAAGTCATCTTCAAGAACTGCATTGTAATATTCTTTTACTCAATAATCATTCGATTTATTGTGTTGATATTTCTTGCTCATATTGTCAGATTGTGAATGAATTGCATGAAATATTGAATTCACATAAGGTTATTTTCATTAGTAAGGAAGTCATTTTTTTAAACAAACCAAAGTTTTGCAATAAGTATATTGTTAATATTAATTTATTTTAAAAACATAGGTTTTACAAAATAAATTATATATAAATACTATGTGGGATGTAATTTTAAGAACTAATTTAATTGGGTAAATATAATATTAAGAAGTTTAGTTAAAATGATAAATAAATAAAAGTATAATGGTCATTAATTAATAAGTAATAGTAATTATGAGTTTTGAAATAATTAAATTAATGAATTTGGGTATAGATGATATTAATAATGTTTAAGAGGGATATATATATATATATATATATATATATATATATATATATATATATATATATATATATATATATATATATATATATATATATATATATATATATGATATTAATAAAGTAAGTTGGGTATTTGTGAAATTATGAAGTTTAAAAGAGATATATATGATATTAAAATTTAACTTGGGTAAATATGAAATAAACTAGACTCTAAATATATAGGATAAAATATATATAATCTTATTGTTAACACAAAATATGCACAACTAATAACATTGGATGACAAAATATAATTCAAATACTAGATTAATTATAAAAATTTAAAAAAGTAAACTAGAAAAAACAATAATTATAAAACGAAACCAATCTTTAAAAAAATCGAAACTAATGTATATAGAAAACAAAAAATATATATACTAAATTAAAAAAATACAATACAACTATAAATTCGATAAGAAAAAGAAAAGAAAGAACATAATATATAATCAATTAATTATACATAGAAAATTGCAGGAAAAAACAAATAAGAAAATATAATAGAAAGATACGATTTGATTACAAACGAGTAATAATACAATACAATTTTTTTATTGTTAATGTTAATTTGTTTTACTATGAAGAATTTACATAGTAAAGTTTACAAAAATAAATTATACAAAATTATTTAAAGGGGTATGATATTTTAATTTAATTTGGATATATATGATATTTTGAAGGTTTAGTTGAAAGAAGAAACAAGTAATGTTATAATGGTCATTAATTAATAATCAATATTAAATATGAGTTTTATATGTTCTATAAATAATAAAATTAATGAATATTGGTATATATGATATTACTGATGTTTAAGAGGGATATATGTGATGTTAATTATTAAAATTGGGTATATATGATATTATAATGTTTATGAGGGATATATATGATATTAAAATTTTAAGTTGGGTATATATGATATTAGAGTAAATCACAGAAATGGTCCCTGTGGTTTGCATAAAACTTTGGATACGGTCCCTGTGGTTTCAATTTTGCATAAACGGTCCTTATTATCAATGTTTACTTGCAAAAATGGTCCCTCTGCCGTTAACTTTAACAATCAAATGGTTAGATCTTTTATAATGACCATTTTACCATTTTCATTGATAACATTTTGGTCCCTCAAGTTTGTAGTTCATTTTAGTTTTGATCCCTCAAGTGAATATTTTTATTTAACTCTTATATTATTATTATTATTATTATTATTATTATTATTATTATTATTATTATTATTATTATTATAAAAATTATTATTATTATATATTATTGATTTAACTTTTTACATATTAATTTATTTGTTTATTAAGTTTCCTATATTTTAATATATTTTTCAATATAATTTACAAACTTATTAATTTTTTTTATTAGAAACAATAGTATCAAATTAGAATCCATTTCGTTTTTTTATCTATTTCGAATAAAAAAATACAAATATTTTACATTGTAGTTTTCCAAACAAAAAAATTTTGAATCTTAAGCTTTTATTTCTTTTTATAAACGAAAAAAAAGTTACTAACCATTCATGTTTAAATTTTTTCATTTTCTAAACGTAAAAAGCGACGAAACCGATCTGTTTTATTATTTTTTCCTACAACAAAAGATTCAGCCTATTCCGATTTTATGTTTTGGAAAACGAAAGTAAATACAAACAATTCTGTTATTTGTTTTTGCAAACGAAAAAACTACGAATAATTCTGATTTTCAGTTTTTCCAAACAAAAAAATCATTTTATTTTTTCTAGTTTTTCGAACCAAACCATTACATTTTATTATTTTAGTCCGAACGAAAAACTACGAACCTTTACGTTTTAAAGTTTCTTAAAAAAATAAAATAGTGTGTAGTCTTTTTGTTCGGAAAAACAAAAAAAAATGAAATGGTTTGTAGTTATTTACGATTGAAAAAAGTTAAAAATATAATGATTAGAATCACATAAAACCGAACATAAAATAGACTATCATTTTTTGAAAAATCTTATTTTGTACGTTTGGAAAAAGCTAAAAAATCAAAATGAGTCTATTTTTTTGTTCGATTTTTATGTTGTTCTAATCATTACGTTTTAAACTTTTTTCAATAGTAAAAAACTAAAAACCATTCCATTTTTTTAGTTTTTCCAAACAAAGAGGCTACACACTATTTCATTTTTTTTAAACAACTTTAAAGCGTAATGGTTCGTAGTTTTTCGTTCGGAGAAAAAAATAAAAGGTAATGGTTTGGTTGAAAAACTAGAAAAATAAATAGATTTTTGTTTGGAAAAAATGAAAATCAGAATTATTTGTGGTTTTTTTCGTTTGCAAAAACTAATAACAGAATTGTTTGTATTTATTTTCGTTTTCCAAAACAAAAAATCGGAATGGGTTGAATTTTTTGGTGCAGAAAAAAATAAAAAACGGATTGGTCTTCGTAGCTTTTTACGTTATAAAATGAAAAAACTTAAAACATGTATGGTTAGTAACTTCTTTACGTTTCAAAAAACAAATAAAAGTTTAATGTTCAAAATTTTTTGATTTGGAAACTACAATATAAAATGTTTGTATTTTTCATTTGAAAAAGCTAAAAAAGGAAATGGATTCTAATTTGATACAATTGTTTATAATAAAAAGAAATAATTAAGTTTGTAATTTAAATTATAAAATATAGAAAACTCAATAACCAAAAAATTAATACGTAAAAGTTAAAAAATAATAATAATAAATAATAATAAATAATAATAATAATAGTATAATAATAAAAGAGTTAAATAAAAATATTTACTTGAGGGACCAAAACTAAAATGAACTACAAACTTGAGGGACAAAAATGTTATCAAAGAAAATGATAAAATGGTCATTATAAAAGATTTAACCATTTGATTGTTAAAGTTAACGGCAGAGGGACCATTTTTGCAAGTAAACAGTGATAATAAGGACTGTTTATGCAAAACTGAAACTACAGGGACCGTATCCAAAGTTTTATGCAAACCACAGGGACCATTCATGTAATTTACTCATGATATTATCAAGTTTTAGATGGGTATATATGAAATTCTCCTTTATATAAAATAGTAATTGTTTTGAAAAAGTGACTTTATGATGAAGGCATTAATTACAAAATTTTTTTAAACGATTTATAAAAATTAACATGTTTTTACGTTTTTTTTGTTGTCATACATCAATGTTATTTTTTTTTTTCTAAAAAGACCTCAAGTTTGTTTTTTTCATTATTTTGTGAAATTTGGCTATTAATACCAGTTATAATTGGTAAATCAGATTTTTTAAAAACTGAAAAATCAAGTTCTAATAGTCAAATTTTACAAAATTAAAAGCAAAGTTAACATGGAAACTTTTATGAAAAAAAAAAAGATAACATGAATAAACGAAAACGTAAAAACATAAAAATATTGTTGTTTCTTTTTATAATTAACCCTTCAAAATGAACATTTATTTTATGAAAAATCAATATATAATTCTAGACATTTAGGAGGCAATGAGTTTTTATAATTGGTTCAAAAAAAATGAAAATATACACATTTATTTTACTTGGTTTGCCTTTTAATTATTTTTTATGAAACTTTTATTATTGTCCATCATATACAGCAAACAAGAGTTTAAAGTATTATTATATTATATTGTTTACTTATAAATGGCAAAAATCTTTTGAACTTATTTCTTTTTGGAGCACCACCAACCTTTACTTGTGGATCTAGTTACAATATTCAAGGAGCCACATGGGTTGAGAATTTTAAGAGACAATTGAATAGTGAATCATAAATTGTGGTTTAAAGTATGATTAAAATCTTTCAACTTGTTTGTAGTATTTCAATATTCAAAATTCTTCAACCCCATGATTGCGTTTGGTTTGTAGATTTCTCAAAGTTTAATAGAATTTTTAAAATCTCGTATTTGATTCGTGGATTTTTATAAGGATTTAAAATTTTAGGATATTCGAATCTCGTATTTCTTTGTTATTTAAAAACTTATCCTCCTTCATAGGATCTGAAATTTTAGTTATCTTGCATTTTTTTTCGATTAGAACAAAATCCTGATAAATGAATATGTTGCAAAATGCAAATTCTTTCACAGAATGCAACTCCCACGAAAAAAAAATTTGCCACATATTTGAATTTGAACGGATTGAAATTTAATTTATAGTATATTTAGTTGATTGGTTGAAGTGTGGTTTGGTGTTTAAAGCTAGTTAAGAATATGAGTTGTGTGAAATGTTATAAATCTAAACTCATTTACAAATAATTAGAAATTATATATTCTTTCAATCGTAGATTTTGATGGAATGTAAACACCTTTTCGTTCATTGTTTTTATAATCAAATTTTCAAAATACCCTATAAATAAATTCTAATTTGTTCAGAATTTATTTCGTGAACCGAACACCCCTAAAAGGATATTAAAATCCAATAAACCAACTATTTTACAGGATTCCCATTAAATCCAAATTTTATGTAAGTAATTTGAATTCCAACAACGAAACAAAACCAAAGAGTTGGTTATATTGCTTGTAACAATGTATTGTTTATAAGATTTCAAGACATAAATGTTTGTTTATAAAATTAAAATGATTAAAACTATGTTCGGTAGAGAGCTTTTAAAAGCTTTTAGAACCTTTTGATTTTAATAAGCTATACTAAAAAATAAAAGCTTTGTTTGGAAGGAAACATAGAGCTTTCATTTTCTAAATAATAAGCTCTTTTATAAAACGCTGGTAGAAGCAGCGTTTGAAAAGCTCTGTAGCCTTTAGTCAAATATAATTCTTTTTTTTTACCCTCCCATTAATTATAAATTATCACCTTTAATTAATATTAATGTCCTTTTACGTAATTTAATACTACAAACCACAGCTACAGCTACTTTTACCAAATACATTTATAAAACTAAAACTCTTTTAAAAGGCTTCAGCTCTCAAAAGCTTCAGCTACTAAAAACTCTACCTCTTTTAAAAATACAAAACTATAGTTAAGTTTGCCAAACATACTCTAAATGTTAAAAATTTAAAATCACATCTAAAACATAAGAGGTGACGATTAGGGGTGGACAGTATTTGGTCACACACCAAGAAAACTGAAAACCAAACCAAACCAAACCAAATCAAACCGAATCCGATCAAAACCAAACCAGATTTAAATTTTGGTTTCAGACCAAACCGATTATAATACTCGGTTTTTCGATTGGTTTATGGTCTAGCCGATAGCAAACCAAACCAAATTACCGAATACATACATACATACATACATACATACATACATACATACATACATACATACATACATACATACATACATACATATATATATATATATATATATATATATATATATATATATATATATATATATATATATATATATATATATATATATATATATGTATGTATGTATATATATGAAAATGATGTGTGAAGCCGTGAAGTCATGAATGATCGTTGGGAGTGATGAAGAAGACAATAATATGAAGTTTGAATGTTAGGCTGTTTGGAAACATGAAATTTTTAGGGTTAATGTGTTTTGACGTAAAACATTTTATGTATGTTAACTTTATATTTTGGGATCGTATTTGACAATTAAAGATGCTTGAAAGTTTTGTTGTTTAATATTTGGTTTATAAACCAAACCAAACCGAATTCGAATTTGGTTTATGGTTTGGTTTATGTAGCTTTGTATTTGGTTTGGTTTGGCTTTTGGTTTAAGACAAAAAAAAAAATTCAAACCGAAGAAACCAAACCGAGGAAACCAACGAACCCATAAACCAAACCGTTGATCACCCCTAGTGACGATGGTCTTGAAGCTTAAAATATTTAAGACTTATTAATGTTTTGTATCAATAATATATCTGAAATCTGTAGACTTTAATGCTATTGAATTTAATGAATTAAAACATGACAATAAATAAAACATTAACTAAAACTAGGAGCAACGATTATGATCCCCTCATAAAAATATGAGAGTGTTTGTTTGATGCAGGTGATTTGTACACAATATTTTCTTTTTTATACACAACAATATTATATACATAAATTATTTTACCCTTACTATAAGGGAGTAAAATGTAAATTTGATAAAATGTATATTAATGATATAATAGACTATTTATGTGAAATGTTGTGTATGATTATTACAAATCATCTCCCTTTGTTGAATGTAATGACTAGGGTCGGTCTTGAGTAAGGTCAACCGTCTAGATCCATTAATCATAAAACTTATTCTCAAAAAATCTATTATATACTTGGGGGACATTTGGTTCGTGGATTTTCTGTGGTTCACATTTAAAATTCTGTGTTTTGGTTCACAGATTGCTATAAGGATTTAAAATCCTAGGATATCTTAAATATCTTTCTTATTAGTTGTTTAAAAACCCAGTCTCCTCCGTAAGATTTTAAATCTCAGTTATCTTGCAATCTTCAAATTAGAAATTTTTTTAAATTGATAATGCAGATTTTTTGACAAAATCCTGACAAATAAAAATGCTGCATAATGCAAATCCTTTGACAAAATGTAACTCCTTGATAAAAAATCTGCGAACCAAATGCCCTCTTAGGTCTATTAATGATTAAATAATGATATTGACTTGCAAAGTTTTTAGTTATAACATTATATAATTATAAGGTTTTTGTTGTTAATTTATCATTTTTACTTGAATTTTATTTATTTTGAATATACATATATATATATATATATATATATATATATATATATATATATATATATATATATATATATATATATATATATATTTATAGGGTCTTTTTTAAGTTTTTGTTTGAGACCCTGTAAATGTTTAAACAGACCCTGAGAATCACCAAATGATATTTTGCAAAATTACTATTAATAACAATGTAATTACCAACATATTTTTGTAAGTGTGTCACTAATAATAATAAATTGGAGAGAGCGTTTGTTTCGCAAATTAGACTATGAGATCTGCATTTTGTCAAAGAATTTGCATTATGCAACATTTGCATTTGTCATGATTTTATTAAAGAATCTGTATTATCTTTTAAATTAAATTTGTTAATCTGAAAATTGCAAGGTAGGATTTAAAATCCTAGGGGAAGGCTGAGTTTTTAAATAACAAAGAATGAAGAGATTTAAGAAATTCTGGGATTTTAAATCTTTACTGAAATCTGTGAACCAAATACATGATCTTAAATGTAAATTCTAAAAAATCCAAGAAATTCATAAACCAAACGAGCACCGGTGTTCAATGGGATTTGACAAAAAAAAAAAAAAAAAAAAAAAGGACATAATTGAGTAGTTGGTTGTGCTTTTGTTATATTCCATTTAGTAGTTCAATTTCCCTTGCTCACTTTATTTTTTTCTTTTTACCCTTTGAAGATATTAAGGGATATGAACTAGGGGTGAGCAACGGGTATCATTTTTCGAACCCGAACCGGTACCGGTACCGACCGATACCGAATTAATATATTCGGTTCGGTATTCGGTTTTTAAATTAGCTAAAATTCGGTATTCGGTGCTTTCGGTTCGGTATTCGGTTCTTAAAATAGCTAAAATTCGGTATTCGGAACCGAACCGGCACCATATAAAATTATACGGTTCGGTATTCGGTTCTTCCAAAACTAATAATTCGGTTTCGGTATTTTCGGGATCGGTACCGATTCGGTTCGGTACGGTACCGAGCTCACCCCTAATATGAACTATTTCTTTTACTTTTTATTTATTTAATAATGTTGTTGGTTCTTCTTCTTTTTCTTTTTCTTTTTCTTTTCTTTCTCTTTAGTTTCATTTAATGTAATGCTTAACTTAATCTTGATTTTATAAGTTGTTAATAATATAACTAATTACTAAAATAGCCACATATCACACCTCTTTATCACTTTTTAGCCATTAAAATTTCATTTTACCAAAATAGCCACACTTTACGTTACCACATTTACGTGATATCCACCATTTACGTGATATGTACTTTTTATTCATATTTTAATGCATTACGTTACAAAAGGTGTTTGGTAACGTAAATGCTTATACTTTACGTGACCACTTTTAATCATTACATTTTTATAGGGAATGAGCATATTTTTAAAAGTGGTCACGTAAAGTACAAGCATTTACGTTACCAAACACTTTTTGTAACGTAATGCATTAAAATATGAATAAAAAGTACATATTACGTAAATGGTGGCTATCACGTAAATGTGGTAACTTAAAGTGTGGTTATTTTGGTAAAATGAAAATTTAATGGCTAAAAAGTGATAAAAGTGTGTGATATGTGGCTATTTTAGTAATTAACCCTTTTATTTCCTTAAATAACTGATACACCTTGCATAAATTTTAAAAATGTCATAGCCATGTAATACTTTATTTTTTTATTTATTAGTAATGATATATATGTGAATATAAATTATAATTTATAGTCATTTTTAACCATTGAAATTTGAAAGTTCTCATAACTTTTATATTTTTGTTACATAATTTTAATAAGCTAAACTCCATACTTATAATAAATGAGTTAAACTCCATAGTAACATATTTAACTATAAAAAATAATAATAACTTTCGTCTTTAACCACATAGAACATTTTTTTAAATTGAAAACAAATACTCATAGAAAAACGTGAATATTATATTATATTATATTATTATAATAATAACATTTACCAAAGTAAATGTTACTATTCATAAGTTATTCATAGGAATAGTAAAACTAAGATACTAATATATATAAATTTGTGTAACATTTTAAAGAAAAGATTTGTTACTTGGTTGGTTAGTGTATTATTTGTGATGGGAGAAGTCATGAGTTCAAATCTTTTTGACTTCAAGAAAGTTGTGGATTTTTACATTTTGAGTTAAAAACTAATATATTTTTATTTTAAAATATTACTTTGACATAAATTAAACTAATTTACTATTAAAAATTTTATTTCCTAAATATATTTTTATAAAATATGCATTCTTTCTTCACGAATGCTTGAATAATAATGGTCCTGTTTTTTATACACCACCTCAAATACAAATGTATAAGTATTACTCCCTCCGTCCCAAATAATTATCCACATTTGACTTTTGAAGTCTTTCTTTTTCAACTTTGACCTCAAATATATTAGTTTGTGTTATATAATACTTGATGAAAATTATACCCATGAAAATTCCTTTCAAGCCAAATCCTTTCATATATTTTGCATCACATATTATATAACACATAGAAAAATATTTAATGTCAAAGTTGAGAAAGAATTACTTCAAATGTCAAATGCGGACAATTATTTTGGGACGGATAATTTATATGATTTTTTTAGTTCCTCCAAACTTCAAAGTTGATTGTATGTACATAAAACAGATAACGTGAGACAAGGATTAATGTTGATGAATGATTATTATGTTTATGAGTGTATGGAATTCAATTTACAAATATTGAAATATTTTTTTGATGTTTAATAATAATTATGCAACTGTATTTCTATTTTTATTTATATTGTGATCACTTTTTTTTTATTTGTACAAGGTATTTTAAAGTAAAAAAAAAAATTAAGTTACTTTATATAGGTTTTTTTTGTTATTATTAATAAAAATTTACTTAATAAATTAAATTTTAATTGATGTTGTTGATTATTACTAAATGAAGTTGTGATGTATAACAAATTTCGAATGAACAGAATTATATGGATGTGAAAAGGTTAATAAAAAAACGAATAAAATAGAAGATTTTGTTGATTTTTATTCCTTTTCATATTTTTTTAATTGACATTGATATCTTTTTAATCTTTTTCAACATACTTTGGAATCGAAAGTTATATTCTGATTGTGGTGGTGTAAACAATTTTGGAATCGAACGTTGTAAAGTCAATAACGCATCATTTCAAAAATTGTAATATATTTAATAGAAATAACATAACATTTTGTTTTAAATATCAAATATGTATGTTAATATGTTAGCTTTATATATTTTAGTATTTTTCGTATGACATTAAACCCCGCCTCGAAGCGCGGGCAAATTTCCTCGTTTATTACATATTGAAAGGTAAAATGAAAATAAAGCTGGTGAGAATGCTGGTGAGAATGCAAGGGTTAATGTACGATTATAAAAGCTCAGTAAAAGCACGTAAGCTCAATAATAAAAACGTTCAGCGTTCTCTACTGAACAAGTATATGAGATCCCACATGATACTCAAATAGGTACTCAACTCGTGTGGACGAATCCACGTACCCAAATCCCTAGACCGCACAAAGCAGTCGTCAGGACTCAAAAGGGAATTGGGAGCGACCCAACCCCTGCCCAGCCGTACGGTTTAGTATCTCAACAGCTCAAGTGTCCCAAATCTCATATATAAAACACAGTTCTCGATATAACACAATAATACGTGCATGATAGTATCTCAATAAAAACTCGTAAGAAAACTCGTAATATCTCATAAAAAGCTCAGTAAAAGATCATGCAAGTATTAATAAATAATCGTACAAGTATCTCAACAAAAACATGCAAACTCACCTGCTCAGCTAGATAAACTAAGTCTCGGTTCCCTGCCCGTCCTCAACCCTATCAACTCGAGACCCTGGAATCACAACACAATGACTCTATATCACAATCACAATCACAGCTCAAGTTCTCAATCACAACCCAACAGCTCTGGATACTCGATTTCTCGATAACTCAACAGCTCTATACACAATACTCATATAACTCACACAGACTCAGATACTCAACTACCAACTCACACAACCCGAATACTCAAACACAAGATCCCAACTAACCCACACAACTCGAACACTCAAACACGAGATCCCAACCAACTCACACAATCCCAGATACCCAAAAGACGCATTCTCAATATCACAATTTCGACCCAACACTCTATACACACTTCTCAACAATTCTCGAGACCCCAAGGACCCAAATACACGACTCACAGAACCCGAAAACCCGACCCGAACCCTCAGCCGCATCGCGGCCGAACTCAACCAATCGCGGCCGCACTGACTCTATCGCGGTCTCGGCCGCGCTGACCTCAAACTCGGCCGAGCTCACATCGCGGTCCGAGCTCGGGCTCAAACCGCCTGCGATCATCTCAAGAACATCGCGGCCCGCGATCAAGGGATCGCGGTCGCGCTCACGGACGAACAGTAGCAGAATGCTCTGTTTTCTTAACAGCTCGAGAATTACCTCAATTCAGCATTTCAGCTCGATTTTAACCACAGATATGGACTCGAATTTGCTCAAAAACAATCACAAACTCAATTGAATCACTCACTCAAGATTTATAACAATTAACTCACGAATTCAAGCTCGAATTTACCTTAATATGAATCCGAATCGAAAGAAGAATTTGATGTCTATCTCAGGAGCTTCAATCACAACTTGAGGCTTCGATCTGAGTTGCTGGAATTCCAATCACACACATACACACACTCAAACTTAACTCTGGCTTTTGAAAATGAATTGAAGGAACAAAGGAGTAAACTATATATACGTTTTGGGTTTAACTCGGTCCGATACCCAAAAATCCGATCCCGATACCCAAAATACAAATTTTATATCCCCGGGTCCCAAATTAAATAATTAATCCAATGAAATAATTCCACGTACCTATCTCAAAATCGGGATGTTACAAGTCCTCCCTCCTTATGAAGATTCTGTCCTCAGAATCTAGCTCGAAGCAAAGAGGTGAGGATAACGGCTGCGCATCTCTAACTCTGGCTCCCATGTGGCGCTGGTACCCTTATGGTGCTTCCACTGCACCAACACTAACGCCACCTCTTTATTACGCAACCTCTTCACTTTTCGATCTGTCACTGCCTCAGGCTGCTCGGCATATTGAAGTCTATCATCGACCTCAATCTCAGATAACGGCACTCGCTGATCATCACGGGCTAAACACTTACGAAGGTGACTAACATGAAAAGCATTATGCACCCCCGACAACTCTGAAGGCAAATCCAGACGATAAGCCTGATCCCCGATCCTTTCGATAACCTCGAATGGTCCAATATAACGCGGTCCCAACTTACCTCGCCTACGAAATCGAATAATACCTTTCCAGGGTGAGACTTTAAGCATCACGGAGTCTCCGACCTGAAACTCTAACTCAGACATCCGGCGATCTGCATAACTCTTTTGGCGACTCTGAGCTGTCCTAATCCGCTGCTGAATCATAGCGACCTTGTCGCTAGTCTCCTGAAGAACCTCTGGTCCGGCGATAGGACGCTCCCCAACCTCCCCCCAACACACCGGAGTCAAACACTTACGCCCATAGAGGGCCTCGAATGGAGGCATGCCGATGGATGCATGGTAGCTGTTATTATACGCAAACTCGACAAGCGGTAAATGAAGATCCCAGCTACCCCCGAAATCAATCACACAAGCCCGCAGCATATCCTCCAGAGTCTGATTAGTTCGCTCTGTCTGACCCCCTGTCTGCGGATGATAAGCCGTACTCAACTGAACTCGGGTGCCCAACTCTCTCTGAAAGCTCTGCCAGAATCGCGATACAAATCGGCTATCTCGGTCAGACGTGATAGATCTCGGAACTCCATGTCTCGCAACAACCTCGCTGATGTAGAGGCGCGCCAACTGATCCATCGTAATAGTCCCACGAACGGCCAAGAAGTGGGCACTCTTCGTAAGCCGATCAACAATAACCCAGATCATATCATTCCCACGAACAGTCCGCGGGAGTCTCACTATGAAGTCCATGGTGATATCATACCACTTCCACTCTGGAATCTCTAGCGGCTGAAGCCTGCCATACGGCTTCTGATGCTCACTCTTAACTCTCAAACACGTCATACACGCCTCCACGCATTTCCCTACATCCCTCTTCATCCCTGGCCACCAATAATGAACTCGCAGATCTCTGTACATCTTCGTGCTACCCGGATGGATCGACAGTCTAGATTTATGGGAATCATCTAGAATCAGCTGTCTCAAACCACCTACTCTGGGGACCCATACTCGACCACGGAGAGTCATCAAACCTCTATCGTCTCTGCTCAATAACTCCAGCTGACCAGCTAATCTCTCTCTCTGCACATTCTCGCCCCTCAAACCCTCCTCCTGAGCTAACCGCAGACTATCAATCAAGGTCGACGTGACCTCTAATCGAGAAGCTCTGGATACAACCGTCTGCTCGTAGGATCTCCTGCTCAAAGCGTCTGCCACCACGTTAGCTTTCCCCGGGTGGTACTGGATGTCACAATCATAATCCTTCAAGAGCTCCATACTACGTCTCTGTCTCATGTTCAGCTCCTTCTGACTGAACAAATATTGCAAACTCTTATGATCAGTGAACACAGTAAATCTCGTCCCATATAGATAATGCCGCCATATCTTCAAGGCAAAGACTATGGCGTCCAACTCTAGATCATGCACTGGCCGACTCAACTCATAACTCCGAAGCTGTCTCGAGGCATAAGCAATCACCTTACCTCTCTGCATCAACACACATCCCAACCCAGTGAAGGAAGCATCGCAATACACAGCAAAATCCTCAGAACCCTCTGGCAATGCTAGAATCGGAGCCCTACACAACCGATTCTTCAACTCTAAAAAGGCACTCTCCTGCTCCTCAGTCCACACAAATGGCACTGACTGCTTAGTCAACATCGTCAAAGGCACTGCGATCCGCGAGAAATTCTCTATAAACCGCCGATAATATCCAGCCAAACCCAAGAAACTACGAACCTCAGATACAGACGTGGGCTGACCCCAACTCATGATCGCCTCGACCTTTGCTGGATCCACTTTAACGCCCTCGCTCGTCACCACGTGCCCTAAGAACTGCACCTCTCGAAGCCAGAACTCGCACTTCGAAAACTTGGCGTATAGCTTCTCTCGCTGTAAAGTACTCAAGACCTCTCTCAGATGCTGGCCATGCTCCTCGCTGCTCCTCGAGTAGATCAGAATGTCATCAATAAACACAATTACGAAACGATCGAGCATCGGCCTGCAGACCCTATTCATCAGGTCCATAAACGCTGCTGGGGCATTAGTCAGCCCAAACGGCATGACTAAAAACTCATAATGACCATATCTGGTCCTAAACGCAGTCATAGGCACGTCCTCATCTCTAACTCGTAGCTGATGATATCCGGAACGCAGATCAATCTTCGAAAAGAAACTCGCCCCCTGAAGCTGATCAAAGAGATCATCAATCCTCGGCAAGGGATAACGGTTCCTCACCGTTACCCTATTAAGCTCTCTATAATCAATACACATGCGCATCGTCCCGTCCTTCTTCTTCACGAATAATACTGGGGCTCCCCACGGCGAAGAACTGGGGCGAATAAACCCTCGATCTAGCAAATCTTGCAACTGCGTCATCATCTCGCGCATCTCGGTAGGAGCTAACCGATACGGCGTACGCGCAATAGGAACGGCCCCGGGAACTAGGTCGATCCTAAACTCAACCTGCCGGTCCGGCGGCAGACCAGGCAGCTCATCTGGGAACACATCGGGGAAATCTCTAACCACCGGCACATCGCCGACCTCCCTCTTCTCTTTCTTCGAATCTACTACATAAGCCAAATAAGTGGCACATCCCTTCGCCACATATCTCTGCGCCTGCGCCATCGACACAATACTCATCTCTCCCCTACACCTTTCGCCATATATCATCGCTGACTCTGACTCAGAAACAGGAATACGAATCATCTTCTTAGAACAGAAGATATCCGCCTGACGCGCTGTCAGCCAATCCATGCCAACAATGGCATCAAAACTACTAATCTCCATAGGCATCAAGTCTATGGAAAATCGGTGACCGTCTATCTCTAATACACAATCTCTAAAGATACGACTCACTAACACTGTACTACCATCAACACGCTCAACAATAACAGGCACAGATAACTCAGATGAAGGCATAGCAAAATAATCACAGAAGGAGGCAGATACATATGAACGATCAGATCCCGAATCAAATAAAATAAAGGCACGCAGTCCGTTAAGGATAAACGTACCAGACACAACATCAGGCGACTCGCGCGCCTCCTCAGCAGTAGCCTGAAAAACTCTGCCACGAGCCCTCGGTGCTCCTCCTCCCCGAGGTGCCGAAGATGACCCAGATGGCCCTGCTCCACTCGAACTCGACCCTGGAAACCCCGCGCTCGGGTTCGGACAATCCCGAGACATATGACCCGGCTTCCCGCATCGGAAGCAAAGAGACTCCTGAGAAGTACATGCAACAGCTGTGTGACCATACTGGCCACATCGGAAACATCGAAGATGCTCGGGGGCGCATGGCCCAGCATGGCGATGATGACATCGCTGGCAATCTCTCTCGACATCGGCTGAACTCCCAACCCTACTCCCCGAATCCCTGGAACCTCTACCACCACTACTCTGACCCTGACTCTGTGACTGCCTCTGACTCTGTCCCTGTTGCCTCTGTCCCTGCTGTCTCTGACCACCCCGACCCTGTCCCTGACTCTGACCAACCCCCAACTGCCTATCATCCCGTCTCTGATCTCGCTGAGCTCCCGAACTCTGTCCCTGCTGCTCGGAATACCCGCCCTGCCGGCTCTCTCTATAAAATCTCGAAGATCCAGAACTCTGGCCCTGACCCGATGGCTCGATACGCTGTCTCTGGGGAGCCGACTGCTCCCGCTGTCTCTCCACCTCCCGCTCTCGGCGGCGGGCATACTCCATCGCTGAAGCAAATGTGGGGTCACGCAGCATCCCCACGAACTCTCGAATGTCCGGCCTCAAACCCTCAATAAACATCGTGACCTTTCGGTCCTCTGTAGCTACCTGATGTGGCGCGAACTGAGCTCTGTCATTAAACACATCAATATACTCCTGGACGGACCTGGACCCCTGCTGCAGATGGATAAACTCTCGCTCTAACTCTCTCCTCGTGTCCAGCGGACAGTACTGCAACTCGAACTCTGTACGGAACTCCTCCCAAGACATCAGATAGGCCTCATCGACTCCACGAGCGCTAACAACCGAACTCCACCATCTCAATGCCCCTCCCATCAGAAGGTAGGAAGCATAACTCACTCTATCTGCTCTATCCACATGAGCTATACGAAATGCTGCCTCGACCTCTCTCAACCAATCCAGTGCCTTCGAGGCACCAACTCCACCAAAGAACTCGGAAGGGCGACCCGTCATGAAGTCCTTAAAGGACCCTCGCGATGGCTGGCTAGAAGAAGCACCAGCCCCCGAACTCTGCTCTCCCTCGGGTGGAGGCACCGCGCCTCGACCCCTACCCATACTCTGACCCGGAAAACGCTCATCTAATATCTGACCTATCACAGAATACAAGTCAGATCTACGCACAGGCTCATCATCCCTATGGTCATCCCCCTGAGGCCCGCTGCCCTGACGGTCCATAACAACCTGCACAAATAGATAATAACACAAATCAACTCTACAAAACTCTACACACTACTCGTTCATCACCTAATACTCTACTTCGGATTACAATCCAAGGATCTAGACTCTAGGGTTTAAGCTTAAGCATCCACTAGATACTTAATCTCTTAAACCTAGGCTCTGATACCAAGCTTGTAACACCCTCAAACTAACCCATAATGCCACGTAATACCACATCAGCAATGATATATTATAATAATCTCTACACTATTCCCAAACATACACGCAGAAAACCCGATAATTTAAAACATTATTTTACATAAGAAACAGTCACGGGAGTCCCTGAATATTACACAACCTATCCGAAGTATATAAAACAATCCCCAAAATATAACTACCTCTATGAAAGGTAGCTAACTCCTCGATCACAAGTAATGTAAACCTACTTTGGTTCAGCAGGCCTACTAGCAGTCCGGTCACCTGGATTACACACAACAACACACACAGGTCAGCTAAAGCTGGTGAGAATGCAAGGGTTAATGTACGATTATAAAAGCTCAGTAAAAGCACGTAAGCTCAATAATAAAAACGTTCAGCGTTCTCTACTGAACAAGTATATGAGATCCCACATGATACTCAAATAGGTACTCAACTCGTGTGGACGAATCCACGTACCCAAATCCCTAGACCGCACAAAGCAGTCGTCAGGACTCAAAAGGGAATTGGGAGCGACCCAACCCCTGCCCAGCCGTACGGTTTAGTATCTCAACAGCTCAAGTGTCCCAAATCTCATATATAAAACACAGTTCTCGATATAACACAATAATACGTGCATGATAGTATCTCAATAAAAACTCGTAAGAAAACTCGTAATATCTCATAAAAAGCTCAGTAAAAGATCATGCAAGTATTAATAAATAATCGTACAAGTATCTCAACAAAAACATGCAAACTCACCTGCTCAGCTAGATAAACTAAGTCTCGGTTCCCTGCCCGTCCTCAACCCTATCAACTCGAGACCCTGGAATCACAACACAATGACTCTATATCACAATCACAATCACAGCTCAAGTTCTCAATCACAACCCAACAGCTCTGGATACTCGATTTCTCGATAACTCAACAGCTCTATACACAATACTCATATAACTCACACAGACTCAGACACTCAACTACCAACTCACACAACCCGAATACTCAAACACAAGATCCCAACTAACCCACACAACTCGAACACTCAAACACGAGATCCCAACCAACTCACACAATCCCAGATACCCAAAAGACGCATTCTCAATATCACAATTTCGACCCAACACTCTATACACACTTCTCAACAATTCTCGAGACCCCAAGGACCCAAATACACGACTCACAGAACCCGAAAACCCGACCCGAACCCTCAGCCGCATCGCGGCCGAACTCAACCAATCGCGGCCGCACTGACTCTATCGCGGTCTCGGCCGCGCTGACCTCAAACTCGGCCGAGCTCACATCGCGGTCCGAGCTCGGGCTCAAACCGCCTGCGATCATCTCAAGAACATCGCGGCCCGCGATCAAGGGATCGCGGTCGCGCTCACGGACGAACAGTAGCAGAATGCTCTGTTTTCTTAACAGCTCGAGAATTACCTCAATTCAGCATTTCAGCTCGATTTTAACCACAGATATGGACTCGAATTTGCTCAAAAACAATCACAAACTTAATTGAACCACTCACTCAAGATTTATAACAATTAACTCACGAATTCAAGCTCGAATTTACCTTAATATGAATCCGAATCGAAAGAAGAATTTGATGTCTATCTCGGGAGCTTCGATCACAACTTGAGGCTTCGATCTGAGTTGCTGGAATTCCAATCACACACATACACACACTCAAACTTAACTCTGGCTTTTGAAAATGAATTGAAGGAACAAAGGAGTAAACTATATATACGTTTTGGGTTTAACTCGGTCCGATACCCAAAAATCCGATCCCGATACCCAAAATACAAATTTTATATCCCCGGGTCCCAAATTAAATAATTAATCCAATGAAATAATTCCACGTACCTATCTCAAAATCGGGATGTTACAGTTGTGAACACACGTTCACAACAGTACACTTCATGTGAACACACACGTGTCACATAGTTCTAGTGTGTGTTTTGGTGTGATTTTTTTGCAAGTAGTCTTGTAAAAATTTTTTCAAAAAAAAATGATTTTAAGCGAGGTACCTCCGGGACTCCGCAAAACTAGTGATACTCATTTGAACCCAAATATATATATATATATACAGAGGGAGGTTCAATTGAGAACTTTTATGCATCGAGGTACAAAAGAACCTATACCATCCATTAGATCAAAAAGTTGTATGGATTAGATTAATGGCAAAAGGGTAAATAGTTGGACAATTTTATGCATATTGTGCATTATAGAAACAAAGAAAGAAGGGCATTTTGGGGAATGTGCATACCTCATTAAATTTAATATTTCAACAAATAATCAAATAATAAATGCTAAATAAATTCAATTGATACATTTCCAAATTTAAAAAAAGTACACAAATTCAAAAAAGATGATGGAGATCGATGCATTTCATCGTTAATCGTGTTTATCTATGCATTGTGTTAAAAAAACACATTTAACAAAAAATACACAAATTCATTTATGCATCGTGTTCAACTTGTTCATCATTCTTTTATGCATCGTGTTTGTCGTTCATATTCTTCATTAAGCTATGCATCATGTTCAACTTGTTCATCATCCATTTATGCATCGTCATTGTTCATCATCCATTTATGCATCATCATTTTTCGTTGTTCATCGTTCATCATCCATCTATGCTTTGTCATTGTTCATCATCCATCTATGTATTATCATTATTTATCGTTCATCATCCATCTATGCATCATGTTCTTCATAATTATCATCGGTTACCTCTCTTGTTCATATTCATCATCATCGTTGTTCATCATTACTCTTCGTATTCAAATCATAATCACTAAGAAAATCATGAAGAACACGATTAGAGAGAGAGAGAGAGAGAGAGAGAGAGAGAGAGAGAGAGAGAGAAATGAGGAAGAAAATGAGGAATGTAGTTAATATTAGATTTTAATTCAAAATGTAACTCCTACTTATCATTTAATGATTTTTAGAAATAAATTAATTATCATGTCTTTAGTTTTCCCTAAATGCCCTTTGTGCACCCTTGGTGGATTATCTGATGCACAAAAGTGCCTCGAGGTGCCCCGATGCATAAAAGTTCTCAACTGAACCTCAATCTATATATATATATATATATATATATATATATATATATATATATATATATATATATATATATATATATATATATATATATATATATATATATATATATATATATAGATTGATATATATATATATATTCTAAGAACCATAAAAAATGTGAGAACCTAAGAACCTTTTACGGCCTTTGGATTAATGATAATCAATGGTTGATATATTTGATGGTAATTTTGTAATTATTTTGAACTTTGATAGTGGGGAATCTTGAAAATGTGTGAAAATGGTATTTTTGAAAGAAAAAAATATGCTTTTTCTCTTTCTCTCTCTTACTTTTTTTCATTTTCATTTTATTTTTCTTTCATTATAATTAATTTTTAAAATAAAAAAACGTTTTTTATTAAAAAAAATTATTTTTTTTATATAGAAAATTATTTAATTGCTAAAAAAATAACGTATTTTATATAGAAATATTATATGTCTATATAGAATATTTTTTTCTATATAGAATGTGTTAACGAACATATTCTATGTACAATCTACGTAGAATGTCATGCATTCTACGTAGAATAACATGCAATCTACGTAGAATGTCGTGTAGAATGTCAAATATCATATATTCTACGTAGATTACCTGATAAACTATATCAAAAACACATTGAAAAAAAAAAGAGATTTCATTTAGACATTTTATCAAACACTTGGTATGCAACTGATATAAAATATACCAAAAAATACATAGAATAAAACTGTTAATCTACGTAGAATAACATGCAATCTACGTAGAATGACATGCAATCTACGTAGAATGGCATGCAATCTACGTAGAGTATCATGAAATCTATGTAGATTATCATGTAATCTACGTAGATTATCATGTAATCTACGTAGATTATCATGTAATCTACGTAGATTATCATGTAATCTACGTAGATTATCATGTAATCTACGTAGATTATCATGTAAAACATCCAATAACTATTACAATCATTATAAATCTAATATCTTACAAATAATCTTCATTATAAAACATGAAAAATGAATCTGTCATATTCTATGTAGAGTTTCGAGGAACATATTCTATGTACAATATACGTAGAATGTCATGCAATCTACGTAGAATGACATGCAATCTACGTAGAATGACATCCAATCTACGTAGAATGACATGCAATCTATGTAAAATATTGTGTAGAATGTCAAATATCATATATTCTATATAGATTACATGATAAAATATATCAAAAACACAATGAAACAAAAAAAAAGAAGATTTCATTTAGACATTTTATCAAACACTTGGTATGCAACTGATATAAAGTATACCAAAAATACATAGAATAAAACTGTTAATCTACGTAGAATAACATGCAATCTACGTAGAATGACATTCAATCTACGTAGAGTATCGACGAACATATTCTATGTACAATCTACGTAGAATGTCATGCAATCTACGTAGAATGACATTCAATCTAGGTAGAATGACATTCAATCTACGTAGAATGGCATGCAATCTACGTAGAATGTCGTGTAGAATGTCAAGTATCATATATTCTACGTAGAATGACATTCAATCTATGTACAATCTACGTAGAATGTCATGCAATCTACGTAGAATGACATTCAATTTACGTAGAATGACATTCAATCTACGTAGAATGACATGCAATCTACGTAGAATGTCATGCAATCTACGTAGAATGTCGTGTTATATATTCTACGTAGATTAAATGATAAAATATACCCAAAACACATTGAAACAAAAAAAATAAGATTTCATTTAAACATTTTATCGAACACTTGGTATGCAACTGATATAAAATATACCAAAAACACAATATATAGTAATGTTAATCTACAAAAAGGATATAGATTTGTATAATAAACATAAAAATATATGAAATATGTAACAAACATAACATTCTACATAGATTATGAATAGTAATGTTAATCTACATAAAATGATATAGAATTGTATAACATTCTATATAGACACATAATATTTCTATATAGAATACATTAATTTTTTAGCAATTAAATAATTTTTTATATAGAAAAAAATTTATTTTTTTTATAAAATACGTTTTTTTTAATATTAAAATGAATTCTCATAAAAGAAAAAGAGAAAATGAAAATGAAAAAAAAGTAAGAGAGAGAAAGTGAAAAAGAGATGCATACAATAAAAAAGGTGGAGAGAGAAAAATAATATTTTTTATTCCAAAAATACCCTTTTGATCCAAGGGCTCTAAAAGGTTCTTAGGTTCTCACCATCTTTAAGGTTCTTAAAAGAACCTCTCCCTATACACACACACACACACACACACAACACACACACACACACACACACACACACACACACACACACACACACACACACACACACACACACACACACACAGAGAGACCATTTCAAAGTTTCCAATTTTCAATACTAGTTTATTTGAGTCAACTTTGAGATTTTACTATTTTGACTACCCATTACTCAGCCGTCAAGTAGCAAACATATTATGTATTTATGTTTGTATGTTTGATATTATTATTATTTGGACGTGTATGCAATGTCCATATGTTAGTTTGATGTGTTTTATTGCTAAAATATGTTTCGTTGGGTAAAAAAGTGTTTATAATTTGTTTTAAAAGGTGAAACCCGTGGGTTTACCCGTGCCCACGGGTATCCGCAGGTGGCGGGTTTGAGCGATAAAATCTACTCGTTGGCGGGTATAGAAATACCTGCGGGCACGGGTGACAGGTGATATGTATCCGTGCCCGCCGCCCGCGGGTGCCATCACTAAATACGATACGATTTGATTACAAACGAGCAAAAAATAATACAATTTTTTTTTGTTAATTTTAATTTGTTTACTACGAAGAATTTACATGATAAAGTTTACAAAAATAATTTATATAAAATTAATTTAAAGGGATATGATATTTTAATTTAAGTTGGATAAATATGATATTTTGAAGGTTTAGTTAAAAGAATAAGTAAGGGTATAATGATCATTAATTACTAATGATATTAAATATGAGTTTTAAATGTTCTAAAATTAATTAAATTAATGAATTTGAGTATATATGATATTAATGATGTTTAAGAGTGATATTTGATATTAATTATTAAAATTGGGCATATATATATATATATATATATATATATATATATATATGATATTATGATGTTTAGAAGGGATATATATGATATTAAAATTTTAAGTTGGGCATATATGATATTATGAAATTTTAGAGGAGTATATATCAAATTCTCCCTGTATAAAATGTATATAAACTTAAAATTAAACCATATAATTTTGTTTTTGAACGACAAACTAACCTACTCCTAGTCCTAAACTACTTTTACCCCAAGACTTGCTTTCACCACCTAAATTTAAACTTGTCTCCGACGAGAGTCGAAGACGTGACCTCTCACTTATACAACACCTTGGTACCACTAGGATAAAGGCTCTTTGGTAATACGTTTAAAAGACGTATTTATCATGGATTTCACTTATCAAACATGTTTGGTCATTTTTGATAGTTAAAATGCTATAATTGTAACTTTTTTAGAAAAAAAATAAAACAACAATTTAGGGTTAGTTAGAAGAGCATTTATGTAATTAACTAAAAAAATAGATGCCAATTTTAAATTATACATACTAAATTTAATTATGATCCAACTTTATCGCGAACGTAGCGTGACAATTAAAATCTCATTTAATTTTTCATTTTTTAATTTTAAATTATTTAAAAATTGCTAGGAGCCAAGAGCCAAAGGATATATATGAATAACGTCATTATAACGTTACTTACCTCTTCTTCCGGTAACCGGTCATCTTCCACCTCCTTTTCACACTTTTCTGGCGTCTTCTTCTTCTTCTGATTCTCCCAATTCCAAGAAACCCTAAAATATTTGCAGACAACTCAAATCAAGTTTTATGAAGATGAATTACCCATGAGAGGATCCAATTCTCTTTCCCCATTCAAAATTCCATCAAGAATGAAATGTTATTACCCTAATCTTACTCTTCAATTTCTTCTATTTTTGCTCATTTCCTCTAATAACCCTAACGTAACGTTAATCGGTGCTAATCACACCTCTGCCCGTTTTTGTTCTAGGTAATTTTCACCCATACCCACTTACCCAAGACCCGATTCGTTTCGTTTCGATGGAGCCGTACACCGGAAAACGTAGCTTCCTTCGAAACGTTGTTGCTCGGTTTTTGATATTCTCTCTTGTTGTTATCGGCGTTCGGTTTGCTTACGTCATCACTATCCGTGGTGAATCGTGTGTTTCCGGTGATGAATTTTGTTTCTTTTCGTCGGATTTTATTCAAAATCACAAACTCGTTACCTCCGCCGGAGTCGGACATGTGTCTTCTTCGGCGGTTACACTTCATCCGGCTGCCGCGTCGATGCCGGAGTTTCAGAAACGTGTGATGTTTTATATAACTGTGTTTCAGGATCTAATCGTTGATGGATTCCTTTCGACGAAATCGAAATCGCTCTGTGTTGAAACTCCCTTTGGCGACGACGTTTACGCTTTAAAAGAGATCGGCGTCGAGGATTCAATCGGAATTTATAAAAAAGCGGCGAAGCCGCTTGTTATTAACGGGTTAGGGTTTCGTCAGCCGTTTAAGGATAATACTTTTGAGTTTATATTCTCCGGCGCCGGTGGATTTGACCGGTCGGAGAAAGCGGCGGAGTTTGCTTCAGAAGTTCAACGGACGCTTAAGCCCGAAGGTTATTTCATTGTTCATACTGCTTCTAAAGATACTTACAGTTTCAATTCGTTTATTGGTTTATTCAATTGTTGTAAATTCATTCGGTCTCGTCAAATCGATGGATTCGATTCATATATGCCTGAAATTCATGAAATTGTGATGAAGAAAGTAAATGATTATATCAAACTTGGGAAAAAACCCAATGAGATATCGAAGAACAAATGCTCGGTTCCGGGTTATAAACAAGATTTAGTTAAAAAAGCCGAGCCTTTGATCGAAAACGAGCCGTTAAAACCTTGGATTACATTGAAAAGAAACATTCAGAATGTTAAGTATTTGCCTTCTATGGTGGATATTAACTTTAAGCAACGCTACGTTTACGTTGATGTCGGTTCTCGTAGTTATGGTTCGAGTATAGCTAGTTGGTTCAAGAAACAATATCCGAAACAAAACAAGACTTTCGATATATACGCGGTAGAAGCCGATAAGCATTTTCATGATCAGTATAAGTTCAAGAAAGGGGTTACTTTGTTACCTTACGCAGCGTGGGTTCGAAACGAGAGTTTAGTCTTTGAAATTAACCAAACCCCAGGTGATGAAAACGTCGAGCAAGGTAGAGGGATGGGTCGGATTCAACCAGTTGAATTAGGCGGTGGGATTGTGGGTTCGGTTGATGAGATACAAGGGTTTGATTTCGCTGAGTGGTTGAAGAAAACCGTGACCCAGAAAGATTTCGTGGTGATGAAAATGGATGTTGAAGGGACTGAATTCGATTTGATACCAAGGTTAATCGAGACCGGCGCCATTTGTTTAATTGACGAGGTTTTTCTTGAATGCCATTATAATCGGTGGCAGAAATGTTGCCCTGGTGTAAGGAGTCCAAAGTACCAGAAGACGTACGGGCAATGCTTGAACTTGTTCAAGTCGTTGAGACAATACGGAGTTCTTGTTCATCAATGGTGGTAACCGATGACTGGTAATACCGTATACTTTACTCCTCGTTTTTTCGTTCGTTCTTAGGTATACTCGAAAACTGTTGTATGATATAAATTTCACATTCCTTTACATTTTGTTTAGATTGGCCTTAAAAAGAGAAGTTGCCTGTTTTCGCAAACATTACATGTTATATCCATCAATGATTTCGCTACTTAGTTTTCATATCTCGATTGCTTATTTAACGTTGTATCGGATTCTGTCGTGTTAATCTCGACTTCTATTTAATAATAAATCAAGGATATCGTCTAGGGAGTTAGCCGTGGCAAACGGAGTGGTTGGGTTAGCTTGTCAACACTATTTTTGCAAGTATAATAAGTAACATTGTATTGAATAGGACTATCGAAACATTTTAGGTGATTTTCGACTTGTGTTCTTTCTAGATAAGTTACCAAGTTTTAATCATCGAGCCGTTGGAGAGAAAATAGGATCCGAATCTATTGATTCGGTCTGCTTTTAAAGCAAGAGTAGTGAAGTTGAATGTCTTGTCTTATTTATTGTAGCACAACTGAGTTTAGGTCATATAATATCAACATATTTATGAATTTTCTTTTTACGCATATGGTACATGAACTTTAGTTTTTCATTTCAGTACGATACATTTTTTACGTAAAACTGGATTCTATGTAAAAATGTATCTTATTATAGTAGAAAACTAAAGTCATGACATGTATGTGAAAAGAATGCATGTGATATTTAGAAAATACGTTGGTATTGCACAACCTAATACGTAACACAAATCGCCAGGAAAGACTTGTGTTGCAATCTATTTTCCGCACGGACCATCATGGTTATTCCTTTCGTGCTACTAAAAGAAAAACTGAGTGTCTAAAACGAAGAAGTTTAGACGAGTTATCGCAAAAGGCACTGTAGTGTCTAATACCTTAGACATCCTATGTCGCCGGACCACAAGAAATATGTTTGGTATATAAGTTATATAACTATATAATTAAGTGTTACCGTGATCAAACAAAACAAGTTTCGGATCATTCGTCGTCAACTGGAGGCACCTCAGTTAATCAATCTTCCCTGAAGACCTTGCAAACCAAAACAATGGATCGTATCAGAACTCTATAGTTAAGCGTGTTTTTACGAGATAAATCTAGGATCTCCACAAACAAGCCATCTAGTCCATCGTATCAGAAATCTATAGTTAAGCGTGTTTTTACGAGATAAATCTAGGATGGTAGGTGATAGGGGTGTGCAAAATAAGTGAACCCGAACAAACCTTAATCGGGTAAATGGGTCGGGTTATTCGGTTTTCGGGTTTTTTATTTGGTTTAAATGGTACCGGAATAAGTAATTCGGTTCGGTTTACGAATAGAATTCATGTTTATTCACGTACACAAATAGCCCATTTAATTTATATTTGACATTTTATAGAATATAAATATCTAAATACCCGATTTTGATAGTCAAACCATTTAACCAGCTTTACCCAACTTATTAAATCCGTTTAAACTACTTTGTAGATGATTATAATTTTTATGCCAACACCGAATAACTCATTTAACCCGAAACCGATTAACTCGTCCTCTTGTTTGGTTTGGGTTTGGCTAGCTAACCCACACCATTAAACCCGAATTGAATAACCCGATGCTCAATCAACCCGCCCGAATACCACCCCTAGTAGGTGACACTTGGGAATATATCATCTCCGGAGACCATGCCTTCCAGTACTGCGATCTCTGCAAACATGCCATCTAGTCCTGTGGCAAACCAAAACAATCATATCAGAACTCTGTAGTTAAGCGTGTTTTTACATGATAAATCATAAATCCAGTATGATGGGTGACACCTTGGGAACATTTTGTTTGTTCGTCAAAAACAAAACTTGATGAGGACGGAACCAGAACCCTGACCCTGACCAGAACTCTAGAGCAGACAATATTGATCATCAAATATCCAATCTTTAATTCTTGTTTCTTGATATTTCATAATTAAAATCAAATGTACAAATGTTAAAGCTTTTAGGTACAAGTTGTTAGAGCCATGTGAATACAAAGATTTTGTTGGATATGAATGGGGGAATATAATTTATGAAAGGTCCTACATATGATTAAATGAAGCCATATGATTTCTTTAAAGATTGGTTGTATGCATCTTTGTATAGCTGTACTTGGTTGGAACTGGTCCCATTTTATTCTTTGTGACTCTTTTATTTAATAACTTAGCCTCAAAATTCAAAAGTATGTTGCTTTTTTATGTATTTTCTGGTTGGAAAAAAGCAATTATGCAACTTCTTGTGATTGTGTTATTGTTCCTTCTTTGCATCTTGTGATTTTGTAAATTTGTCTTTCATGAATCTCTAAGCAAATTATACATTTTTCTAGATAACCGGTATAAATTTTATTATTTGGGACGGGGTGAGCATGACGTGGTTTGATAAATTATTATATAAAGGGTTTATTATGAAATAAATAAACATGTTTTCATGTTTTTTGTATTTTCGTCCCTCCATGTTTTTTTTTTTCATAAAAGTCTTTAAGTTAATTTTTTTTAGTTTAGTGAAAAATGAATATTATTATCCGGTTTTTCAGCCTCTAAAAATCTGGTTTAATAATTAAAACCGGGGTATAATAGTTAAATTTCACAAAACTAAAAAATAAACATTGACAAAAACGTAAAAACTGTGAAAACATATTAGTCTTTTTCGTAATAAACCCAGGTACAAAACTGAAACTTACTAAAAACCGTGTGAGTGGTTTTTTTTTTATATTTTTATTTTTGGTTTTTAGTTTTCTCGATTTACGTCTATTTTGATTTTTTTTAATTCGTATTAAAATCTTAATATTTAATTCAAAACCTTTCAAATTTCCCTTCAACAAAGTAATCTATAAAACTTTAACAAAATAAAATTTTCTTCAATAATTCAATTACATGATCATACTTGAATCGGACATAGTTGATTAAAAACTAGAAAAAATATAAATACATATAAGTCAATATGGTTTGGTCCGGTTTGGTTTTTTTGGCCGATGAATATTTTAGCTTTTATATGTTCTCACGGTTTTGTTCATTCATGTTAATTTTTTAAAAGGTGCTCAAGTTAAATTTTGGTTCGATGAACTTTGGCTTTTAAAACTCGGTTTTCAACTTTAAAAAAAAAACTTGGTTTACCAATTACAAGTGAATTTTAATAGTCAAATTTTACAAAACTAGAACAAAAAAATTAACTTAAGAACTTTTATAAAAAAAAAAATAACATCAAAAAAGAAAAACGTAAAAATCGTAAAAACATGTTGATTTTTTTTTCGTAATGAACACTTTTTAATTTGGACTTTTAGTTTTTTGTTTTTTTTTTTTTTTCCTTTTTGGGTTTTGTTTGCTCACTCTTGTGGAGGTAACTTGTTGGCAAATTTTGTCACATGAAACTCCACAATAAAGACAAAAAAAACTCATATTGCCGGTGTATATTGATTTTATTCTTATAAACCTATTAAATAATTTATTAGTAATTCATTAATCAAATATATTCGATTCCAACATCACCATGTTAGTTTTTAATCGATCAAGAGTACTCAAGTTATTATTTTTTATATTTTGTATAATTTGATCATTATTTCTGATTTTGTATAATTTGATCATCAGAATTTAGTTCTTAGAAAACTCGGTTTACCAATTATAACGGGTTTTAAATGTCAAATTTCACAAAAGTTTTCTAAGCTGAGAACTATTCTGAAAAAATATAACATGAAAAAAAGAAAACGCAAATAACGTGAAAATATGCCGAGTATTTTGAAGGTTGTGTTTAATTACCTCATCCTTAATTTTTACTAATCATTGCTCCCTTTCTCACATGTTTTATTCATATAATGCCAACTAGTTTATTATCCGCATATTACGCAGATATTTTAATATATTGTATTTGTATAAAATATAATAAATTAAAAGGTAAAAATAGAATTATTATTTTTTATAACAAAAGTATATAAAAATGATATTATTATTTTTAAAAGTAAATTACAGAAATGGTCCCTGTGGTTTGTTCAAAATTATGGAAACGGTCCCTCGACTTTCAAAGTCGCAATGACGGTCCCTCAAAACACTATTTACTTGCAGAATCAGTTCTTCTGTTTCTAAAATTTTTAAAATTGACGATTTTTCCCTTTTTCTCAATTACAAGTTTGTCCCTCCACTTTATAATTTAATTTCAATTTAGGTTCTTTTCTTAAATTTTCATTTTTGGTTTTAAATTAAAAATATTAATTTAATAAATTATGATTTTATTCATTATTATTATTATTAATTATATCTTTTTATTTTAGAAAATAAATCTATATTTATTTATTAAAATTATCTCTATTTATATACTTAAATAGTTAATTTATGGCTCTTTTATGCATTCAACTTATTTATTAAAGATTTATTTACTTTATTTTTCATTGATTAAACTATTTTTATATTTTTATTATATTTTTCCATCTAACTGTATCAGTATGTTAATAAATTTTGAATCCATGTAAATTTTGTATTAAGTTTACTAATTCATTACGTTTATAAAATTTTACTTAAATTTTCTAATTTACTATTTTTGATTTAAATATTTTTTACGCCAATACGTTTTGACTTAAATTTATTATTTTATTTGTTTTGATTTTGTAACGACCCCCCCCCCCCCCCCCCGATCCCAGAAATGCCACGTCAACATAATATCGTAAGTGGCAATAACGCAACGGATCTATAATACACGTGCCATAGGATTATGCAGATTACGACAAATTTTAAACTTTAAACACATAAGTTAAACACGGTCAATACATTCACAATCCCATATTAGCGAAACATATAATCCCGATTACTGGATACACTGTTCCAAAAACAACTATTACAGGAGTTCTATACAATCATAAAACTATTACGGATCTTCAATCAACCTCGAATCTATCTCGGCTGCGGCTGAGATCCCTTCTGATTCCCTGAACATGTTAGACTCGAATACATGAGCTATAAAGCCCGTGAGTACACGAGGGTTGACACTGCACAGAACACATAGCACATAGCACGCAAACCCTGTCCCTGCCCCAATTGCCCAACACACATCTCAGATATAAAGCACAAGTATGAGATCGGAATAACACCCTGGCCCTGAGGGGACCCTTCCGCGGCCGACACACCGCACACAGCAGTGAGCGGCAATAACCCTGTAGCACAGGAGCGACCCGGCTACAGGCCCTGCCGTATATATACGCCCCGAGGACTGTTAGGGACAGTCAACCCGCGCGATCCCTTTCGCGACTCACTGTCCGTATGGAACACATCACGGACCCCTGGAATTGATCTCACATCTCATACGTAACACATATAAGGAAATAGAATATACCTGAGGTTCACGTCCCTGTCTCATATATATAACACGCACAAGTATAGCTACACGGCTAAACATAAAAGACGGCGCACATTTTAGAAAAGTCTCGAGTACTCACCTGACTGATTCCCCGAAGTTTGAGCACCCTGATCAAATCCGGCTCGCTGTCTGCTAGTCCCTGTAATTACATGGAATCACAACCGGTCAATCACAATTCGACCGATACCCATATAACAATTTCACATTAGTACGAAACCGATTCGGACTCAACCGATCCCACGGAACCAAACTCGACCGATACCCGGACTCGACCCAAAACTCGACCCAAGGTAGCCCAAACGAGACCCCAAACCCAAACAAACACAACCCGAGCAATCCCGAAGAAACCCGACACTATTCCGACCCAAACTCAATTCATAAGATAAATTTCGGATTTTCCCCTGAAGGTTACTCCTCGCGCCGCGGACCCTCTGGTGGTCGCGCCGCGACCCCGCGGAAACCCCATAGATGACCTGCGATTTTCAGCATCAGCCAAGGAGTATTAAACTCATTCCTTACCCGAATTAGCCACAAATAAGCATACAAAATACTATATAGCTTGCCCTCATGAGCTTTCAGACCAATTCCTAATTCACCACAACATATAACTCAATTGAAGCCATGAATTTGAAGTTACCTTATCCCCTTGAAGCTCAACACACACCAAGATGAAGATGAAGCTGAATCTAAGGCTTCCTCAATCAATCTGGAGTTTGGATATGAATTCTCTTGCTGAAGCTCTTCACAAACACACAGATACACCTTTTTAGGTTATCTCAATTGGGATAAGGGAGAAGGAGGAGATAAACATAAGTACGTTTCTAATTTAGGCCGGTCCCGAACCCAATAACCCGAACCCGGTATCACATTTTCACTATTAATGCCCATTTAACCCATTTAATCCCACGATCCCAAAAACATAACTCGTTCAATAAAATTATAACCCGGTGACACGCAAGCCCCAATCCCGACACGTATCAATCCACGAAACGGGATATAACTGAACCAACCCAATATTAATAGAATATTTATCCACTAAAATAATTCCACGTACCAGGTCGAAATGACGGATGTTACAAATCCTCCCCTCTCAAAAAGATTCCGTCCCGGAATCTAACTCGAACTCTGGAATAGGTGAGGATATCTCGATCGCATCTCTGACTCGGGCTCCCAGGTAGCGTTGGTACCCTTATGGTGTTTCCACTGAACGAGTACCAAAGCAATCTCTTTATTTCTCAGCTTCTTGATCTTTCTATCAGTAATGGCCTCGGGTTGCTCCACATACCGCAGCTGATCATCGACTGTAATCTCAGATAGGGGCACATACTGATTATCTGTAGCCAGACACTTCCGGAGATGACTGACGTGAAAGGTATCGTGCACACCGGCCAACTCTGAAGGCAATCGCAGTCGGTAGGCCTGATCCTGGACTCTCTTAACAATCTCGAACGGCCCGATATACCGCGGACTCAGCTTCCCACGATGTCTGAACCGGATAACCCCTTTCCACGGCGACACCTTTAGCAATACCCGGTCCCCAACACTGAATTCCAGCTCCTTTAGACGTCGATCGGCATAGCTCTTCTGACGGCTTTGGGCGACCCTCATATGCTCCCTGATCATAGCCACCTTGTCACTAGTCTCCTGTAACAGCTCCGGCCCGCTGATAGGTCGCTCACCGACCTCGCCCCAACACACTGGGGTCAGTCACTTAGGCCCATATAATGCCTCAAACGGAGCCATTTTGATCGTGGCGTGATAGCTGTTATTATACGCGAACTCGACCAACGGCAAATGCACGTCCCAATTACCACTAAAGTCGATAGCACACGCTCTCAACATATCCTCGAGGGTCTGATTGGTGCGCTCGCTCTGCCCATCAGTCTGCGGTCTGTAAGCTGTACTCAGCTGAACCCTAGTGCCCAATTCCCGCTGGAAGCTCTGCCAGAATCGAGAAGTAAACCGCGTATCCCTGTCCGAAGTAATCGACATCGGAATCCCATTTCGCGATACCACCTCGTTGATATACAGTCTCGCCAACTGATCCATGGTGATAGTACCCCGAATGGCTAAGAAGTGCGCACTCTTCGTTAGTCGATCCACTATGACCCAGATCATGTCATTCCCGCGAACCGTGCGTGGAAGTCTCACAATGAAATCCATCGTGATGTGGTACCACTTCCACTCGGGGATCTCTAACGGCTGAAGATGCCCGTGCGGCTTCTGATGCTCGGCTTTGACCCTGAGACACGTCATGCACTGCTCGACATATCGGCCCACATCCCTTTTCATTCCCGGCCACCAGTAGAAGTCACGGAGATCACGGTACATCTTAGTACTCCCCGGATGCACAGATAGCCTCGACTGATGTGACTCATCAAGAATCAACTGCCGTTCCCAACCCTCGGGACCCAGACCCTATCATGAAACAGATACAACCCATGATCATCCCTGATCAACGACTCAAGCTGCCCGGTCAGACGTTCCCGCTTCACATTATCACCCCGCAGGCCCTCATGCTGTGCTAACCTCAGACTATCAGTCAATGTCGAGGTAATCTCAAGCCTCGAGGCCCTGGATATCACAGTCTGGCTGCATGCCCTACGGCTCAGCGCATCAGCTACCACATTAGCCCGACCCGGGTGGTACTGAATCTCGCAATCGTAGTCCTTAAGTAACTCAAGGCTACGGCGCTGTCGCATATTCGGATCTTTCTGGCTAAACAAGTACTGAAGACTCTTATGATCGGTATACACGATGAATCGAGACCCATATAGATAATGGCGCCAAATATTCAGCGCGAACACAATGGCGTCCAACTCTAAGTCGTGCACGGTATGATTTTCCTCGTAAGTCTTCAGCTGGCGCAAAGCATACGCGATCACCTTCCCTCGCTGCATCAGAACACAGCCCAAACCCGACCCTGAAACATCACAATACACTACGAAATCGTCGGTAACCTCTGGCAAGGCCAACACTGGAGCCTGACATAACCGGGTCTTCAACTCTCGAAATGCACGCTCCAGATACTCGGACCACTCGAACGGAACGGACTGCCGTGTCAATATCGTCAACGGCAATGCAATCCTCGAAAAGTCCTGGATGAAGCGTCTATAATACCCGGCGAGACCCAGAAAACTACGAATCTCGGGCACTGATCTCGGTGGCTCCCAACTCATTACGGCTTCAATTTTGGCTGGATCCACTTTTATACCCTCGGCACTGACCACATGACCCAAAAACTGCACTTCCCGAAGCCAAAATTCGCATTTAGAGAACTTCGCGTACAATTTCTCCCTGCGCAGCACAGTCAAAACCTCTCGGAGGTGCTGCTCGTGGTCCCCGGCACTCCGCGAATAGACCAGGATATCATCGATGAACACGATCACGAATCTATCCAACATAGCTCTACACACCCTGTTCATCAAATCCATGAAAGCGGCGGGTGCGTTGGTCAAACCGAACGACATCACAAGAAACTCATAATGCCCATAACGAGTTCGGAACGCTGTCTTCGGCACATCTTCGTCCCTGACCCTCAACTGATGGTAACCAGATCGCAAGTCGATTTTGGAGAAGAAACTCGAGCCTTGGAGCTGATCGAACAGGTCGTCGATACGTGGAAGCGGATAGCGATTTTTCACGGTCACCTTGTTCAACTCCCTATAGTCGATACACATCCGCATGCTGTCGTCCTTCTTTTTCACGAATAACACCGGTGCACCCCACGACGACTAACTAGGACGGATAAATCCACGATCTAGAAGCTCCTGCAACTGAGACATCAACTCTCGCATCTCTGTCGGTGCCAGCCTATAAGGCGTCTTTGCAATCGGCACCGCCCCGGGAACAAGATCTATGCGAAACTCCACTTGGCGATCTGGCGGTAACCCAGGCAACTCCTCTGGGAATACCTCAGGGAACTCATGGATCACCGGAATATCCTCTAAGGTATTCTTTTCCTTCCTCGCGTCTACTATATAAGCTAGGAAGGTCTCGCACCCCTTAGAGACATATCTCTGAGCCCTGGCCAGAGACACGATCCCGATATTCCCCTTACGGCGCTCCCCATAGACAATAACACTCTCACTGTCAGAAATGGGTATACGGATGATCTTCTTAGCACACAGAATATCAGCCCGCCTGGCAGTCAACCAGTCCATACCCACAATCACGTCGAAGCTACTGATCTCAATCGACAGCAAATCGATCGCAAACTGATGAGAATCTATCTCTAACACACAGTCCCGATACACCTGACTCACTAACATCGAACTCCCATCGACCCTCTCGACAACCAACGGAACCGACAAAGAAGAGGAGACACACTAAAATACGCACAAAATATAACAGAGACATAGGAGCGATCGGCCCCGGAATCAAACAGTACACGAGCTCGAAGTCCGTTAAGAATATATGTACCCGAAACAACATCAGTTGCATCCCGTGCCTCCTCCGCTGTCGCCTGAAATACTCGCCCGCGGCCCCTCAGAACAGACTCACGGCGGCTAGATGACGACGGCTCGGCCCTGGCCCCACTCGAACTGGCTCCCTGAACTGCCGGCCCTGGCTCTGGACAATCCCTGACTCGATGCGCCGGCCTCCCACATCTGAAGCATAGCGGCTCTGGAACCGTACACACTGATGTGGCGTGGCCCCGCTGGCCGCACCGGAAGCAACGAGGCTGCTCTGACAAACACTGACCCGAATGGCGCCGGTGACATTTCGGGCACTCCCGATCCCCGTAAGAGCTCTCAACTCGACTACCGGACGCCTGGGACCCCTGTCCCACACTGCTCTGACTCTGTGCTCCAGATCCCTGACTCTGGCCCTGACGCCTCGATCTACGATCTCGGCCCCGGTCCCTTTCACGTCTCTGCCCTGATGTCTGCCCCGAACCCTGACTCGAAAACTGCCACTGATCCGGACGCTGGTCACTGGGGGCGTCCCCGGAGGACCTCCATACACTGGACGGCTGCTCAGATGTCTCAGTCCGCTGCCTCTGAGAAGAGGGCTGCTCCCTCTGCTTAAGGATCTTCCGCTCCCTCATGCGGGCCATCTCAAGGGCTCTAGCAAATGTCGGAGTATCGTGCAGCCCCAGAAACTCTCGAATATCAGACCGAAGCCCATCAATAAACGCATCAGCCTTACGGCTCTCCGTATCGACATGCTGAGGCGCAAACTGTGAATACTCATTAAATCGATCAACATACTGCTGCACTGTCATATTACCATGCTGCAAATGGAGGAACCGGCGCTCCATCTCTCGTCTCTCATCCCGAGGAATGTACTGGAGCTCAAACATAGCTCGAAACTGCTCCCAAGTCATGGCGTAAGCGGCGGACTCAGTCATCGAAGACTCTATCGATTTCCACCACTGCGAAGCTCCGCCCCGTAACTGATATGCAGCGTACCCAACCATATCTCTGGGATCCACATGGGCCACTCGGAATGCGGCCTCAATCTCTCACTCCCATGCGATGGCCGCCCCCGGCTCACCGTCACCCCGGAACTGCGGCGGAGCCCCTATCATGAAATCTTTAAAAGACCCGCCCCGCTGAGAAGACGACGAAGCTCCACCCCCTGACCCAATCTCGGTATGCCGCACAACTGGCCCCAAACTCTGACCCTGTTCCCTCTCTTGCTCTTTTTGCTGCCTGTAGAACTCGGTATGAACCTCTACCAGCTCAGATTTACGAATATACTCGTCACTGGGCGGCTTACCCGCGCCCGAACCCTCTCCCCGGTCTGCCATATTAATCTGCACAAAATGAAACGATCAAGCACAAAGGATAAATCACCCAGCGTTATACACTAAGCCAGGTCGGTTAATCCACTAATATAATCGCAAAACGATCCCCCATGGACCGGAACAAGGTCTAAGTTAAGCATCCACTAACGATACTCAAACTTCAAACCACAAGCTCTGATACCATGCTGTAACACCCCTCCCGATCCCAAAAATGCCACGTCAACATAATATCGTAAGTGGCAATAACGCAACGGATCTATAATACACGTGTCATAGGATTATGCAGATTACGGCAAATTTTAAACTTTAAACACATAAGTTAAACACGGTCAATACATTCACAATCCCATATTAGCGAAACATATAATCCCGATTACTGGATACACTGTTCCAAAAACAACTATTGCAGGAGTTCTATACAATCATAAAACTATTACGGATCTTCAATCAACCTCGAATCTATCTCGGCTGTGGCTCAGATCCCTTCTGATTCCCTGAACATGTTAGACTCGAATACATGAGCTATAAAGCCCGTGAGTACACGACAGTTGACACTGCACAGAACACATAGCACGTAGCACGCAAACCCTGTCCCTGCCCCAATTGCCCAACACGCATCTCAGATATAAAGCACAAGTATGAGATCGGAATAACACCCTGGCCTTGAGGGGACCCTTCCGCGGCCGACACACCGCACACAGCAGTGAGCGGCAATAACCCTGTAGCACAGGAGCGACCCGGCTACAGGCCCTACCGTATATATACGCCCCGAAGACTGTTAGGGACAGTCAACCCGCGCGATCCCTTTCGCGACTCACTGTTCGTATGGAACACATCACGGACCCCTGGAATCGATATCACATCTCATACATAACACGTATAAGGAAATAGAATATACCTGAGGTTCACGTCCCTGTCTCATATATATAACACGCACAAGTATAGCTACACGGCTAAACATAAAAGACGACGCGCATTTTAGAAAAGTCTCGAGTACTCACCTGACTGATTCCCCGAAGTTTGAGCACCCTGATCAAATCCGGCTCGCTGTTTGCTAGTCCCTGTAATCACATAGAATCATAACCGGTCAATCACAATTCGACCGATACCCATATAACAATTTCACATTAGTACGAAACCGACTCAGACTCAACCGATCCCACAGAACCAAACTCGACCGATGCCCGGACTCGACCCAAAACTCGACCCAAGGTAGCCCAAACGAGATCCCAAACCCAAACAAACACAACCCGAGCAATCCCGAAGAAACCTGACACTATTCCGACCCAAACTCAATTCATAAGATAAATTTCGGATTTTCCTCTGCAGGTTACTCGTCGCGCCGCGGACCCTTTAGTGGTCGTGCTGCGACCCCGCGGAAACCCCATAGATGACCTGCGATTTTCAGCATCAGCCCAGGAGTATTAAACTCCTTCCTTACACGAATTAGCCACAAATAAGCATACAAAATACTATATAACTTGCCCTCATGAGCTTTCAGACCAATTCCAAATTCACCACAACATATAACTCAATTGAAGCCATGAATTTGAAGTTACCTTACCCCCTTGAAGCTCAACACACACCAAGATGAAGATGAAGCTGAATCCAAGGCTTCCTCAATCAATCTGGAGTTTGGATATGAATTCTCTTGCTGAAGCTCTTCACAAACACACACATACATCTTTTTAGGTTATCTCAATTGGGATAAGGGAGAAGGAGGAGATAAACATAAGTACGTTTCTAATTTAGGCCGGTCCCGAACCCAATAACCCGAACCCGATATCACATTTTCACTATTAATGCCCATTTAACCCATTTAATCCCACGATCCCAAAAACATAATTCGTTCATTAAAATTATAACCCGGTGACACGCAAGCCCCAATCCCGACACGTATCAATCCACGAAACAGGATATAACTGGACCAACCCAATATTAATAGAATATTTATCCACTAAAATAATTCCACGTACCAGGTCGAAATGACGGATGTTACAGATTTAAATATTTTGTTATGTCAGTACATTTTGATTTCAATTATTGGTTTTGAATGACAATTTTGTTATGTTAATACTAAAGTGAAAATGAACAAAATTTTTTAGTGAAAACGAATAAAATATAGTATGATAGTAAAGTACAAATTGTAGATCAAAACTATTAAAATACTATATTTAAATCAAAACGTATTGGCATAATAAAATATTTAAATTAAAATAAATAAACTACTAAATTTAAATTAAATCGTATTAACGTAAAAAAATATTTAAATCAATATCCATAAAGTATTAGATTTAAAATTGAAACGTATTAGCCAAACAAAATATTTAATTTAAAACGAACAAAACAAAAAGCTAAATTTATATGTTTTTCATAAAAAAACATAATTAAATCAAAATATAATAAGGCAATAAAATAGTTAAATGAAAAGGTATAAATAATTAAAAATATATATAGAAATAGGTTAACAATGAAATATCAAATAAATAAATCTTTAATAAATAAATTGAATACATAAAAGAGGCATAAATTAACTAAATTAAGTATATAAATAAAAATAAGTTTTAATAAATAAATATAGATTTATCTAAAAAAGGTATAAATAATAATTTATTATTATGTTTAATGAAGAATTGAATCATAATTTGTTAAATTAATATTTCAAAATTAACACCAAAAATAAAATGTAAGAAAAGGATCAAACTTTAAATTAAATTAAATAGTAGAGGGACCAAACTTGTAATTGAGAAAATGACGAAATCGTCATTTTTAAAAAGTTTAGAAATAGAGGGACCATTTCGCAAGTAAAAAGTGGTTTGAAAGATTACCACTGCAACTTTGAAAGTTGAGCGACCGTTTTCATAACTTGAACGAACCACAGAGACCATTTTTGTAATTTACTCTACTACAAATTAATAAGTTATTAGAGTATTATATTTTATAGAATTTGATTTGTATTCAAAATAGAATCTATCAGATTTGGATATATTTAGTTTAAATATTATATTATTTACAAGTTATAAATTAATCACTTTAACTCTATTTTATTTTTATTTTTAAATAAAAATTTTCTATAATACGCGTGACATTGATAATCTTGATTATCAAGTGACAGCCTAGTTAAGTAACATGTGACATTTACTTACTCACTTAATAGAATAGGTTGATTTGCCATTGATTCTGATTTTATGGCGTTTAGTTCGTAGATTTTTTTCCTCTGAGATTTACATTCTGTCAAATGATATGAATTATGCAGTATTTTCGCTTGTCAATATTTTGTCAAAGTTTTAAAATTTTTTTGGTAATAAAAATACGATGTAATTAAGATTTAAAATCCTAGGGAGAAACAGAGAATTTAAAATCCTGAGATTTTTTTTTTCATTACTGAAATCTGTAATCCAAACATAAAACTATAAATGCAAATCCCAATGAATACCATGAAATGAACAAAACAGTCTCCTGGTTTTTAACTGATGCAACTCCTTTTCAGTTTGATAAAAATAACATATAATACCGAAAAAACATATATAATAACAGATAAATAAAAAAATAAAATATGTAACAAACATTAAAACATCATACTCAATAAACCAAGTCTAATAGCAACATGAACATACTAATTTTTTTTTTAAAATTATTTATAGTAACATTATTTATTTTTTATTAACATAACATCTTACATTACATTTGACTTCACATCGCTTCATCGACTTCGCCTTCCAGATTCATACGCCATTTTTAACGGTTCGCCTACACACAAAACATCGATGACATTCGATAAATAAAGACGTTGCATCTTCCAGCAACTAAATAATTCATAAATAGCTTTTACCCGTTACGAAAACGGAACTTTTTGGCCTATCAATTAGTCCTCATGATCCCATACATCCGCTATACTGCGATAAGGTCCATCGTTCTTGTTCACGAATAAATCTTCACCATCCAAAACCCGCTTCTGTTTTATAATTAATACTATTACCGTTAAAATAACGAAGTATTGTGTGGACAATGGACCAACTCATATTGAAAACCGAACCAGCCGATTGAACTGGGAACCGATTAGGAAACCAGTTCAATTGGTGTAAAAAATGCCTCAGTAAAAACCGGTCAAAACTGACCGGTTCATGCCAAAACCAGCAAACGAGAAACTGGGAAAAAAGTGGATTTCACAAAATAAAAATCATTATCTTTTTGCTTAAACTTGATTACATCTTTTTTTTTTCTTTAACTGGTGACATTTTATAAAACTTAATAGTTGATGACTTGATGTATCAAGAATAAACATGTTTTATAATTTTTTTTCCATAATTTTCTATATTTTTTTTATTAATATATTCAAGTTATATATGACTTCATCCAGTTTTTGAGGCAAGTCGAACCAGTCTGTTATTGAATTTGTTAGACGGTCGGTTCAAAGTCCAGTCCAGTTATAAAAACCATGCACAAGGGCAAAAAATATAATATCATCACACGAACCTGTTCGGAGATGTTGCTAAGAACATCGAAATCCTGTTCAGGAATCTCCCAATTGAAAACGTGCATGTTTTCCTTGATCCGGTCCGGGTTTGTCGATTTCGGTAAGACGCTCGTCCCTCGTTGAATAGCCCATCTCACGAGCACTTGCCCCGGGGTTTTATTTAACTTGTTAGCTATCCTTTCCACCGTCGGTTCATGGATGAGATCTCGTCCGTTGTCTTGCGAGCCTAACGGAGAATATGCCTAAAGAAGTAGACAAAACAAAGAGAAATCGATATTATCGTTTGTAACGAAAACGGGAATGGTTTTAAGTGTTTTGTCATGTATTTACCGTAACGTGGATTCCGTTTTTGCTACACGCTTCCAGCATTTTGTCGTTCCTCCATCCGGGATGCATCTCCATCTAAAAAATTTGCGTAAAAACGAATGTTACAACACAAATGACTTGATTGAATAACTTACGTGAAGGGTGAAGGCGTTTACTGACTTGACACACGGAAGGCATCGTTTGAGCGAAACTCGTTAGCTTATTAAGCTTCTTTAACGTGAAATTGCTGATGCCGATATCTCGAACGAGGTTTTCTTTAACGAGCTTCTCCATTTCTCTCCATACGCCTTCCATATCGAACTCTAAAACGTCTCCTGCTTTCGGAGGCCTACTAGCTCCTTCTTTAAGACGAAAAGGCCAATGTATCTACAAACAATTTTTGAAACTTTCATAAAACACGACCTTCGGATGGACACCGCAGAATTCGCCCATCAAAAATGATTATTTTTTCCTATCCGAAAATTATCGTTACCAAATAAAGATCAAGGTAGTCGAGTTGGAGCTCTTGAAGCGTGTTCGTAAGCGCTGGACGAACCCTTTCCGGGGCCAAATCAGTGCACCTATATAGCTCGATTAGATAACTCGATTGTGATAAAAACGAAAGGTTTGGTAAATCGATCGAACGAGCACGGTACGTACCATAGCTTAGATGTGATGAAGAGATCCTTCCTTTCAATTCCTGCGTCCATTGCTGCCTTAAGGCCGTTTCTTACCTACAAACAATGTAAAAAACATAGTAAATTTTAATTTTTTGTATCTCTATTACGTTTCTATCAATTTTTAGAGGATTTCTTCTTCGTTAATTATTTTATCATTTGCTTCTCTCGTTATAACAAATTATATCCCCAATTAGAGTCATCTACGGTATTAGGGGTGTTATATGCGGACCAAATACTTGAACCGAACCGGGACCGGACCGGTCCCGAACCCGAATAGGACCGATTTCCAAGCAATGGTCCGGTCTTCGGTTTCATATAATTGTTTCATTCGGGTTCGGTCCTAACCGGGTTCGGTCCTAACCGGGTTCGGTCCGGTCCGGGTTCGGGAATTACCCAGAACCGAAATGCAAAGCCAATTAGACCATATATTTTTCTAGAAATCAAACATTATATAATATATATACTATTTTTTTTTGTAGAGATTGAAGAATAAATACGCGACCCCGATGGAAAAGGAAAAAAATAAAGGGCGATCGATGTTTTTTTTTTTCGTTACTGACTTGGTTCGGTTTTTTGAATGGTTGTCAAAATTCAAAACTTTTGGTTGGTTTGTTATTGTTTTTTTGAATGTTGGTACACTAAATATCATGGATGTTTTTTTTACTTTGTTATTTGATTTATAGTTGCTATTCCAAAAAAAAAAGTGATTTTTAGTTTGGTCCTACCGGGTTTTTCCCGAATACCCGGAACCGGGACCGGGACCGAACCGGGACCAAGAATATTCAAATGGTCCGGTCCTCGGTTTCATATATTTGCTTCATTCGGGTTCGGTCCTAACCGGGTTCGGTCCGGTCCGGTCCCGATAACACCCCTATACGGTATAATCTCGTCCAATACATATTAATCGAAAGAAAACTCTTCATCAGAAATATAGTTTTTAAATTCGTCCCATTCATCTAAGCTATTATAAATATCTTCTATTAAGGAAATCTTAACTCTCTCTCCATCGTCAAGATTTTCGGAGGCTTGGATACCATTTTTAGTCTCAGACGATTTTTCTTGTTGGTTCAAATAAACGAAGTCGTCCGAATCATTTTTTCTACATATAATGATTATATCTAATTTTTCCTTTAACAAAACAATATAGAATTGTATACTTCATAAACTCGACTTTTTAATGAAATAACAAAGTAAACAAGTAGATTGTTTAAAATATCTTACTTATAAAGATCATTATCCTATTAACTATATAGTCTTATGGAAACTTGTCAATTAAAATAAGATTCAAGCATACACTTTTAATGTAAGGAACTAGACAAGTTTTTAGTTATAAAGTTTTTCTAACTAGCCATCATAAACTACCATGTATAGTACACTACAAGAAAAGTGTCATTTAGTGACACACGCTTTTAGTGACACAAAAAAAAGTGTCACTATATTTTACTTTTAGTGACACTTATGAAAAAGTGTAGGTATAGAGCAATCTTTTACCAACACTTTTTCTAAATTAGTGACACAAACACGTACATTTTTAGTCACTATATATCTATACCCACTTCACTTTTACCCATTCTTTTTGTTGTAAAAAGAGTGTCACTATAAGTATTAAAATCTTTTACCTACACAACAAAAAGTGTGAGTAAAAGTGGAGTGGATATAGATATATAGTGACTAAAAATGTATGTGTTTGTGTCACTCATTTAGAAAATGTGTGGGTAAAATATTGCTCTATACCTACACTTTTTCATAAGTGTCACTAAAAGTAAGATATAGTGACACTTTTTTTATGTGTCACTAAAAGTGTGTCTCACTAAATGACACTTTTTTTGTAGTGGTAATATTATTTTAAACTTAAAGCAATAAAGAGTCCAACATGCTTCTGTACCTTATTTTCCGTTTTGATCGAAATATTGTCGGGTTACACTAAGAGACTTTCAACCACAAGGGTAACTTCTCTTTAGCTCCTTCAGCAATACTCGACACAACCTTGTTTCGTTTCCTACCTCTAATATATGGTAAAAAATGTAAGGTTTATATGTAAGATACTTTAGAGTTGTAAAAATGAAATAACATGGCTAAGTATGATAATAAGAGTAGCTAGATAGAAAAGGAAAGACTTTCATGGACATGTTTTACAAAGGAAAACAGTATGTAGTTTTTTTTTTTTTTTCATAGGCAAACAAACGATGGAACTTTCATTCTTTTTCATCATATTTATCGAACTAGACAACTTTTTATTGCATGACACCTTAAACCCTCTAGTTACATATGTCATTCCTTTATTCTTCATTTATAGTTACATCAAACGTAATTTAGAAAACATAAGCATTTGAAAGTCATATGGTGGCCATCTTATGGTGATCCATGTAGTCAAGCAAGACAACCAATTTTATTGCTTTTCTTTTTTGTTTTTCTTTTTCTGAATTTTTCGAGTTAGTCGTTTTCATCAGAAGAGTTGAGATGGATACCTGTCTCGTTTGTGTTGATCGATTCTTTGTTTAGCGAGCAATAAAGACACGTGTTTTTCGTATGTTTTCAGAAGCGGCAAACCCTAGCCAAGGCATGTGGGTTAGATTTTATCATACCTTTATCTAGTAGCTTTATCTTTGCTTGAAGGAAATTATAAGCAGCTCTGGGCGTATTCTTAACTGGAGTAATGACATTTTAACTCTCAAGCTTTTATCAGCATGTCTAGATTTTTATAAAGAAGATAGATATTAGCATATGACTTCATCCAACTAGGGAACGAAGACACTTTTACAAAAAACATCGATAAACCTAAAAGATCTTTCAAAAGTTTGATGTTGAAGACATTCATTATCGAAGATCTATAGGAATTATGATTGTCCTACAGGGAATGGAAATGAGTTTTATAAAAGGATTTCGCACAAATCGTGGAAACTTTTTTTAGCTCGGCTTTGATTACTCCAGCTATAAATACGCCCAGAGCTGCTTATAATTTTCTTCAAGTAAAGATAAAACTACTAGATTAAGGTACGATAAAATCTATCCCACATGCCTTGGCTAGGGTTTGCTGCTTCAAAAAACATACAAAAAACACGTCTTTATGGCTCGCCATACAAAGAATCGAGCAACACGAACGAGACAGGTTTCCATCTCAACTCTTCTGATGAAAGTGACTAACTCAAAGAATTCAGAGAAAGAAAAAAAAAAAAAAGAAAAGCAGTAAAATTGTTGTCTTGCTTGCCAACATGGATGAAGACAAGTCACCACAAGATGACCACCATGTGACTTTCAAATGCTTATGTTTTCTAAGCTACGTGTGATGTAATTATAAGTGAAGAACAAAGGAATGACACATGTAACCAGAGGGTTTGAGGTGTTATGCAATAAAATATTATCTAGTTCTATAAATAGGATGAAAAAGAATGAAAGATACATCGTTTGTTTGCTTATGAAACAAATCTACAAATTGCTTTCCTTTATAAAACATGTCCATAAAATAAAAGTCTTTCCTTTTCCATGCATCTAGCTACTCTTACTACCATACTTGGCTATGTTATTTCCTTCTTACAACTCTAAAGTATCCTATATGTAAACCTTACATTTTTTATCATACACCTAAAGGTAGGAAACGAAACTAGCTTGTGTTGAGTATTCCTGAAGGAGCTAAAGAGAAGTTGCACATGTGGTTGAAGCTGAAACGCTTGATAAAAGTCTCTTAGTGTAACCCGACAATATTTCGATCAAAACGGAAAATAAGGTCGGAAGAATGTTGGACCTTTATTGCTTTAAGTTTGAAATAATATTACCATACCTTATAATATATGATGGCTAGTTGGAAAAACTTCAAAACTAAAAACTTGTCTTGTTCCTTACATTAAAAGTCTATGCTTGAATCTTATTTTAATTGACAAGTTTCCATAAGACTATATATTTAATAGGATAATAATTTTGATAAGTAAGATATTTTAAGCAATCTACTTGTTTACTTTGTTATTTCATTAAAAAGTTTAGTTAATGAAGTATATAATTCTATATTGTTTTGCTAACATACATGCATGCATGTTATTTCATTAAAAAGTTTAGTTAATGAAGTATATAATTCTATATTGTTTTGCTAACATACATGCATGCATGCGTACAAATTATATATATGTTCAGTATCTATGGAGTAACATCTTTGATTCGAGTACTGAAGTATCATATTAAATGTACATGTTCAGTACGATAAAATATTAAATTTAATGCACAACTACAATATACATATGTTCAAATGTGCATTATTATTGACTTGTTCATATCATTTACATTTGTATTATGATAACATGTTTCATTTCATGCAAAATAACAATATGCACATTTCAATTATGTATGCATGAACATGTGTGTGTTGCGCACTTTTGCATAAAATTAAACATTTCTCTTAATAAACATGTGATATGAAGTAGTCAATTATAATGCAAACATTTAATATGTAATCAATATGAACATGTGTATATTGCGCACTTTTGCATAAAATTAAACATCGTAATCAATATGTACATTTAATATGGTTTTCAGTACTCTAGTCTAATATAGTAGTTCATGGATATCAAACATGCATGTATGTACACACACGTATATGTACACACACATATATGTGTGTGTATGTGTGTATGCACATATAGACACACACACACACACACACAGATACATACACATACACAGTGTCAGGTATAAAAAAGTCTTTCTCGAAATCAAGTCCACCGAAGTACCACCTTTAAAAACCTTTTTAAAATTTTATTTTCATAGACATGCTTAATTTAACGTTATACACATGATAGATAAATTTAACAATCATTAACACTTTGTGTGTCGTTGAAAACTATGTGAATGTTAATGCACATTTATGTGAATGGTCATACAAGTGTATGATCATTCACACCATTCGTATGATCTTTTTTTTACCATTCACATGATTTTTTTTTTTTGTGAATTTTGATGTTTCCTCCTTTTGATAAAAACCTTAAAATATTGTCTTATACATGTTTAATGCAAAAAAATATATGTGAAATCTAATGGGTACGCTGACGAACATGATTATACACACACATATATGTATGTATATATACACATATAGATATATGTATATATATATACTATACTACACACATGTGTCCATGTCCTTAAAAGAAATTTTTTGGTGAATAGTCACACACACAGATAGATATATATATATATATATATATATATATATATATATATATATATATATATATATATATATATATATATATATATATATGTATATATATATAGGTGTGTGTGTATGTGTGTGTGAAATTTATATATCATCTTTGTAATGTTATTAAAACACGTTTATGAATTTTTTTTTCAAAAGACTTATTTTTTTAGATTGCTTCCTTTTGGTGCGCCGTATCACAACCTAAACCATGTACATATATATCATCAACTTGAAAAACTTGATAAAAACTCAAATTGAGCTGTTAAAAGCTCAAGCTCGACTCGACAAAGACTCAACTCGTTCACTCTAATTTTGGCCTACTCATCAACTAACAGAGCTCTTAAGTTTTAGCAACCAACTTTTGTCTTGATTTCTTATGGAATACCAATATCTGAAAAGTAAATTCTCATTATATGTAAATATTGAGAATGTTAACAATAATTAATTTTATGCTTATAATTACATATTTTGTACAGGGTTAATTATGTAAAAAGGTAACAAGTTGTCATACTATTCTAATTTGGATCACATATTAAATATATTTTTTTAATTTGAAAATATGCTAACAAAAATACATCAATCTAGGTAATATCACCAGAATAGAAGTAAATTGTGCCGAAATAACAGTTTTAATCTACTTAACAGAACGTTTTGATGTGCATGTCATTTGACCGGCATCTTGTCGTGACACTTTTTAAAGATTATTGGCTATGTTACCTTGATTGATGTATTTTCAATGGTATAATCCCCTTGTTGAAAAAAAAAATTAATGTTACCAAATTAAATATATGACAATATGGTGCATTTTTTATGTAATCAACCCTTTTGTATGTTATATAATCCATAAGTTACACAAATTAAGAAAAATATATATATCTAACAATTATATATTCGTTTATTTTGCTAATCATACAATTAATTGTTAGTCATAAATCAAAATTCGCCGACAAGCACTAGCGGCATATTCTGCAAGTTTAAACATTTGCACTTTTTGTTTGGTTTTCATTTCAAAAGTTCAAACACTTTATAAAAAATTTCAATTCCATTAAATTTTATTTCGTGAATCAGATGAGATCTTAGTTGATCTGAAGAATGGGAACTTTTCAAATGACATAAGTTCAATCCGTAAATGATACACGTCTAGTCGGATGTTAGTCAGCTGAACATTGCTCGCTAGTAGTCCTGTGAAAAGGGTCGTGAGTTCGTGACATGCGTGTGTCCAAAGACTCCTAAATTTTTTATTACTTGAAAATTCAACGTTACTATTATATATGTTCTATTACATAACTAGTTTATGAACATACGTATTACGGGATTAATTTTTAATAAATAATTGTTTTATTATTTTTAATAAACTTAAAATTAAACCATATAATGTTAATTCTTATAAGAAAAATAAAATAAAAGTACAACTATTTGTGATATATATTATTTATTTATCTTTTTATATATTCATGATCAGTTACTTTTAACACTTTTAAAATTTTTATTCTTAAATTTATATATATTTAATCGATATAATTATATTTATTAATCTTTATAGATATTAGAAATTAAGAAATAATGAACTACATTTATCATTTATTTAATTTAATTAAAATGTAATTATATTCTTAGGTGTAATGTGGTGATGCCATGTGACAATTTGTGTTCTTTTTTATTATATAGATTAGATTCAGATAAAAAAAGATTAAAAATTAACCTATTTTTTAAATTTATTCTCATACCAAAATATTTTGCAAAAAGAAAAAGCAACAATGAAGATTCGTAAATTTTATTACCTCTTCTTGAACACCATATTCCCATGCGGTATCGATGTGTCGATAACCACCCTGCATTTAAATCAATAAATATTAAATACAACAATAATAGTAATTATAAATAAATATATTTAAATAATAAACTCATATAAAATCTATTTATTCTATCAAAAAAAATAAATAGATTGACAATTAACTAGACTATGAATTGGCGTAGTCTTCATTTGACACATGTTTAAAATTTTTTTGTTTAAATAATTAATTTCAATTAATTTCTAGTTACTATGTTTCAAAGTTTCTGTTATTAATCTGATTTTTAAAGATTAATATTACAGACTAAACATTTATTGTATTTCAATTATGTGTTATTATTAATTATATCCTTAAGATCAAAATAATTCCACTTCTTAAAAAAAAGACCCAATTTGACTGGTAAAATGAAATTTAAATAGATTGGAATTTGATTTACAGTGTCTATTATTTTTGTTGGTTAGAATATGATTGATGCTTAAGGCAAGTTAAGGACATGCATCGTAAAATGTTAAAATCTAAAATCTATTAAAAAAATCTTGATTGGTTTGTTTGTTAACTTTTTAAAATCATTAACATATCATTATATTTTTAAACATCTTTTAATTTAAAAAAAAATAATAACAATTGTTCGTTTGCTTCTTACTATAATCAACTGGAAATTATATTAACTGGAAATCTAATTCTATGTAGAACTATTATAAAAGTAAAACTAATTTGTCATTTGGTAACTTGTCAACTTTTCATAATGTCAAAGTGACAATCTTATGATATTCTAGATTAATTTTTAATTTTAAATCAATTTCCTTTAAAAATATAATTAAAATTTAGAAGAGATCCACTAAAATTGAACAAAGAACACGTAAAAGGTACTTCAATAATAATATTAAATTCAAAAATTATTAATATTAGTTTTTTTTGATAAAAACAATGTATTAAAATTTACGTGTAATACAAAAGTTAATAAACTTGCTAAAAGATTTATCTCTTATAAAGATCATTAGAAATTAATATTATTTTTTAATAAGTCTTTAACTAATATTTTTTTAAAAAACGGTAAACTGTTAACCTAATAAAAACCGAGTTCAGATTCAGAAAAACCTCAAGAAGAGCAATGGTGACGGATCGGGAAGCTTGGGAACCAGATCTCCAAGTGCCTAATCCAACGGCTGGAATTCTATGTCCACTTAATAACACAAATGATTGTTCATCTTCCTTCTTTCTCAATGTTGATTGCGCCATTTATTTTCCGATTTAACAGCGTTAAGTTTGTTTCTTTTTCTTTTCTTTTTCTTTTTTGATTTTCAATCAAATAAGTAGGGTTTCTGTTTGCGGTCATCGTATGAGTTTTGAAGTACACGTGGCAGATGGTAGGAGCATTGGCTGACACGTGGCTCATGGGATTTTGTGTCTTTGAGTTATCATCTTCAACCTCCATAGATGTTAATTGCAACGGTGGTCTAGTCATTTTTGGGTCTCACGTAAGAAAACTAAAAGGAGTACTATAAATATATATGTATATTTAAAATAAATAAAATTAAAGTAAAAATGATTAAATGAAAAAAAAACATAAAATTGTATAATATAAATTAAAAGCTTTGGGAAGTCGATAACCTTTTTTAATCGTTAGTAGATATAAGTATATATAATTAATTTTTTAGGAATTGATCCTTATCATTGATCTTGCTAAGAGCCGTCCCTGGTTAATTGTTATATCGGTGGATTCGATAAAGATTTTTGCTAAATAATTTGTCCTTTTTATCTTTAAAATTTTATTACAAAAGAAGTGAAAAAAAGTTGTAATATTATATGGTGTGTATTATCAGTCTAAGACTGAAATAAATTAGACAAAATAAAACGTAAAAATTAAAGGATTAAAACCGATAACCAAATCGAATGATAAAGATATCAATATAGTTTATTCGACTTTTTAAATTGGGATAAGCAAATTGGATGGAACCGATTGTTTTGATACCGGTTTGTCAGATTTAAAGTTCAATAAAAAGATGATAATTTCGATCCAATTGATAAAACATGTGGACGGTCAAAATAACACGTAATAAAGACACTAAGCTAGAACATATATTTTTATAAAAATATAAAATTCTAGAAAATCTATCTATACTATTAAAAGAGTAACTATACTCGTTTATGGTGAAGTCACGTGTCGTCACCATGAATCGACACGTGACATTTATAGATTTTAAAAATAATAAGAAATTTAAATCAAATCTATCCAAATCTAATATAATCCACTTTTAAAATCAAATCAAACAAAATCTAATACTCTACTAACTTATTAATTAAATTTATCCAAATCTAATATGATCCACTTTTAAATTCAAATCAAATCAAATCAAACAAAATCTAATAATCTACTAACTTATTAATTATAAGATAATATAATAAAAGTTTAAAAAAATACATAAGAAAATAATTCCTCTTCATATATATTTAGAAATATACAAAAGTAATAGGTTATAATAAATAATAATATCATCTTATATACTTTTGTTTAAAAAATAATATTTATATCTATATCTTTTTATTTATTATATTTTATATATATTAAAGATATCCGCGTAATACGCGGGTAATAAACTAGTTATGTATTAAACTAAGTGTTTTTAGTCGTCAGCCCGTGTGACCTGTTTGCTTAATTGGACTGGAATTCGCCACTGTCTGAATTTTTGCACGACTGACTAAAATTAAGAAAATAATTAAACAGAAAAATTGGTAAAATGTATCATTAGATTAAGAAGGAAAAAAGTTTATACTAAAAGCAAATGTTTAATAAGGTAACAATACACATATCCACTATGGGATGTGTAACGGTCAAAACCGACTGAATCACAAGATGATAAATTGGAAATGAATCGTTTGACGTAATCCCAATTTTCTTTTTGATTTTTACAAAACAAAATTCTAAAACCATATTAAACCGAATCTGAAAGTAGAAATTAATAGGGTTAAGTACCATTTTGACCATCCAACTTTTAGATTTGTCTCATTTAATCACAAAATGATTTTTTGTCCTGATTTAACCACTAAACTTTGTTTAATGTTATATTTTGAGGAAAATGAATAAAACTAATGGCTAAATCGATACAAATATAATAGTTTAGTGGCCAAATCGGGACAATTTTCAGTGGCTAAATCAGTAAAAAGAAAGTTTATTGGCTAAATATGTATACAAAGTCGAAGGTGAAAGCGGGAAAAAGACGACGAAAGCCTTTTTTCTTTCTTTTTCAGCCGACTTGAAAGGTGCTCTCAGTGTACCGCCATACGCACCCAGGCATTAGACCAAGCAGGAACCGGGGATCAAAATTCTGTAGTTTAGTGGCTAAATCGAGATAAAAAAATAGTTTAATTGCTAAATCAAAATAAATCTAAAAGTTGGATGATCAAAATAACACTTAATCCAAATTAATAACAATTGGAACCGAAAACCAAACTGTTTGATATCCGCTCAATTTCAATTCGATTTACCGATTTCACAAACTATATACCTAAGTTTTACACACCCTAACATACCTTTCAGGTTAGGGCAAGTTTTTCACCGTGAAAGATATCTATCTATACTATTAAAAGAGTAACTAAATGCCACATGACATACTCTCATTTAATTTGCGACGTGTCGCTCTCTCCTTTGACACGTCATATACTGATTTTATTTTTAAATTTTAAAGCAAATCAAATCTATGTAAATCTAATATGAATTAATTTAATAACTAACTAACTAAAATTAAGCAAACTTTATTATTTATATAATTATTATATTATACATATATATAAATATCAATTTCTAAAATTAACCCATGTAATACATGGTAATAACCTAGTATATATAAAAATAGAAAATAAAAGAAGAATAGAACAAGTATTTTTTTGGGATTTCAACATGGGCTCATGTATTTGGGCTAAGGACCACAATTCCTTTATCTATTTATAAATAGTAATCAGAGATACATAAAAACCGGATAATGTTCGATTTAGACTAGTTAAATTTGATCTGTTTTTTTTTTTTGGTTAAAAAAAGTCGGTTTTTTTAATAATCGGACTAGGTTTTGAACCGGTTTTTAAATCAAAATATACAATTTGTAATGTGATGCAGAAAACATCTTAAAACCATAGTGGCATCATATATATTTATACATTTATCGTTATGTAGCCAATGGTAGGCTATACAAATAATTAATGTGAAGATAAATAGTAACAGCTAGTTTAATAATCATATTGAACGAATTTTAAAGGTAACTACGGAATTTTTAATTTAATATATAAGAAATAAACTGTAGTAATATTAATGTATTATATGGGTTTGATTTTAAAAGAAATATTTATAAAAATATATAAAATAATTATAAGAGATTAGAGTGTATTAGATTTTAGTTCGTTAATTATTAAATTAGTTAGATTGGATTCAAAATTAGATTTGTTTTGAATTAAATTGAAATTTAAATTAAATTTTAGTAAATGATATGATAAAAGTAAAGGATAATACGTGTCAAATTAATATAGAAGATGACATGTGCATATTAATTTACTAATTTATTAATATTTATTATAGATGAAATGATTATCGTCACATGTTGTTTCTTCATGATACCACATGTCATTGAATATTTACTATTTATAATTATGAATGATCATTCTATATTAAATCAAATAAATTTTAAATTTAAGCTAAAAGTGATTAGAATAAAAGTTTAATTGATACTTAATCAATATCTAATCTATATCTATATATTAAGATAACACCTAAATGTCACGTGCCATCATTAAATTAAATCAACTAAAAATATATAAATTTAAAAACAAAATTTAGATGAATGATATATAAAGTGATTACTATTAATATATATTTACAAAGCTAAAAATAATAATTATGAAAAATAACAATATTGTTCGTGTATATCTTTATTAAAATTAAAACTTACATATTTAATTATGAGGTTATATATATTTTATGGAAATAAGTTTTATTAAATATATCCATGCAATAGCAATACATATATTAGAAAACTAGTTTGTTTATATATTTTATTTATATGTTATATATTAAACAAATTAATGATAAAACGTAACAACAATTTTCAGATAATCCTAACGTTCAATGCTCTAAAATATAAATTTTTAATGACGTAATTAAATTGTAAAGTTTCTTAGGCGTTGTATTGAACTATCATTGATGTTTAGATTTTAAATATTCCATTAACTTGACATACAATCAATCTTTAATGTAAATTATAACATATATAAAAAGGACAATGTTATTTTAGTAGGATCTGAAGATCTCAATCTCTATCTTACGATCTGATCTTGCAAAGATAAAAACGATATTAGGTAAAATTTCAATCTTGACAACCCACTATTTACCTATGTATAAGATGTATTAAATTTAAAAAATATTTTTAAACTTGTATTGTATTTCTAATAATTATTATTCTTGTTTGTATACTTAAACGTCATTCTTTTCCACTTGAATAAAGCAATGAACTAAAAGTCAAAGACAATTTAACTCTTGGGGCTTATGGGATAGGTTAGTGACCCACACTTTAGAAAAAGTACAAAATTATGAAATGCAAGGGAGACAACACTAATAAATCGGAAAAGGAGTCAAAGGAAGGGACACGTATTGATAGGGCCAGCAGGAGTACGAGTGATTTGCGGGGATGTTCGATTGCTCGTTCGCTAAAGTCATGTTTGTCTGTTATTATACTTTGCAACTCGGAATTAGTTGCTTAACTCATAGTAGTTAGGAGGCTGTGAAATAATATACTGGTTCTACTATAGAATCTTATGAATAAAGCACGTCACACTTTCTAAATCTCCTCCGCTCAACAGTCGGCCTATCTTTCTGGCCGCACGCATAAAGTGTTCGACTCCTGGACAAAAATATAGATTTAAAAATAGGATATTAGGATAATAGGATTACATGGTTGTGTTGTTGATATTTTTTCATGATTTTTTATTTTCGGTTACCTAATTCCAACATTTGGTTAAATAAGTTGACCTTAATATTATCATATATAATAATTTATTTTTATTTATATACTATAAGTTAGTATATCAATAAATGATACAAAAAAATTTATTGTTTGTTATTCAGTATTACATTTCAGTTAAATAAATATTTAAATATTTTATTTTTCAGTTATATCAAAAAAAAGTAAATACTACAAAAATAGTAACTTATATTTGGTAGGGTCGTGTTTGAAATTTAAACCTTTTTTAGAATTAAAATATTAATTTTGAATACACTACTTTGATAATTATGTTGACAAATTACCAGAAATATAAGTTAAAAATTTAATATGTCAAATAAACGATTTTAAAACAACTTATATTGATTAAACATCTTAATTTTTTAGAAATTTTAGAACTATTATTTTAAATATTGATTATTTAATTAAATTAAATCAATGAAAAAGTTTATTGATTTGTGTTATTAGTTTTATAATTTTAATAATGTAAAATAGTCATAAACGGAAAAAATCATAACAATAATAAATATATAATATAATTGTATAACAATAAATACATCAATAAGCAATAAAATTCATTTTTAACTTTATAGGCACAAATAGAGTCAGGTTCAAAAAAGTACCTCTCGAAATCAAGTGCACCCGAAGGTACCAACCTTAAAAAACTTTTTTTTAAATTTTTTTCTCATAACCATGTTTAAATTGATGTTATACACATGATATATGAATTTCACATACATTCACACTTTCTGTGTCCTTAAAAATTATGTGAATGCTCAATGCATATTTATGTGAATGGTCATCCATGTGAATGGTCATTTCACACAATGTGAATGGTGTGAATGACCATTCACATGATCTTTTTTTACTATTCACAAGATTTATGATGTTGCTTCTTTTGAATAAAAGTCTTATAATGTTGTCTTATACATGTCTATTCAAGAAAAAATATGTGAATGATCATTCACATTAGGGTACGCTGGAATCTCATAGGTACGCTGATGAACCTGATTCGGCACAAATATGTGATAACTATAGAAATTTTTTATAAATAAATAATTAAAAAGTATTAAATATAAAAATAGATCAATCTAAAACTTTAATTATTGTTAGTTTAGTGAAAGGACCGAACATACTAAATTCCACCAATCACAAGCAGTATACCTAAAAAATACAGGATAATTTAAAATTTTCTAGTCATACCTCGATGAATGAGTCCACTACTCAGAATAATAATTTACATCAACCAGAGTACGCTAATTAAGTTTAAGTTACGTGCCAAGTCATCAAAAGTTCTACCCGATCCTCAAAAATTAATACAAAAATAATAATGTCTCGGTCTACAAAAGCCCAACCGTCTCATACAGGAGTCTTATCCTTATCTGCTCCACCTGAAATAATAAGTCCCCACAACCGGGGTAAGCCGTCGCCTAAAGATTAACAAGATTTAAAAGCATGAAAGTACATATGTAAATATGCATGAAATAGAAACGAAGCATGAGTTCAATAATTTCCTATGCGTCCCTCATCCGAGCTGACAACGCACCACTCATCCGAGCTGGTGCTGATTAACCGTACAACCCCTCATCCGAGCTGGCGCCAGTTTAACAAAAAACTTGGGGGCTAACCGACCCGACCTACACACAGTAGCATCAGTGCCCAAATCCCATCGTGTTATACAAGTATGCATACACAAGTATGCATACAAGGAATTCACGTTTACACATGTACATAGATTTTTAACAGAAATGTAGAATAAATATATTATGTGATCGACATAATCATGAAAATGATATAACATGGTAGGGTGATACAGAAGATACGAATATAACAAATATGCATAAACACATATAACTAATCATACAGATAAATCTATTACTCACGGTACTGCCAAAATTGGCTCTTTGAAGCTCGGTCAAGGTAAACACGGCCAACCGAAATGTCTGAACTCACCACACCCGACTACCAACCTGATAATAAAAGTAAATCTCTTGATTTCACTATTAAATTCGTATAACACTAAAGCTCCTTGATTGGCCTAAAATTCCAAAGTTTATGGTCTAATTCGATGATTATTTAATTATGTGATAAAAACACTAAAGTCAACCAAACTTGATGTTTTAGGTTATTTAGCCTAAAATTATAGGTCTCGAACCTATTTCGGGCTATTTAAATTACTTAACTTGAATTTATCGTTTGAATAATTATTTCTTTAAAAACTAAAAGATTACTTCTTCATATATTAAATATATTCATCCTAACAATAAAAGAATCGTCTATTCGAAAGGGTCCAAGTCTAAAATATAAATTTATGAAATTAATTAACAAACAAATGTGTAGCTCAAAAACTAAACTCATTAACCCTACATTATTTAACCCAACTAACCCGTCCCTTAATAAACTCACAAATTACATAAAACAAGAATGCACCCTAAATAAATATGTTGGTGGAATGGTTGCTGCTGTTGAAAGAAAAACAAGAAAACAAAAAACAAAAGGGAGGGAAAAACAAAAAATAAAATAAAATAACTCTACTGTTGTGTGTGCGCGTCGTGAGAGGGAGCAAGAAAGACAGCCTCAACGTTGTTTGGGTTCCAAAACAGAAAAAAGGATTTGGGCTAAAGCATTAACCGACCCAACCTAAATTTTTAGCCCAACTCCCTTAAATGGCATCTGCCGGTAAAAGAAGACGGAAAAGAAAGAAAACAGGGGACGACATAGAGAGAACAGAAACAGAGGCGGCAGGAGAAGAAGAAGGCCGGCCAGCCTCCGGCTGGCGGCGACGAGGTCCGGCGCCTCCATAAAACACACACACACACACACACACACACACACACACACTTAAATCATTGATTCCCATCCCATTTTTAATTTAAATTCTCAACTCCAAATTTCATGGAGTTAGCTCCAATGGCTTGGAAACATAGATTTAAATTCCCCATCAGACCAAAAATTAATAAATAAACTTGTCTTTAATGTTATTTTGATGTTTTATTATCATTCAAGAGATTTATAGAATTTGGAGATAAAATCCATTAAAATCTTTGAAAGCTCATCGATAGAGTTTCTTGCAACATAGGAAGAGGTTGAAGAGAGCGATGACAACATGATGGTTATAGACTAATTTGCAGGTTTTAAATCATTATAAACTCATACCATCTTTTAAACAAATAACAACTCAAGGTGACGGAAAAGTGGGTTTCAAAACCATATCTCAAAAATGGCGATGACAATTCTTGAAGGTGAGGATGAAGGTGGTGGTTTTAGTTTTTAAAACCTTACTTGAAACTCCAGAGATTTCTACTCTCAATTTTTTTTTTGTGTGTTGTCTAAGTTTTGAATGGGTGAAGGATTAAAAATTGTTGACTAAAAAGAATAAGAAAAGAATAAGAACAAGATGAAGGAAGGGATGTGGTAGAAATGTCTAGCCCAATTGGTGATAAGTCCATATCTTGAAAGTCAAAAAAAAAAAAAAAAAAACTCAACCACATAAAACAATTTTGGCAACGTGATTTGACTTTTAAATTTTCTATGAAAATTTAACTCGTCAATTCTTGTATTTAAATAATTGTAAGAAAATACGAGCGTTGCATTTAGGAATTTTAATTACCGCAATTAATTGATTTTATTAAAAGCATTTTTAAATGTTATCAACTCTTTACATTATAATAAAAAAAATTATATGCAATGATCAAAATAATATTTCAGAATGTTTATTTATCACATTTGATTTAATTCATAAAATTATAAAATTATAACTATCAAATGTTTTCTTTGGATAACAAATGTGAATAATCTCAATTGTCAGAGAATGGGTCCTCAACAAAAGAACTACAAAAAAAAAAATTATATTTTCTAGACTAAACAACAGGACAATACACGGGTAAGATACTAGTTTAAGGAGGGGGGAGTGTCTGACTTTGTCAAAGGGTTATCTAACCCTAATTTTGCTTAACTCAACTCCTTTAATTGAAAATTTAGGTGATAAGATTTTCAATTTGATAACTATCCTTATTTTTTTCATTTATTATTATTATCACATAATGTAAGAAATAACTACAATATCCATATCTCATAATAATTAACCTATCATCTATGTTATATTTTATAATAACAATTCATTCTTGTAATCTCAAATATTACAATTTGGTATCTCTACTAAATTCTGACCTTTTATTTATCCAATAATAAGTAATACATCCTTATTGGTATTCGTATGTGTGAACTTGTAGTGAGTCTAGTGACCTATGACAACACAAATTGATATTTGTGTACATGACCTTTCAGTCTCCCAATTGTGCAATACAACAGATAAAGTTCATTGAAGTAAGGATCCTAGACAAACGCTTAGGTTAACCATATGACAAGCGTTGTTATGTTCTGAGCAATACTCTCACATAATCTATCATTTATAACTAATATTAGGTTTAGTCTTTATATAACACAATATTTTAATCATCTATGGGACATGAAGCAAATCAACCTCGTCATACTTGGATGATGTTTCTTAACTGTCTAATCTTGATTGATCTTAAACAAATACCGTTTGAATATATTAAAACTTATCTGAGTGTCGTCACGCGTTTCATCAGCTTCAATCATAAAGGGGCTCATAACTAGGACTATAAACGAACCAAACAAACATGAACGATGATATATACCCAAACATAAAACAAACACGAACACATATGTTCATGTTCGTTCATTTAACTTTAGCTTAACATTAAACGAACATGAACATAAATGAACACGAGATTTTCTATTCATGTTCGTTCATTAAGCATTTGGTCTTGTTCGTTTATGTTCGTTCATTTAACAGATATACAAAATAAACAAACGTTAAATGAACGAACATAAATGAACAATTAAACGAACACAATTGAACATGAAAGAACATAAATGAACGAACATGTTGATTAAAAACAAAACACATAACACATAGTTTATAATTTTTCAATTATGTTTACACAATTCTAGGTTTTATAAATAACTTTAAACTATTACGATAATAATAAATTAATGTCTAAAGAAACAAGAAACTTAATTTCAATACTAAATTAACATCCTTCAAGCAATTGCATCTTTTTTTATCAACATTCACTGTCACCAATCATGTTGATATTAGAGTTTGAAGTTTGATTTTAAAATTTATGATCCTAACTATATATTATTTAATGATATTATGTAATAATAATGATAACAATATACAGATAATATAAACGGGTGAACTCATTATAAATAAATGAACAACCATAATTGAACGTTCACGAACATAAATGAAGGAATGACGCCTATGTTCACGTTCGTTTGTTTAATTAAACAAACAAAACAATGTGTTTTTGTTCGTTCGTTTAATAAATGAACGAACATAAACCAACTTCCTGTTAGACAGTTCGCAAATGGTTTGTCGAATATTTGGTTCGTTTACAGCCCTACCCAATACCATTTCTTTCTAATTAAAGAAATGCGCAAATCACATATTCACTACTTTCACCCCTAAATCATGTCTCTCACTATATCTAACATCAAACCCTTATTGTTGCCCAATTACGAAGCAACTTTACAAAAGCTAAGAAACAATGTTCTGCATGTATGATATCTTAAATATCTCAGATATTGAGTACAATCCTAATTGAGACAACTCATGACTAAGATTCATGAAGTGATCTCAATACGGTTCTTTCAATGACTGTTCGTAACAATCACTTACAAATATTTGGTTTCAACTTTTGACATGTTCATTTTCATAATCATCTACCAGTCTTTCATTCTAACCTTTTTGGCCTTATTGTGGTTCCCTTGATAATAAGCAATTATGAAAAAAAAAAGATTACTAAACCATTCAAAGTAGAACGAGTGTAAATAAATTATTTATTCTAATTAGCAGTTATAACATTACATAACATTCCATACTTAATTCTATTGCCCATATTCATTAAATATAGATTACATAAACCGTTTTTCTAAAAGTAGCAGTCTTATAACCTTAGTATGATGCTCATGCTTGACTTATGATAGTGGCTTAGTTAACAGCCCATGACGTTGTCATCAGTTGGAATCATCATAATCGTGATATTATCACACCTGCTTATCGTACAGATGACATAATTCTTCCTTGGTATTTGCCTCCACCTGTGATGTGCTCGGGGCTCTTTGGCTTGCGCAATGGCCCCCGAGTTATCACAAAAAATTTTCAATCGGCTCGGAGATATTGATTACAATTCGAATGTCCGAAACATAGTTTTCAGTCGCAAACCTTTTTCATTTAATGTCGTAATGTATTCTGCTTCTGTACTTGAATCCGCTACAGTGTCCTGGTAGGTACTTTTCCAGCTCACTACATACCCTGACTATGACTTACAGTCATTTGTGCCAGCTTGGAAGCTCACATCTATGTATCTAATTACACGAAGGTTATCTTCCACACTTCTAAATACCAAGAACCTATCCTTAGTCCTTCTCTAATGTCTAAGAGCATTCTTATTCACCTGTCAGTGACACTGATAGCATTTGCAACACCAGGCCTAGTTCACAACATGACATACATAGTAGATCTAACAAAATAACTATACAATTGATGTAATATATTATGTCCTATTTAGAATGGTATCACTTGTTATTGAAAGGAGTCCTCTCTTGGGTCTCTTCTGTCTTGAACCTATACAATACTCTGTCAATGTCTGTGTTTTGGCTAAGTCAAATAAGTCGTTCAGATTTATTTTTATAGATCTTTGTTCTTATAATGTAGCCGACTACTTCATGGTCTTCCATTTAGAAGCACTTGTTTAACCAACTCTTTGTTTCATTTAGAGCATCTCTGTTATTTCTAATTAACAGTGTAACAGCCCGTAATTTATTAAATATAAATTACAGCATCAAACTTTGAATATTTAAGCGATTTTGTCCAGTTATTAGTAATTAACTGAAATCATGCATTATAAATAGTTAATTATATTAAGTTATAATTAATTATGAAATCTTGCCCCAATTTAGCTGAAATAAATTTAATAATTAAATTTAGCTAATTGACAATTAAAGACGTGAAATTGACGAAATGGACTAAAATGAATAAAATTAGTCTAAAAAAATATATAAATAATTCTAGCAAATTTAGAACCTCCTTGCTATTATTTGCAAATGAAAATGCAAATTTGACTCGTTAAGAGTAAAAATGGTCAATTCCTGAAATTTAGTAGAAAAATCAGATTTTTCTCTATTTCCTATAAATAGAGCCTCCCATCTCCTTTCCTTAGTTTAGAAAAATTCTGAATTCTCCCTTTGAGACCCTCTCTCTCTACAACCTCATCTTCTCTCTAACTTTTCTCCTAAACGGTTCATCGGATTCTCGTGATTTTTACGTCATCGGATAGATATCGTCGAGCTCTACAATAATCTGCCATTGCATGTTTGATTTCATTCTGATTTGAGGTAAGTTCGACCCTTTTTCTCTCTTTTTGTTCCGGTTTTGAGAGCAAATTCGAATTTGCTCAATTCCTCTTCATTCGAAGTTGATTTGCTCTCGTTTTAGGACCTGATTTTGCTTGGAAAACGTCTATAATCATCTAAACTCGAATGCTATAGCTTGGACAAAGGTTAGTGTCGATTTCTCCCTCATTTATGTTCAAGTTTAGTTGCTTAAGACCTGGAATACTGATGAACAAATGAGCAAATTCGAGAAAATTATGAACAAACTCGAATTCATCCTCAGATTAGGTTCGAAATTGATTACATTTATGACTTTTGGCATCCAAACTCACTAGACTCGAAGGTGCTGTTTCGAATCTATCCCCCTAGACTCGAATGTGTTGTCTTCGAATCTATCTCCCTAGACTCGAATGTGTTGTTTTCGAATCTATCTCCCTAGACTCGAATTAAGGCTGTTCGAATCTGATTAGTTAAACTCGAATTAAGGCTGTTTCGAACCTGTCTCCTTAAATTCGAATTGGCTATATTCGAATCTGGTTTAGTTCCAAGCCAAAGATAAATTCCTAAATCAGATTAAGTTATTGATCAACCTTATGTTATGTGTAACTGTAATTGAAAGTATCTTATGATTATGATAAAACTCACAAGTTTCAAGATACATAACTATTTTATGCACAACTAAATTAACAGGCCCTGTATGAACCCTTAGAATTTGTATGTCATGATTCACCTTGCTAGTAACATGGTTGGCTTTGTTTCAAGGCCATATATCTGTAATTATATGGATCATATTAATCTGATAAGAATTCTAGGATATACCCTAGTATGGACTTAAGGGAGTTCCTGTTGACTTAATTGATCAATGATAAGAATAGGCTCACTCTGGGACATTAGGAACTACCACAGACTCGACAACAAGACATGATAATAACCTAAATATATAAGTAGGGTTATATAGATCATGTTATAAGCTTGACATTGATATGCCAGACTTGAAACTGAACTGCAGGAACCAGCCGATTTGACAGAGTAAATTGGACGGCTTAAGTCGTTAAGCACTTATTGACTAATTTACATTGCTCAGGACTACTGTGAGTGACAGATTACATTAAGTACATGCATATGTTTCAATACTTATTGGTGATTGTTACTGAATTGTATGGAAACATCTGCTATTGCTGTCTGTTTCTTGAATACTTTATTGTATGATAGGAACTTACTTTTGACATTGTTGAAATTAGATATCTGATATGCCTTGAACTGCATGTTCACTTTTACTTTCTATGTAAATACTTAGCATGCTATGTTGATTACTTGTTGTTGATTCATTTGCATCTGCATACTGCATTTAGTGTTCTGACCGAATGTGAGATCTCCATTCACAGGAAGGAATTCTGCAGATTCCTTTCCTATCTGATCGTTTCCATACGTTTCCCGTAGGGCTTCGGCTTTACACTTGGGAATACTGACTGGGCTAATCTCCCAAATCCCTTGCCGTCTCTGACGTGTTGACTTGCCGACATAAACTGATAGTATTATATATATGTGTGGAAGCTAATGAAACTCTGTTAACTCACTAAGCAATGTTAGCTTACTCTGTCATGACATCTCTCTTTACAGGAAAAGCTGATAAGGGCAAGACCATAACAGTTAGTTCGTCCCAGGCTAAGTGAATTTGGATTCTTGATGATTGCAGACTTTTGGACTTATTGATGATGCCTATTATGTAAAGATTATTGCGGTCTCGGGTAGCTTGTTCAATCTTCCGCACTCTGATTGAAGATTTTAGAAGCTAGATTAGACCACCATCATATCTTTAATATATTTTGTAATTGAGTATCTTGTAGCTTTTATATCAGGTAAGTGGACCTGTGGTATCAGACAATAGTAGTATTTATTACTTAATGAAATGTACTTTTATGACGTGTACTGTTTGAGGTAACTCGGGTGTTACAAACAGTATGTCATTTACATACTGTAACATCCTATTGGGATAATAGGTGCAATTAAGATTGAAATGTTATTTTAAGTTGTAGTTTCTTGACCTTAATTAGAATGAATGATAGTTGATTAAGATACGATGCATCAATGCATTAAGTAGTTGTGTTGTGTAAAATATGACAAGTTCATAAAGTATAAGTTAAGAGATGCAAAATGACAAATTTCTAAAGTAATGATATGAACCTACTTAACTATCAAATTACACCTCATTTTATAAAGTTGAGATCTCTCCCCAAATATCTTTCAAGAAACTTACAAATTCATCGTCTTCAACCTTAAATTCTTGTAAAAGCTTAAGATGAGCCTATATTCTCGCAAACTATAATAATCCTAGCATAAATTCAAGATAAGAATCAACAAAAGGTTTTCAATTTCTTGAGTTTTGGGGGTTTTCTATTATAAAGAACCTTATGAAGGGGATTAAATTGGATTACATGATGGATTTTGTTAGTCAAATCATATTAGAATCTAAGATCGAGTTATTTCTAAGATTGGAACACAGTTGGAAGATTAAATCCGAGTTCAAGTAAGAAACTTGAGTTTATGTATTTGTTCATGGGTTTGGCTTTGATAGTATCGTAGGGATCAAAGTACTCCCAAACTAACTCTTAAAATGGGGATAAAAGTTAAAATTGATACTCAAAAATGGTCACAAGATGTTAACCAAACATGTATAAAGCAATTCCAACTCTTAAATTGGATGAAATGGTGACTTAAGTGTCAAAACTTATAAAATATGAAATGATGAATTGTGGTTTCTCTTGAATAACTAAACTAAGACAAAAGATGCATTTTAGGCCCCAAAATTACCTAAGAGAAATAATTACATGGACCATATATATGACCCGATATAATTATTGATTTAAAAGTAAAATTAACTCGTTTGCAATGAATCACAAATTAAAATATTTTAGACACTTTGTCGATAGAAATATCTAGAATTCAGAATAAATATGAAACACCCAATTTAATCTATCTAGGACAATACAGGATCCGTAAAGTAATTACTTCCAAAAATACAGGATAATTTAAAACTTTTCATCGATAGTCATTAAGCATTCGTTCAAAGTCAAATGTCAAGTTAAGCGGATTACAACATAAGTCAACATACTAATACATTGCATGCCAACTATTGATCAAATAGTCTACCCGACCCAAAACATCATAAGGTGGCACTAATGTAGATAAGTCTTCTACAAAATCCGCATCTTTAAGCTTCCTTCTAGCTAATGATAAATTAGTCCATCGGGCCTTTACCTTTGTCTCCACCTGAGAAGTAATTCCCCAAACGGGGTAAGCTCACGGCCTAGCGAGTAACAAGGTGAAAGCATACAGTGCATATGTGTAATAACTAAAAGTACATGTAAAAGAAGGGAGACGGCACTCCCGAGAGTCGTAAGTGGGGAACGGCACCCATCCTGTGTATATCCGTAGGAGGACGACATTCTCAATCAGTATTTCAAGGAGACGGCACTCCCTACAATATCTGTTTTGCCACACTGAGTAACATCACAGTCATTATATACCATATCATGTATGTACGTGGAAAGGGACGGCACCCCACGAATAAACATAGAAGCGAATCATATGAATCGTATAAGGTTGCTTGTGAAACTTAAAATAAGAGAACGAGATTAACAAGTAATTTTGATGATAGCAATTAATAAGTATATGCAAAGTTATGAATTCACAACATTGTTACTCACGATGTTATTGAGGTCAAAAGTCCACACAAGCTCAATACGTCTAGCCACTAATCAACTAATACACGTCACCGATTTATACTTTCAGACCAGGAATCATAAAATGACGGTCTACTATCAAAATTTCTAACTTTGTTATAAGATCTAGGCTTTCTTATCTAGACCGGGTAGTAATCATTACCAGGGTGTCATGACCATGACAGAGCCTCATATCAAGAGTAGGTCATGAACGCATGTCGTGACCACTACACTATGTCATGATCATGACGTTTGCAAATGACCACTGTCGTGACCACTACCTCAGGTCGTGACCACTACACCTGGTCATGACCACGACTAGTGCAGTTCACCCATTTTCCAGAATATCGAAAAGAAGCTATTTTTTGACGTTTTTAACTATCAAAACCAACTTTGAACACCTATCAAATATATATATATATATATATATATATATATATATATATATATATATATATATATATATATATATATATAGGGTTGGGATCATTGCAGAACCTTAATTTAGTGCAGAACCATAGAACCAATCTAAACCATTAGATTATAATATAACACTAGGGATAAGATGGTAATTATACAATTAACACTAATTAATAGCAGCCTACCAAGTTTGACTGTCCACTTTGACTTTTTTTTTTACTCTTTTAATATATAATGGACATGCAGTGTTGCATCGACGTTAAATATACGATATCAAAGTGTTCATTCGACATCGAATGGTCGTATGGGTAAAAAAAATTTACGAAAAATAAACACGTAATTTTTTTTTCAAAAAAATATATTCATGACCGTTCTCGTTAAATCCACCAACTTTGACTACTAATTTTGACTATTATTTATCTCTGTTAATAATGAACGTATATGCAGTGTTGCATCGACGTTAAATATACGGTATCAAAGTGTTCATTCGATATCGAATGATCTCATGATCTCACCATGATATATTGCATCGTGGTCTGGGTAAAAATTTTTTTACGAAAAATAAAAAAATATATATCATAACCGTTCTCGTTAAATCCACCAACTTTGACTACTAATTGTGACTATTATTTTGGCTCTGTTAGTAATGAACGTATATGCAATGTTGCATTGACGTTAAATATACGATATCAAAGTGTTCGTTCGATATCGAATGATCTCATGATCTCACCATGATATATTGCATCGTGGTCTGGGTAAAATTTTTTTTACGAAAAATAAAAAATATATATCATAACCGTTCTCGTTAAATCCACCAACTTTGACTACTAATTGTGACTATTATTTTAGCTCTGTTAATAATGAGCGTATATGCAGTGTTGCATTGACGTTAAATGTATGATATCAAAGTGTTCATTCGATATCGAATGATCTCATTATCTCACCATGATATATTGCATCGTGGTCTGGGTAATTTTTTTTTACGAAAAATAAACACGTAAAATTTTTTTGAAAAAAATATATCTTGACCGATCTCGTTTTAAAGAGTATAAAATTCTCGTTTTTATGGTATAATTTTTTGATTTAAAAATTAATAATATTAATGTTATTTTAATTTAAAGAAAAATGATATTTATTTTGCCGATGTCAATCTTTTTGCTATTTCCAATCTTTTCCTTTTTTACACCTCCAAGAATTAAAATATCACTATTACCAATTTTTTTTTGGGAAAATGACATCAAATAGCTCTGAACTTTCGACTTTGTACACATTTATGTAGTGAACTTTTTTTTGTGCACATTTGGTAGTCAAAGTTTCAAAATTGTTCCAATTTGGTAGTTGGCATACCTTATAACCGGTTGCTTCCGGTTTCGATGCCAATGTGGACAATTTTTTAGTGACGTGGCTACCCGTTTTTATATTATACCCGGTTTTATCTACGTGGCAATCCGTTTTTTAAAAAACGACGTTGTAAACCCGGGTGACTTCTTAATTTCATACGGCTTATAAACCCGGGTGATTTTAAAAAACGGGTTGCCACGTAGATAAAAACGGGTATAATATAAAAACGGGAAGCCATATCATTAAAAAATTTTCCATGTAGGCATCGAAACCGGAAGCAACCGGTTAAAAGGTACGCCAACTACCAAATTGGAACAATTTTAAAACTTTGAACACCAAATGGGCACAAAAAAAAGTTCACTACATAAATGTGTACAAATTCGAATGTTCAGAGCTATTTGATGTCATTTTCCCTTTTTTTTTTCACTAATTCCAAACTTAACTCTTTTAATCAAGACCATTAGATTATTCTAATCTATGGACGATATTGGTTCTACAGTTCTACACTAAATTTAGGTTCTGCAATGATCCCATCTATATATATATATATATATATATATATATATATATATATATATATATATATATATATATATATATATATATATATATATATATATAGATTTGGGTTCAAATGAGTACCACTAGTTTTGCGGAGTACCGGAGGTACCTCGCTTAAAATTATTTTTTTTGAAATTTTTTTTCATAATCATGTTTAAATTAATAATATAAGACTACTTGCAAAAAATCACACATAAACACACACTATAACTATGTGAAACGTGCAAGTTCACATGAACTGCACTGTTGTGAACGTATGTTCACAGCTAAGCATGTTCACATGAATTTTTCCACGTTCACATGACTTTTAAGAGGCTACGAAGTGTGAATGCGTGTAAATCTTTTACAAATATGCTTATATTATTTGTATCTAAATGAATATGAAAAAAAATTTAAAAAAAAAACTTTTTTTCGGAGCATGTTCAAATCTTAAAACCGTGTGTTCACAGGTACTCACGGTACTCTGCATTTTTTAGGTACTCACACGATCCATATTATATATATATATGTATATATATATATATATATATATATACACACACACACACACATTACCAAATCAACCCCAAATATCCTTACAACATTTCAAACTTAAAACCCACAAACATCAAATCCACCATTTAATTCTCTCTTTCTTTTCTTTTTTATTCCTCAAGAACACAAATTTTATAACATCATCAAATCTTTGCTATAAACATCCAATTTTCATTTGAAATCATGAGATAACTTTACAAACAAGTTTATAAACATATTTCTACATCATTTAACAATTTCAAGGTTTAAAATCATGTTTTGAAGATTTCACCATTAATGGTGTTTTGAAGCTTTTTCTAGAAAAGTGAAGAAGAGGAAGACAATAAACACCAAATTAAACATTCTGGATGAATGTAAACACACTTTGATGCTCAAAATCGGATTTCACACATACACCAATATTCAAATACGAATTTTAGAGAAGAATACCACCAATTGAAGCCTCCTTTGAAGAAGTGTTCTTGGTGTCTATACACAATACTTCTAGTAACTCCAGAGACAATTAAAAAAATATGATTTTGAAGAAGATGGAAGTAGATTATAAAGATGGAGATGTTATGATGATTTTTGCATAGGAAAATGAAGAATATGGCTTCTTCAATTTTTAACTCTAAAAGAAAGAGGAAGCATGGGTGCAATACACGGAATGGGGAGGAGACGTGCTTTGTCTGCTCTCCTCTTTCCAACACAGTCAAATTCGTAAACTGTCACTATTTGCACCCGATATCCCAAAAAGTGAAATATTTGATATTATAGTCATTCTTCACGGTTTTTCGTGTTCTTTCCAAATATGATGACGGAATTGCCTAATTTTGATTTTTATAAATCTCTTTATTTTTGGATTGAATATAAAATAATAGAAATGAATTTACCAAAAATTACAGGCGTTACAATGTCTACCCAGTTGGCTTGATCTCGTCCTCGAGATCATCAGACATTGAATAGATGAGGGAATTTGGATAACATCTCAGCTTTAGTCTCCCAAGTATGATTCGGTCCATGATGATGCCTCCACTTAACCAAAACCATTTCAATTTCTTTGTTACGTAACTTGTTGACCTTCGAGTCTAAGATCTTCTCAGGTTCCTCCACATAACAAAGTTATTCATTTATCTGCACATCCGAAGTAGGCACCATCTCTTCTCCGTGCTTTAGGCATATGCGCAAATAGCTCACGTGGAATACATTGTGTACTCCGGCTAACTCAGGTGGCAAGTCAAATCGATACTCTTGCGCACCGATGCGCTCTATAATCTTGTAAGGTCCAATAAATCAAGGACTAAGCTTGCCTCGCTTCCCAAACCGCATTATGCCTTTCCAAGGCGACACTTTAAACATAATCATATTACACACCTCAAGCTCAACAGGTCGGTGCTTCCTGTCTGCATACTTCTTTTGTCTATCTTGAGCCGCCTTCATATTCTCTCTAATGATCTGGATCTTATCATGAGTAATCTGTAGTAGCCCCGGACCACTCATAGGTCGTTCGTCAACCTCGCGCCAACACGTAGGAGTACGACACCGACGACCATATAAGGCTTCAAATGGTGTCATGCCAATAGAGGAATGATATGAGGTATTATAGGAAAACTCAATCAACGGCAAGTGTGTATCCCAGTTACCACCAAACTTAATAATGCATGCGCGAAACATATCTTCAAGCGTCTGAATCGTCCGCTCACTCTGGCCATCGGTCTGAGGGTGAAACGCGGTACTAAGGGTGACACGCATACCCAATTCCTTTTGAAAACTCTGCCAGAATTGAGAGGTGAAATGAGAGTCTCGGTGGAATACAATCTTTTTAGGAACTCCATGCCTAGCAATAATCTCATCAATGAAAATCTGTGCCCACCGATCCATAGAATAGTTTTCTCTAACGGGAATGAAGTGTGCACTCTTTGTGAGTCGGTCAACTACAACCCAGATAGAGTCGTGCTATCGTAGAGTCTTGGGTAGTTTTGTCACAAAATCCATGGAAATCGCCTCCCATTTCCATTGAGGAATATCCAACGGCTGCATACTGCCGTATGGTTTCTGATGCTCTGATTTAACTTGTAGACAAACTATGCAATTCTGAATATATTCGACGACGTCCCTTTTCAGGCCCGGCCACCAAAAATCCTCACATAAGTCCCGATACATCTTTGTACTACCCGGGTGAACAGAACGTCGGGAATTGTGGGCCTCAGACAAAACAATATCACGAATACCCCCTCGTTTAGGTACCCAAATACGAGCATCAAACAACATAACACCTCGACTATCGGGAGAAAGGCGCTCGACATACCCAACCATACGCTCAGACTTAATGTGTTCATCGGCAAAGCTTCAGTCTGAAATCGAATAAGTTCGACAATCATAGTGGTTTTTGCGGGGACTCGGGCTTTTGCACAACATAGAATGCAAGAGTAGGACTTGCGACTTAGAGCATCACCCACCACATTAGCTTTACCCGGGTGGTATAGTATCTCACAGTCATAATCCTTGATCAATTACATGGCCCGTTGTTGACGCATGTTCAACTCTTTCTGATCAAAGATATACTTGAGACTCTTGTGGTCGGTAAATAACTAGCATCGGGTACCATACAGATAATGCCGCCATAATTTCAAGGCAAAAACAACAACGGCTAACTCCAAGTCGTGAGTAGGATAATTCTTTTCGTAGTCTTTAAGTTGACGGGATGCATAAGCAATAACTCTATCTCGTTGCATCAAAACACATCCGAGACCGTGTAGTGATGCATCACTATAAACCACAAAATCTTCATTACCCTCAGGTAAAGAAAGAATAGGAGCTTCACTCAAATGTCTCTTTAAAGCCTGAAATGCCACTTCCTGTGGCTCTCTCCAAGAGAATTTAACACTTTTCGGGGTCATGGCGGTCAAACGAACTGCAATCTTAGAAAAGTCGCGGATGAATTGGCGATAATAGCCAGCAAGACCAAGAAAACTGCAGACCTCAGATGCATTACGGGGCTGCCTCCAATTTCGGATGGCCTCGACTTTAGATTGATCAACAGAAATTCCCTTGCCACTAATTGTGTGGCTAAGGAACTGTACCTCATATAGCCAAAATTCTCATTTTGAAAACTTGACATATAGTTGCTCCTTTCGCAGCAACTCTAGCAACTGTCTCAAGTGCATGGCATGGTCAGAACCAGATTTCGAGTAGACAAGGATATCATCGATAAAATCTATTACTGATTTATCAAGCATCGGATGACAGAATCGATTCATTAGATCCATAAATGCTGCTGGAGCATTGGTTAAGCCAAATGACATAACCAGGAACTCATAATGTCCATACCTAGTATGAAAAGCGGTCTTTGGGATTTCAGCTTCATGAATCTTCAACTGATGATAGCCAGACCTCATATCAATCATTGAGAAGTATGATGCACCTTGCAACTAATCAAAAAGATCATCGATACGAGGTAATGAATATAAATTCTTTATGATAACCTTATTTAACTCTCAATAATCAATGGACATCCAAAATGTACCATCTTTCTTTTTTACAAATAAAACCGGAGCACCCCACGGCGATGTGCTCGGTCGAATGAATCCTCGATCAAGAAGTTCCTGCAGCTGAGACATCATCTCCTTCATCTCTGCAGGTGCCAACCGATATGGTGCACGAGCGATCGGGGCTGCTCCCGACACCAAGTCAATACGAAACACAACTTGCCCATTTGGCGGCAAACCTGGCAACTCATCGGGAAAAACATCCGGGAATTCCCGAACTATAGGGATATTAGAAACAGACTTATTTAATTCGGAAGAATCAATAGCATAAGCAAGAAAAGATTCACAACCTCTAGAGATATGTCTACGGGCCTTGATCATGGAAATTAGACCAATGTCTCCACTTCGACGCTCACCGTAAATATAAATATAATTTTCGTGATTAACAGGAATTCATATCATACGCTTCGAACAGAGAATATTGGCATTATTGGTTGCCAATCAATCCATGCCTACGATAACATCAAATCCACCGATGACCATTGGAATCAAATCAATAGGAAAGTCATGTTCTTCGAGATTTAAAACACAATTCTTATAGACTTCGATCGCAAGAACAATGGAACCATTAGCGGTCTCCACATATTCAGGTATAGATAAAGTACTAGGTGTAACATTTATATGTCGAGCAAACACATACGATACAAATGAATGATTCGCACCAGAGTCAAATAATATGCGAGCGGGTAAAGAGTTAAGGAGAAAGATATCAGTAACAACATCAGGCGTCTCACGTCCCTCATCAGCAGAGATCTGGAATGCTCTGGCCTTAGCCCTCTGGGGCTCATATTTTTTTGGTGCAGAAGTAGTCGTGGGTGGCCTCTGAACGGTAGCACTGCTTCCACCTACACTCTGTGTCTGGCGGGGGCAATCCATAGCCTTGTGCCCCAGGGCCTCGCACTCGAAACATGCTCCTGACTTCTTCAAACAATTGGATTTATCTTGTCCAACAGTTCCACAGTACTAACATGAAATCTGAGAGCTCAAACACTGTCCATGGTGCCTCTTCCCGCACTTCTGATATCTGAATATCCAAAATTTTAGAATTTTACAATCCGAATCTGAAATTTCAGATAGCTGAAATTTCAGATAGTTTCGGATCGGTTTTCGAATTTTTATTTCGGATGCTTGGATTCAGATTTTTTTGAACACCCCTAGTCATTGCATGCTCCACTGGGGACTTGATTGTTGTTTCTCAATTATACTTGCATGTTTCATTCATATTGGGATGAGATTTGGAATATACGTCATGTTTGAGATGTATTGATTTCTAAAACTTTGGTCATCTTTTCATTTGGTCTCACCTGGATATCCATGGAATATTGCACTAGCTCTAAGTCTAAGTTGAACAAATTGTTAGTGTAACATCCTAAGATTTAAATTATTATATTTGAAGTTATTAGTTTAAATTTGTAATTTAAGTTGGATTATGAAAGTTGTTACTGAATTTGGATTAATTATAAAGTTGGTTGCTTTATTTAGAAATTGAGGAATTTCAATTTATTTAAGTGAATATAATTATTAACAAATGTTAAGGATAATAAAATAAAGATGTAATTCTTTATTTTATGAAATCAGTATTTAATGGAACCGGATAAGTAGAGGGACTAGATGTGTCATGAGCCGAAACTGTGGAATAAAAAGGGTGGAAAGACTTTTATTCATCTCATTTCACCAAACACTTTCTCTCTCTAAAAACAAACTCTCTCTCTCGGCTCTCTCTCTCTCTAAGCAAATCAAGAAGAACAAATTTGTGGAAATTGAAGCTAAAAACTTGGATTCAAGCTGCTTAGGAGGAACAAAAACATCTACAAGCAACAATTTAAGGTAAATAATTCGTGAACTCTTCGAAATTTAAGAGTCTTGGGTCGGTTTTGATGAAAACCTAATCACTGATTTGGTGTTGTAGATGTTAATGCATGTTAGATATTGTTATGGATTCATTCTAATCGAGTGTTGGGGTTGCTATGTGTCGAATTTCAGCTTCTGAATCAACCCCTAAGTATAATTTTTGGAAATTGTGTGTGTTTTAGTGTGTGTGGGTCGACGGTTTTGATGAAAATGGACAAAAAGGAGTTTAACTCGGTACATAAAAGTGTCAAATATTATTGTTAAAATGATTGGAATTAAGTGTATTCTTGTTGGCATAAATTATTTCATACAATGAATTAGTACAAAAAATAATGGAAATTAAATCTGGAAAATATCAAAACTGCACAAGTATGAACTCGGATGTCCGAATTCGGATCTGGCATGAACTCGGATCTGGTCCGAATTCGGATGAGGTCCGAACCTCAAATATTCAAAATAGCAAAATAATTTCTAAGTGTTGGGATCCGGATGGTCCCGAATTCGATGGGGTTCTAACTTGATGGTGGCCCGAATTCGATGGGGTCCGAACTTGATGGTGGCCCGAATTCGATGGGGTCCGAACTTGATGGTGGTCCGAACTCAGATGGGGTCCGAATTCGGACATGGATCCGAAATTCGGGTCAAATGATATAAAACTTATAAAATTTGGTTACATGAAATTGAACCGTTATTGTCACAATGTTTTGATAAAACTGACTTAACAGGTCCCTTGCGGTGTTGTTTAACCCACAATGGGGTACTTTGTGGATCCGGTTGAAAGCCCGAGGAGAAATAATATTGATTAAAGTTTAATATCGCACCCACTGTGAGTACATATGATTTCGCATGTTTATATCTGCTTTATGTTAGCTATTGCCTGCTGAGACATGTTGCTTCATTATCGTTTGGAATTCTACTAACTTGCGTAGATTTAGATGCACATTCATACTTGTTGCATGTCCGTTCTTTTGTTGTGCATCTATCGATGGACCGGCGGGTCGCATCTGTTATTCCGATGTTACTGCGCTATAGGACCCGAAGCTGATCCCTCCGAGGTTAAAGTAGGCAGTAAGTCATCCCCGATGTTACGTCTGTCTCAGATGGTTGGTTTATATGCCGAGCTTTGGGCTCGTAGGAGCGACGGCTCATGTGTGTCGTACTTTGTGTACGTGGAGAGTGCACGATGTACATGGAGAGTGCACGACGTGTGTAGTCGGTGTTACACTCGTGGGGCTTCATAAGGATTTATAAAACGCGTAAATCTGTGTATTCACTAAGCATTCGCTTACCCCTCAGTTGTTGAATTTTTACAGGAAAAGGAAAATCTGCTGCCGGACCTTCTAATTAGGTCGTCTGTGAAGTCTTGGAAGATTTGATACTACTCAATCGGTAATTGTGCTATGGGACCAATGTTGTAATATGTTTGGGATGATTGTAATAAAGTTTGTGTTTGTAGATTTAGACTTGAAACCTTGTAGCACCGTAGGGTGTTTGAAACAATTGTATTATTTTATTATGTACTTTTATGCTTCCGCACTGTAATTTAAGTATGCAGATCATTTTGTAATTTATGTTGATGATTAATCGTGGGTGAATTGTAATGATGGTTATTATGGCAAGGGTGTCAAATGAAATGGTATCAGAGCAGTAGTTTGAGATTCAAGTGTCCGTGAGGTCTTGGTCTCAAACATTAAGTGATGATATGTAGTGATTTTAAGTAATGATCTGAACTAAGATAGGTTATGATCTAGTAATCATAGGAGATTGACTATCATACGGGACAATTGGGTGGTGTCTTTAAATTAATGACATGTTACTAAAAAAGTTATATATTTTATATTTCAGAACATTTCTGGAGGAGGAATGACACCCGAAGAAACAAGGGAAATGATGCTAGCCATGATGGCTGAGCAGAATAAGATGATTCAAGACCAGTTTCGGGCTCGAGATGAGCCCGAAGCTAAGAGAAGAGAAGACAAGAGGAAGAACAAGGAAAAAGAGGGGGGCAACAATGACGAACAAGATGACAACACTGGGTCATCTAATAAGCCCAAAGGTTGTCGTTTCAAGGACTTCAAAGGAAACGGGGCTGTAGAGTTTAATGGACTGGGTGATGCTGTCGGCGCACTTGAATGGATAACAGCAACCGAACGGACATTCCGAATCAGCGACTGTGCTGAGAAGGACATGGTTCGGTATGCTACTGCTATGTTTACTAAAGACGCAATTATGTGGTGGAATTCCATGGTTAACGCCTTAACCTTGGAAAAAGTATCTGTTATGACTTGGGCTGAGTTCACTGAGCTATTCACTCAGCAGTACTGTCCGGTTGATGAGCGCCGAAGATTAGAGGCAAAGTTCATGGCATTGATGCAGGGGACTAAGATTGTGTCCTAGTATGCTGTGGATTTCACGAGGCTGAGTTTGTTTATGCCTCATCAGGTTGATACTGAGGAAAGGAAAGTGACCAGATTTGAGGCTGGTTTAGATATTGAGATTGGGAGAGTTATGAGCAACGTGCGCTACACTACGTTTGCTGGCTTACTTGAGGCTGCCAGAAATGTAGAACAAATTCTGACCATGTCGGGTTACTCAATTGGGTCTGCCGCTGCTACTAATCCAACATAGCCGTCACCGCCGAAGCGTCAGCGTGAGGGAGGATACTCGGGATCTTCTCGCTCGTCGCAGTATTCGCCACAGCAGTCTTATCGCCGATCATCATGGTCTTCTGGTCGTGCTCGTGCCTACTCCATCAACACCGAGCCGCAATATTGTAATAAGTGCCATCTGGAACACTTCGGCAAGTGCACTAATGGACGCACTTGTTTTTGCTGTGGAGAGTTGGGCCATTTTCAGAGTGAGAGTCCACGAAGAGCCGATGCTTGCCATAAGTGTGGGGTATGGGGGCACTATGGTAGGAAATGTCGAAAGAATGCTCCAGCTGCTGCTCCAACGTCAACTCGATCATCTGGAGGATCTAGTGGTGGTTCAGTCAACCGTCGGAACTGCCACAAAGGGCACCAGCTCGTGCATTTCAAATTACCGCAGAGGAGGCTAGGGAAAACCCGGAGGTGGTTACTGGGATGTTTATTGTAAACTCTTTGCCTGCAAGAGTGTTATTTGACTCGGGTGTCAATAGATCATTTGTATCTACCATGTTTGCACAACAACTGTCTATGCCTCTGTCTAAGTTGTCTACTATACTTGATATTGAAACTGCTAGTAACACTCTAGTCAAAGTAGATCATGTATACCGTAACTGTACCTTAGTGATTGAAGATGTAGTCTTCAATTTAGACTTGATCCCGATAGTATTCAGTGAGTTTGATGAGATAATCGGAATGGAGTGGTTGATAGAGAATGAAGCCCATATAGTGTGTAAGAAGCGTATGATAAAGATAACTACTCCGGAGGGGCGTGAGATCTGTATATACGGGGATAGGAGAAGCGGGGATCTGTGCTTACTGACCATTGTAAAAGCCCGAAAGCTTGTTGCAAAGGGCTGTGACGCCTACCTGGCATATGCTATTGATGCCAAGGCTGAGAATAAGACTGTGGCCGATGTGCCTGTTGTATCACAATTCCCGGATGTGTTTCCGGAAGACTTGTCTGGCGTGCCGCCTGAGAGACAAGTGGAATTTCGCATTGATCTGATCCCTGGAGCTGCACCAGTAGCTCGTTCTCCGTATCGCCTTGCTCCTACAGAGATGCAAGAAATGATGAAACAACTCCAGGAGTTATTGGATAAGGGCTTCATTCGACCGAGTTCATCTCCGTGGGGAGCTCAAGTATTGTTTCTTAAGAAGAAGGATGGCACGATGAGAATGTGCATTGATTACCGGGAGCTGAATAAGCTGACTATTAAGAACAAGTATCCGCTGCCGAGGATAGATGACTTGTTTGATCAGTTATACAGGGCAAGTGTGTTTTCTAAGATCGACTTGAGGTCGGGATACCATTAACTGAAAGTTCAAGAGGAAGATGTTCCTAAGACAGCTTTCAGGACACGTTATGGGCATTATGAGTTCTTGGTTATGCCTTTTGGGTTAACCAATGCCCCGGCTGTTTTTATGGATCTGATGAATAGAGTTTGCAGATCGATGTTAGATAAGTCAGTGATAGTATTTATTGACGATATCTTGGTATATTCCAAGTCTGAGGCTGAGCACGCTGATCATCTAAAAGAGTTGTTGGAATTGTTAAGGAAGGAAAACTTGTATGCCAAATTCTCAAAGTGTGAGTTTTGGTTACAACAGATTCAGTTTTTGGGACATGTTATTTTGGGAGCTGGGATTTCTGTAGATCCAGCTAAAGTTGAAGCCATAAGAAATTGGGAACCGCCTCGTTCAGCTACAGAAGTTAGAAGTTTTCTTGGATTGGCGGGCTACTATAGGAGATTCATAAAGGACTTTTCCAAGATTGCAGTTCCTTTGACTGCATTAACGAAAAAGAATGCACCATTTGTTTGGAAAACTGTGCAGAAAGAGGCTTTCGAGATCTTGAAGAAGACATTAAGTGAAGCGCCGATACTTGCTCTACCAAAGGGCAATGAGGATTTTGTGGTATACACAGATGCTTCGAGGCTGGGGTTAGGCGCAGTATTGATGCAACGTGGAAAGGTAATAGCTTATGCCTCGAGACAGTTAAAGCAGCACGAGAAAAATTATTCAACTCATGACTTGGAGTTGACCGCTGTTACGTTTGCATTGAAATTGTGGAGGCACTGTCTGTATGGAACTAAGTGTCAATTATACACAGCTCATAAGAGTTTAAAGTACATCTTTAGTCAGAAGGAGCTCAATATGAGACAACGTAGGTCTATGGAACTTATTAAGGACTACGACTGTGAAATACTGTAACATCCTGGTAAGGCTAACGTGGTAGCCGATGCCTTGAGTCGCAAAGCATATTCTAAGGACTGTTGCTACATGATGACGTCTACTATGCTAACTTCTACGATTATTGGTGATGTTAAAGCCGCTCAGGAAGAAGCTTTAAAAGAAGAAAATATTGGTGATGAGGATATTAGGGTACCCAACTGATACACATAAGAGACTCATATACTGATCCCGTAGCTAACTCGAACCCTAAAAGTAATCCCAAACGAGCCCCAATGCCCAAAACCCACTTCTGACCCAAAAGGCTGATCGCGGCCCGCACTCGACTTATCGCGTCCGCGCTGAGAATCGCGGGCACTCTCATGATCCTGGCTCGCGCCCAAGGATCTCCGTCGTGCTCGACCACATACTGCCACAAGACTCATCCTGGGCGAGCAGGTCTCCCCTGTTCGTCTTTCGTGGCTGTCCAGAGGTAAGGATCCCCTCAAAACTGATTTCCAACCCACATGAATTCATAAAATCAGTACATCACTACACCCTAAAGGCTCAATAGCCACAACCCATCATCCTTTATTATTTAAAACATTCAGATTAAGAAAAACGAAGATTCTAACCTCTTGTAGCTCAAGAACACAAAAGTAGTAAAACTCTTTGATCAACCCACGAATTCCACCATATTTTTCACCCTTCTTGCTACTGATTGCTCCAGATTACACACTCATACACTTTCAACTTCTATTTTTGGCAAGGAAAGGAAACACAAATTCAAAAAAGATTCTATGTATACTTTCTATTTTTGGCATCCTGATACCCAATTATCTAAACCCGATACCGTATTTTCAATATTAATACCAATTCAATCCATTTAACTTCATGATCTTATAATTATAATTAATTCACTAAAATAATAATCTGGTGTCACGTATAACTCAATCCTGACACGTATAAATCCACTAATCGGGATATAATTCAACCAACGCAATACTAAGAAGATAATAATCTAATAAAAGGATTCCACGTACCCGGTTTGGATTGGGATGTTACACTTTAGTTGTTAATAGGTTACATGTAGTGATCTATTTTTATAGGGAGCCTCAAAACTTCCTTACTGTTTGGTTATCCTGAAGCTAAGAGTATAGAGACCACTGATACAGGTACACCTTGGTTGCTGTTTTGAGTAATTGGGTAGTTGAATTCCCGACATTAAATGCTCGTTTCATAGGATTGTCACCTGTCCCATTGTAGAAATTTATATTTGGTATTTTGTTGGCATCATGTTTGGTGCTGTTAGTAGTAAAAGTCTAAAATTCTACCGTTATTCCGCAAGTATTATGTATCAATTGTTGTTAATTATTACTTTAAAGTGTATTATGGTTGTATGAGTATTTCAATGATACATAATTCCCTAGTATGATACACAATCCCCACATGTGATGCATAATCCCCCGTATGAAATAAAATCCTCTCGTTTGATGCATTATGCAATTTTTATGTGATGCATTATGGTTCTCCGATAAACCTTGGTTCTCCATTGAATCTCACCCTATATATATATGGGTTCAAGTGAGTATCACTAATTTTACTGAGTACTGGAGGTTCCACGCTTAAAACCAATATTTTTAATTTTTTCATAATCATGTTTAAATTAACAATACAAGACTACTTTCAAAAAATCACACATAAACACATAGTAGAACTATATGAAACGTTTACCGTTGTGAACGTATATTCACAGTAACCATGTTCACATAAATTTATTCTCGTTCACACGAATTTTAAGACGCTAGAAGATGTGAACGTTTATAGTTTTTTACAAATAATCTTATATTATTTGAATCAGCGTGAATATAAAAATAAAATTAAAAGAAACGTATTTTAGTTGCATGTTCACACCCGACACCCATGTGTTCATAAGTATGCATGATACTCTGTAATTTTTAGATATTCACACGATATATATATATATATATATATATATATATATATATATATATATATATATATATATATATATATATATATATATATATATATATATATATATATATATATATATATATATATATGTGTGTGTGTGTGTGTGTGTGTGTGTGTGTGTGTGTGTGTGTGTGGGTTCCGGTAAGAACCGATTTAACTGTAAGAACCTTAAACACAAATTTACATAGAAAATACATATATTTTTTGACATGAAATTTGTGAGTTTTTTTTCATATTAAATTTATATAGAAAATGCACAATTTTTTGGACATAAAATTTGAGAACTTTTTTTCATCATATTTGAGAATTTTTTTTTAAAAATAATTTGTGTATTTTTTGGGTTCTTACCGTAAGAACGATTTTTACGAGAATCAACCTTATATATACATATAAGCTTCCATATATATCAAAGAATGTTTGTAACAAGATTCATATAATTCAAAGGGTTAATAGAAGTATTCATAACAAGATTCAAAATAGTTATAGTAGTGTTTGTGTAATTCCCATATAGAAGCATTCATTCAACATACATTCATAAGATCAATTGACATAATAAGCATGAAGAGCACTATGAACATAATGAAAACAATATGAATATTCAAGTTTAGATAAACCTTAAATGTTTTCCAATACCACGTACGTACAAATGCTTTCCAACTACTGAAATATGAAACCTAAACAAACTATTTATAAGAAAACAAATGGATCTAAACTATCCATACTCATGGGTTGACCTTTTGGTCTATTAACCCATTTACACATACCATTGAAACCTTACAAAATGAACACTAAACTAGGATTCATTTATTTCAATATAAACCCTAAAACTATCACAATTACTAGATCGAACATTCTCCCCCTTTGTGATCAGCTTTCAGATCTTGGTTCAAGTTGGTGATCAGCTTCCTTTGGTCAAAGTACCAATCAAGACGTCTGATAGTCATCATGTACTCCAACTTGTCTCGAACATCCTGTTGGAAGTCTCTGACAATTTGTAGAACGGCTTTAAGTTCCCAGACTCTTGTCTTGAGCTTCAATGCTTCTTTGAGATTGTCGATTCTAATCACAAGCATTTTCTGACCATGTATAACGTCCCCTCACAATACTTCTCTAATTCATCTCTTCTCATCAGTGCTTTCTTTCTTTGTGAATTCAGATATACTACTCCAACAGTTGGCGGTGTAAGTACTCTTGATACTGAACAACGTTCAAGGCCCAGAGTATCCTGATTTGGTGCAAGAAGATTCGCTTTTCTTTGTCTCGCTTCCAACGCCATTTGGAAATCAAATATGATAGACAATGTAAGATTTCGGCGCAGAAACTTGATGATACATAGTTGTGCATTCATGTGAACTGGATCTCTGCTCTTGTTGTGTAGCAGATGTAGATATAAGAACTCAAGATCTTACAAGAACAAGTTAGGAAAATCTTCCTCGGTGAATGTCGACATTGTTCGGTCTTCCCGTTCAACTTCAAAGATAGGATAGAATATGCTCAAAAATTCGTCGAACTTAATCTTTAGAACTTTGATGATAGGAGACCGGCTTCTAACAGATACTTTACTTTTCCTTAGAGACCCAATCATTGCAACATACACCGATCTGTCTCTTTGTTCCATTCCTTCCACTGACCACATTAAATCAGCTCTGACGCTCTTTAGTTCACGAACGGACATCTTCTTATACTTCTCTTCCATGTATAGGCTTCTTACCCTTTGCTTTACCCAGTCAATGGTTTTGGCAGTTAGCCTTTCAGTGTGTCGTTCTTCTCATTTTTGAGAAGAACTAGCACCTCCAGACGTTCCCGCTTGCAACCTTATGATTTCTTTAAGTACATTTGAGGCAGCAGAAGTAAGAGGTGGCACATCTGAACGCTCTTGGAAGATTGGAAATACCTTCGTAGATTCTGCTGGCTCGAAAGTTTGATCAGGAATAACTGGAATGACCAATGGGCTTTCGGAGGCAGGTTGAAGTGATGAAGTTGGAGCTGGAGATGGAATAGGCGATGGCACTTGGACTGGAGACGGAGAAGGTGATGGTAATACTGGATCATCAGAAGGGAGCTCAAAATCAAATTCTTGTGGTTCAACCCCTTCTTCACTAGTATATTCAATTCGTAGAGACTCCTTGAGCTGAACTTCTCTGGCTTCCTGTTCCTCTTTATCGGATTTAATTATGATAAATTCAGTAGGATCGAATATCCTCGAAGGAACGGCAGTTAATATCTCTTCTTGATGCATGAAATCATTGAAGTTTTCGGGTTCCTCCAAGACAATAAGAGGTAGATGAGCTCCTGAGATAGATTCATCAAGGACTCAGCTTGAAGTTCTCTTTCAGTTTGCTGGGGCCCGGCTTGACGAGAAGAAGTGGTTTGCTTTGAACTTGGTGGAGCTGATTCTTCGAATATCATCGGAGCTTTGCCAGCGGCTCTGGCCCTTTTCTCCCCCTTATGGTGATCAGGATCCTCCTGATCATCATGCTTTCGTTTGGTACCCTGGGCGGCTACTTGGCATGATTCAGCAATAACTTTTAGTCGCTCGCCCATTTGAGTAACCAAGGGGTTCTCTATGGTAGAAGACGAGGAGCCGGAGGCTTCGTTGTTTATTATCTCTAGCAGCAAGGCGTTTGTGGATGATAGATTTGATGAAGATTTAAGTAGTGAATGGAACGTGCGTTTGGCTTCATCAAGGATGGGGGCTTGTGGAACGACCGGTTACTGAGACATAAAGGTGAACATGTCACTTAATTGTTGTGACATGAGCGCCTTAAACTCAGCGAACTCGGTTTTTGACACAGAGTCCGGGTGTAACCCGGGGCCACTTAGGCTCTCCGTTTGCATCTCCGGAGTCTCCGAAGAGGTCCCTTTATGGCTTGTGCTCATGGATGCCATTGATGTGGCCATGACAGGACTTCCACTCATCATGCAGGCATACTTTCAATACGCACAGCTCCAAGTGTTCCGACAATGCCACTCAGGCGTTGTGTTTGGATCGACTCGAGTGTCTTAGCCAAAGATTGTTCAACATCAACGGGCTCTACACTCGATTGTGTAGGAATTGATGGCGGCGACTGGGGCTGTAGCCGACCTTGTTCAATATCCGCGGACTCCAAATGAGCTACAGATAGATTATGTGCTAAATCCCCCTGAGAATGTGAAACACTGGCTTGTTGAGAAACCGGTGAGTGGCTGGGTGGGGTTTTGCTTTCAACACTGGGCTAGTGGTGTCGATTTCAATACCGGCGCCCAACACATGAGCGCCAGTGGCAGATGAGGTGGCTCGGCTTATATCTGGCTGGTAATCCCTCGGAATTCTCCTAACTCCCCCTTGACTCTTGTTATATTCTCGCATAGCGGCAAGAGCGCATCGGAGGTCGGGCGAGGGGAGTGACATCATCATCATCGTCATTATAATCATTTTCGTTGTCATCATCAGGAGAGGGAATATTCAGGGGTGATAGATGAGCAGTATGCATCTCCTCACTTTCCCTATCTCCTGCTTCTTCATTCTCAGGCTCTCTACCCTCATTTCCCCTCTCATTTACATTTTCTCTCTACGCTCCCCCTAGACCTATCAACTCGAGGTTTGCTCCTTAGGCAGGCGCAGCCGGTCCTGCATGTGCCATTGGAGCTTCTCTCTCTCGATATTGCCTAATAGCCTGAGATTATTGATCTGCATAGGCGAGCGACTCTTCGGGTAGTGGCATGACTTAAATATCCGGAGGAGAGATCGGATTGTGAAAATATTTGATTTGGAAATCTCGTATTGCAATTTCGTGATCTCTGTGACGGATGTCTGGAATTTGGGTCATGCAATGAGAGATGAGGAGCTGAAGGAATCGCTGAGCCGGGAGTAATTTTCTTGCGCGTTTGGTTCCTTTAGCCTGGATGACTTCTATTAACTCGTTCCATAGGGTCCAGGCGTAGTTATGGTGGCGATTGTAGGCCAAATTGTGAAAGATTCCCAGAATTCGGAGACTAGCGCGATTAACTCCGGATGCTTTGACTGTGAGACACAGTCTAGTATGGAGTACATGTAATACCAGTGCCCCAGGAGCTTTCGTTGGAAGAATTCTAAGGCTTTGTTGAAGTTGCCATCAAATCCCAGCTGGACTATTTCTCTGCAAATTTGTTCCTCTGGCAAACGTCATCATATACAGGGCGGCCAGGAAAATCACGTCGACGAGGGAGACGGAGAATGCGACGAAATTTGGGAAATGAGATATCTATGGTGTGGTCCTCATTGTCACCGGTGATACGAATGTTGTCGGGGTCAGGGTGATAGGTGATGGTATGGCAGAATTGCTGGACATAGACTTGTGGTGGACGTGGGTGGGGACGGCTGGTTAAGGAATAGGCGATTGGATGTCCCATTAAAATTTCTTCAATGACCCGGTTAGATAGTTTGATGGCAAGGTCTTCCACAGATTTATGGAGAAAGGCTGTGTCTAGGAGGAAATTGTTGGGTTTGACGGGTAGCCACATTTGATTGGGGGATAGGCGTTCTGAGGGTCTAGGTCGAAGGGCTACTGATCTGGATGTGATTTCGTCATCTGAGTTTTGGTTGGTGTTTGAGTGGTGGGGGCTCGGGTGAGGTACATTTTCTTTAGATTGGGAAGGAGATGCCATTGTACCTGTCAGAGGGTTTGAAAGTCAGATATGTATTATTAAGGAATATACAACTTGTTCAGAAGTGTTTCTTGTTTTGGGCGTTTGATAGAATTAAACTGATTTGTTAAAGGGCTTCTACCGAAGACTTCTCGGTAAGAAAAGTCCATCTGTAGAACCAAAGTCTACAAGACCAGTCCCAACTCAGATTAATTCACAAGAAACAGCCTTAAAACAAGATTTGAAACCCCTGAACAAGTAAACTTTCAAGTGAGCTCAACACTTTTTAAAATACCAGACTTAGAAAAACAGTTAACAAAAACCTGCGGATGTAATGTCTTCCGAGAGTTGCAACTCTCGGATGAAACTATGAGTGAAAGATGAGTTTTGAAAATGTTTTCTAAGTCTAGATGTACCCCAACCTGCGGTTGAAGTGATATCCCAAGTTGTAACTTGCGGATGTGCCTTTGATCGCAGGTTTACCTTGGATGAATTTCAAAAACTATAGCACTTGGAATCCTGCGGACAGAGTTATATCCGCGAGTTATGACTCGCGGTTGATATTATGCCCGCGAGTTTATCTTTGAAAGTTTGGTGCCTTGATTTATGTTTGTGTGGATGGTGACTTATCTGCGAGTTGAAACTCGCGGACAAGGCATTATTAGCCTTTTTAACTTAGAAAATTTGACCTTTCATGTGGATGAAGAGGTGTCCGCGAGTTGCAACTCGCGGACAGGGCATCAATCGCATGTTTTAGCTTAGGCAATTTTTAGGTCCCCACAAACAACTTTCACATAAACATATTTCGATCAAAAAGCTGGTTTTATCAAAAACCTTTGGGTTTCTTACCCACGAGGATAACAACATTTCAGCCTTAAAAACCCTTTTTAAAACCCTATTAAGTGCCTAAGTTTCAAAGTAAATATGTGATAAATGCATAAAAACACAATGTGTACTCACTTTGGTGCACGAAATCGCTTTAAAAACACATTAGAATCTCGGTTGTTGATGAAACAGTTGAGACCTTTTTGAAATCTTGTGTGTGTTCTTGAAGTGGAGATGATGAAGATGAGTGTGAAAATGGTTTTGGACGGGGTATTAAATACTTTTTGAAAACCGGTTCCCTTAAACTTGGTTGGGGAACCCGACCCTAAACCCAAAAGAAAATATCTTAATTATTTAATAATTAAGATTTAGGTGAAATAAAATAAGAAAAATTAAATAGAAATAAATCTTTTTGGATTTTCTATTTAAATTAATTTTTGGGTTTTCTTTATAAATAAAGACTTAATAAACTTAAACACTCAAAGAAATAAAATATTTTTGGATTTTCTTAATAAATAATAAACTTAAAGAAGTAAACACACTAAATAAAAATAAGCACACCAAATAGCAACATATTTTCTCCCCCTCCGAGTGTGCATAAATGATAAATTGAAACACTCGGATACTTACCTGGTTGCCTCCCCATAAAGCGTGACAGAAATATTAAATTAACACAACGATTAGAATTAAATAAAATAAACACGAACATAATTTTATTAGAAAGTGTAACATTTGGGAAAATAAAATCTGTCTTTCGAGAAGGCAGAAAAACTTCGCAAAAATGTTGCATTTAAAATTAAATTATGTTTATAAATTCAGCATACCTAACTTGTTCACCAGAAAATTAAAACGTTTTTCATCCAAAGGTTTTGTGAACAAGTCAGCTATCTAATTTTCAGTGTTTACAAAATGTAATTCTACGGTACCTTCCTCAACATGATCTTTTATAAAATGGTACCGTATATCAATGTGTTTAGCGCAAGAGTGTTGTACAGGGTTACCAGTAATGGCTATTGCGCTCATAGAGTCGCAATAGATGGGAATCCGACTAAGTCTGAATCCATAGTCTCGGAGTAGTGTGTACATCCACATCAGTTGTGAACAGCAACTTGCAGCAGTAACATATTCTGCTTCAGCGGTGGACAGAGAAACACTATATTGTTTCTTCGATGCCCAACTTACCAGTTTGTCTCCAAGGAACTGGATGTGTCCTGAGGTACTCATTCTGTCATGTTTGCAACCTGCATGATCTGCATCTGGGTAGGCAGTTAGTTCGAAAATGGTTCCTTTTGGATACCAGAGACCAAGGTTAGGTGTGCCTTTTAAATAACGAAAAATTCGTTTTACGGTAGCCAAATGGGACTCTTTAGGGTCGGCTTGAAATCGAGCACAAAGACAAGTTGCAAACACTATGTCCGGTCTACTGGCAGTTAAATGCAATAAGGAACCGATCATTCCTCGATAAGCCTTGATGTCAGTGGGTTTACCCATTGGATCGGCATCAGGCTTTGAGGAAATAGACATGAGAGCTTTCATAGACGTACAATTTTCCATCTTAAATCTCTTTAGGAGATCATGGATGTACTTTGACTGGTTTATGAGAATCCTGTCAGGAAGTTGTTTGACTTGTAATCCGAGGAAAACGGTCACTTCCCCCAGCATACTCATCTTGAACCTCGATTCCATTATTTTTGAAAATTCTTCGCAAAGTGAAGGTTTTGTAGATCCGAAAATAATGTCGTCTACGTAGATTTGAGCAAGGAGAATGTCATTACCTTTATGTCGGATAAAGAGGGTTGTGTCGATCGTACCTTTGGAGAATCCAGAATCGAGCAGGAACTCAGTTAGACCGTCATACCTTGCTCGAGGTGCTTGTTTCAAACCATATAGAGCTTTGTCAAGAGCATAGACATATGATGGTCTAGACTCATCAACAAAACCTTCAGGTTGAGAAACGTACACCTCTACCTTCAGAATCCCGTTGAGAAACGCCGTCTTCACGTCCATCTGGTAGACTGTGAAGTCTTTGTGAGCCGCGTACGCAAGGAATATGCGAATCGCTTCCAGTCTAGCTACTGGTGGGAACGTCTCATCGTAGTAGATTTCTTCTCGTTGTCGATACCCTTTAGCCACGAGTCTGGATTTGTTTCGGATGAAAATTTCGTTCTCGTCTCGTTTGTTCTTGAACATTTTGTGCTGATGATGGACCAATCCTTTGGTCGTGAAACTAACCTCCAGACGCGTAGTCGTTCGAACTGGTGTAGCTCGTCATGCATTGCGTTCACCCATTTTGGATCTTGTAGAGCTTCAGTTATGGTTGTCGGGTCAATCTTGCTCAGGAAAGCAGAGAAGAGGCATTCGGCATTGATAGCTCTTCTAGTATGAACCGGAGCGGACTTATCCCCAATGATCTGAGATTCAGGGTGGGATAAGGTCCACTTTCGTAGAAGCGGTACAAGGTCGTCTGTTGATTGGGGTGAGTCAGATGGGGTTGATTCGTTGTGAGGAGCATCAACCGGTGTAGAAGCATCTGAGGCTCTCTCCGGGCTCAGGTTAGGAAGAATAGAACCGGTTGGGGATTTTGGAGATGTTGGTGTGAAGTCAGTAGATGTGGGCTCAGGTGTGTCAAGGGTAGGTGAGCTTGGACTGACCTCATTTGTATCTGCATTAGATTTAAGAAAAGAATTAGTATTAGACTTAGAGTGCGGATATAATAAGCCAAATATGGAGTCTACGTCTAGATCATCTTCTCCGTTTGTTATAGCGGAGGTGGATGCAGATGATGTCTGAGTCGGTTCAGACGATTGATGAGGAGCCGGTTCTGAACTGATGTGTTTAGAATCGTTCTCGGATTCAGCTAAGTCATCGAATGTGATGTTCACACTCTCATTAACTGTTCTAGTCAGTTTGTTGTACACCCGGTAGGAGGCTGAGTTCTTCGAGTATCCGATGAATACTGATTCATCTCATTTGGCGTCGAACTTAGCGAGATTATCTTTGTCGTTTGAGGATAAAACACCTGCAACCAAAAACACGGAAGTGTTTGACTTTAGGTACGCGATTATTAATAATCTCATAGGGTGTTTTGTCAAACCGTTTGTTGATGATGGACCGGTTTTGAGTGTAACACGCGGTGTCCATGGCTTCAGCCCAAAATTGAAGAGGCAGCTTTGAGAATATGATCATGGAGCGAGCTGCTTCAACTAGAGTTCGATTATGTCGTTCAACGACTCCATTCTGTTGAGGAGTCCTGGCAGCAGAATATTGGTGGGAAATACCGACGGAATCTAGGAATTCGATTAATTCCTTGTTTTTGAACTCAGTACCGTTGTCCGTGCAAATAGTTTGGGCTTGAAGTTGGAGATTGACTTGAGTCTGCTTCAAAAATGAGATGATCAGTTCTGGCGTCTCATCCTTCGTGCGTAGGAACTTTACCCAAGTGTAGCGTGAGAAATCGTCGACCATCACCGGTATGTGCTTCTTGGCATTGATGCTCTGAATGCGCATTGCACCACACAAATCCATATGGATAAGCTCCAGAGGTTTTGTGGTGTTAGTAACTGGCTTCGGTTTGTGTGAGGCTTTCTTGATCTTACTCTTTTCACAAGCTGCACACAGTTGATCTTTGTCGAACTTCAGTTCCGGTAGACCTTTGACGAGTTTGCCGGATACGAGCTTGGTTATGTTCTTGAAATTCAGATGAGAGAATCACTTGTGCCATAACCAAGACTGTTGAGATGAGGCCTTGGACAGGAAACATATCGTCTTGTTGACCTTGACTTTCGAAAGATCGATGGAGTATAGGTTTGACGGTCGAGTGCCGGCGAGTATCTCCTTACCCGTTGGAGATCGAATACTGCATCGTGTGGCTTTGAAGGATACCTCAAGTCCTTTATCACACAGTTGGCCAATACTAAAGAGATTGTGGCCAAGACCTTGGACGTAGGAGACTTGAGTTGTCTTTAGATTTTCCATTTTGAGATCTCCAAAACCGCAGATTCAAGCAAGACCATTGTTACCGAATTTCACCGAACCACCATCAGTTGGTGTGTAGTTGGACAGAAGATCTTGTCGGCCAGTCATGTGCTGCGAGCATCCAGAGTCTAGAATCCACACACTGTTTGCCTAAAAGCAAAAGACAGAGCAATGTGTGAAGATTTGAAGAGCGGGTTTTGAACTGGGTGTTCAAAAGACGTAGAAAAAGAAGAACGGGTCCTAATCCGAGGTGATTAGAAGCCATTGTATGCAAGACAGTTAAGTGACTTTTGGTACCCATATTGTGCGGATTTTGAGTCCAGATTGGTTAACGTTTGTGTTAGCGTTCTTAATGGGAGAACCACCATCGGTCTTAGAGACAGTGCACTTAATGTCGTTGTTTGCAGAGATGCTATTTTTAGATACCCAGATAGACTTATATCTAATAGGCCTGTTAGATTCCTTATTGACCTTATGTTTATGTTTGCGGCGACGTCTATATTTGAGTATAGGAGCATAATTTAACAATGTAGGTCTAGACAAACTTTGTGGTGTTTTGGATAACGTAAACAACTGAACGAATGAGTATGCATTAATTGGAATAGCATTCAAACCATTACAATCATTCAAAACAGTACTAGAATGTAAATCAACCGCACGTTTGTCTTTAAATACATTGGAAATTGAAAACTTTGAAGAATTAAAAACTGCTCCTTGACTCTTGACTTTAGATGCCTTCTTTTGAGGTGTGCCCTTTGGATTTACTCGATTTTCTGAAATAAAACGAACACGTGTGTTAGCTTTTGCAGTTTTAGAGCTACTAAATTGTGTCTGCGATTTCTGTTTCTGGGAACTCTGTTTGCCTTTATTGCTAGAGGCAGAGGAGTTTCTGGGAACAGATTTAGAAGTGTTACCAGCATGTTCTATGATAGGTACAATCATCGGGGCTTTGCCTTTCTTGATTTCTAAGAGATGTTTTTGTCTTAGAAATGTTTTTGCGTCGCTGGCTAGAGATGAAATTATTGCCTTAGAATTGTTAGAGACGAAAACTTGGTTTTCTAAATAATATTGATTAGAAACGAGTTGAGATTCTAGTCCCTTAATGTTGGCTAAAAGTTGATCTCGTTCTTTGTCAAACGAGTTGGCATCAAGTTTGAAATTTTGTTCTTGAACAGAAAGTTGTCGTCTTGCCTCATTAAACTCATTTTCTTTTCTTAAAAATTGTTTCTGTCTGTATCAAACAACTCTTTGGTTTCTTTTAATGTTAACTCAAGGTCATGGAATTTACTAACAATCAGTGAAGTGTCAGCCATAGAAAAATAAGTCGAGCAATTTTGGCTTCTAGATCTAATATTTTCTGTGTAAAATCTATTCGTTCTTGCTCAAAATCTCATGTTGTATTTTCCAATTTCTGTTTTAGATCAGAAGCCTGATGTTCTAAAGCAGAATATGATACATATTCACGAGGTTTTGGCAAGTTCGGATCAAGTGGGATCTCTTTTGGTTCAACAAATTCATCATCTCGAAATGTTTTATCTAATTTTCCTTGAAGAGAATCGTAAGTTAACCAGTTATAAACAAATTTAATTTCTTTTCTATCAGGTCTAGCTCATTTTTCTTCTTCTTCTACACTTCCGGCAGGGTTTTGTGATAAGGCATTTTAAAACTGCGACCTAGAGTCTCGAAATCATATAAAGGATCATGTTGTATGTTGACCATTTCGTGCATGACGTCATGGTCGGTATACACTAGACCATCTTTGGACTTCAACTTTCTAGGTTTACACATATTTATAGTTTGATCGGTTTGACCACGTTTTTAAAACCTATCTTCCATGTCTTTGAGTTGTTCGTTTAACTGTGTTTTCTCAGCCAGGACACAATGATAGTCGTAATATATGTGCGATTTTTCAGATTTATGCACTTGATGATCGTACTCTAATTTGGCCAGTTTGGTAGTTACTTCCATTGTTACAGTTTTAGTCTTAGACACTTGATCTTGTAAAGCAAAAATGTTTGTATGCAAATCAGCAGATTTATTTCGAGCATCCAGAAGGGCTTTTTGACAAACCTTTAGCTTTTTGGCCTCTTTACGCAAAACATTAAGTTTAGCAAGGATTTCTTCAGGAAGAAAATTTACCTCTGTATCTGTTGAGGGAGATGGGGTACTGGAACTTGCATCTTGAGCCATCAGTGAGACTTCAGGTACTTGACTCGTATCTTCTGGTGGCTGAATGTCTACAATGAAGCACATGGGATCTGCAGCATCCTCTTCGTTGTCAGTATCTTCTAACCAGTGTTCCTCTTCAGCGAACAGAGCTCTACCAGCATTCCTTTGCTTGGCGAGATTGTACTTTGTCTTGTAGTAGTTCTCATTCTTTTGCTTTGGAAGACGACATTCTTGAGCAAAGTGGCCTGGTTTACCACAGTTGAAGCACCCCTTCTCTTTGTCATCGGGTTTACGGTCCTCCTCCTTTGGCTTTTCGCGACTTCCCTCTTGTCATCATACTTTTTACTCTTGGCTTCTCGTCGAAGCTTGCTGGATGATTTGGGAAACTTCTTATGAAAGGCATGAGTGACTAATGAGATTTGTCGTTGAAGTTCAGTATTCTCAGAATCATTTTCTGCATCATCTGTATCAGATTCAGAGAGAATTTTGAGGAGTTTAGCAGCAGTAGAGGACTTAATTTTCTTGTCTAAAAGAAGAGCGAGGGTGTCAGATGTGGTGTTTTCCTCTGGTTTCTTGGGTTCAACCTTACCCGAGACTTCAGACTGATAAACTACGAGACTGACAAAGAGATCATGTATGTTGATGTCATTTATCTCACGAATTAACCAAACGAATTGTTTCCATTCTGGTTTCAGAGAGTTAACAAACTTCCTATTCAGTTCTACTTGAGATTTGTTGACTCCGTTCTTCCAGAGTTCGTTCATCAGCGTGCAGTAGCGGTGATACGTAGTTTCCAGAGTCTCTCCATCTTTTACAGAAAACATGTCATAGTGGTTTAACACATTCGCTTCAGGTTGCTTGGCATTCCGATCATTTCCTTGCATTTATCTCTCAATTTCCTCCCACATCTCTCTGGCAGTCTTAAAGCTATCTATGTTGATGTAGATATCATCCGGAACAGCCTGGATGATGAATGATCGAGCTATCCTATCAGCCTTTATCTGGTTGAGTTGTTTCGGCGTGTGAGCCATCTTAGGATTGTCCTCGTTTCCGGAATCAGTATTATTTGGTTAAGGCAGAGTGGTTTGAACAGGACCATTGTAGATGGAATCGAGAATGTCAACAGCCAATTCTTGACGTTCAATGAAATCGGAGAAACGTGATTTTCACAGATTGTAGTGTCCTCGATACAGAGTCGGAGGCCTGACGTCAGATCCCATAGCGAGAGTGTCGCGATTCATGATGAAGGCTTCTTTGGACCGAGATTGGTAAGTGATTATGTCCTTAAATGTGCAAACACACTAAGTGAGATTCAAGAGAAATTCTAAGTGATGAAAAAAAATGAACTTGCGGGTGAAGCTTTATCAGAGAGTTATAACTCTCGGATGGAGTGGTAGACGGGGTACTTAAAAGAATTTGAATCTTTAATAGGGTTGTTGTTGGATCTGTAAGTATGGACTTGCGGGTGAAGTGGATCCACGAGTTGTAATTCGCGGGTGATACACTTGGGAGAGTTTCTAACTTAGGAAAATTAGAAGTGTAAAGAGTGTGCTTTGGGATCCGCAAGTAGGAACTTGCGGATGATGTGTTAAGTACTTAGGCAGATTTAAGACTAGCAAGTAACAGGCAGTGATATTCGCAAGTTATAACTTGCGAATAAAGCAAAGGCTTAAAAATACTTAGAAAAAAATTAAGTAAGAAGCACACTACTCAGTTCTATCCGAGCGTTGTAACTCTCTGATGAAAACCAGTTCTTGAATGCAACGAAATTTAAACAGAAATTAAGCACAGATCTAATGAGTTTTGAATCAAATATACTTTCTTTCACGAATTTGTGATTAAACAGTAAGATGTTCACCCTAAGGAATATAGTATCAAACGAGATTTAACCACAAATAGTTCGAAAATTTTGAATTCAAAGATCAAACAGAGGGAGTCTTCGTAGAACACGAAGAATTAACGTTCAAGAACATTAACAATTTTTCAGAAAAATGCATAATTTTTCAAGAAAAATTTCAAAAATAAAAGATTTATAAACACTTTAAAACCAATCTTTTAGCTCTGATCCCAATTGTAATTCCCATAGAGAAGCATTCATTCAACATACATTCATAAGATCAATTAACATAATAAGCATGAAGAACACTATGAATATAATGAAGAACAATATGAATATTCAAGTTTAGATAAACCTTAAATGCTTTCCAATACCACGTACGTACAAATGCTTTCCAACTACTGAAATATGAAACCTAAACAAACTATTTATAAGAAAACAAATGGATCTAAACTATTCATATCCATGGGTTGACCTTTTGGTCTATTAACCCATTTACACATACCTTTGAAACCTTACAAAATGAACACTAAACTAGGTATCATTTATTACAATATAAACCTTGAAACTATCACAATTTCTAGATCTAACAGTTTGTAACAAAATTCATAAAATTCAACAAGATTCATAAAATTCAAAAAATTCATAGGATTCAACAATTTTCATAGGATGCACAAGATTCATACGTTAATAGAAGGATTTAGTAATATCTGCAACAAGATTCATAAGATTTATAGTCATTTTATGGTTGTTCACAATGTTCACGACGAATATAGTATTCACAAAAGATCATCTGTGTGTGATGTATGTATATATGTATGTATGTGTGTGTCTATATATATATATATATATATATATATATATATATATATATATATATATATATATATATATATATATATATATATATATATATATATATATATATATATATATATATATATATATATATATATATATATATAGTACACACACTCAAGTTTCAAAGACTCTCATATTTCGAGAGGAATTTTAGAGTAGCATATTAAATTTATATGTTCATTACGATAAAATATTATATTCATGTATAAGTACAATTATAAACTTGTTTAAAATTGCATTACTATTGACCAATTTACATAACTTGAAGTTTCTTATTATAAAAATATTATATTTCATGCATAAATACAATATGCACATGTTTAAAATTGTATTATCAGTTCACATGTGCATATTGTTTAAATATGTGTTTTTGCATGAAATAGAATTTTTTTTTAGGGTTAAAGTCATACAAATGTATATTACTTTAATGAAATTACTCAAATGAATAATCTAGTTATTTTTTTATCTCATTGGTACTTGTACTTAAATTTTATTGTTGAGATGTCACTTTTGATTACCGGTTCTACCGGTAATGATCTTATATTTGTGTTTAGAAGTATGAAAAGGATCTACATACTTATGTGGATTTTCTAAATTATTTATATAGATCAAAATCCACGTTGTACTCCAAAATAACTTGTCGATATGGTACGTGTAACCGGTAACTACGTTGATATGGTAAATCCACGTAAGCATCATATCATTAAAAACATGTTACGTTGTCATTTGAATCAGCAAAAACTGCCATATCAACATAGTTACTGGTTACACGTACCATACCGACAAGTTATTTTGGAATACAATTATCATCCGATCAAAAAAAAGTTAATTAGTCATTTAGGTAAATTGAGAAAATATGTTGTATTTGTACGACTTTAACCCTTTTATCATGATGAACTTCAAATGATGTAAACTCGTTGATCGTAATGCACTTTTGAATATGTGTATATTGCACTTTTCCATGAAATAAAATATTTTATCGTAATGAATATGTACATTTAATATAGGATTCCAGAATTCTATTTGTAATATGGTGTAACATCCTAATATTTAAATTATTATAGTTGAAGTTTATTAGTTTAAATTTGTAATTTAAGTTAAGTTGAAATTTGGATTAATTATAAAGTTGGTTGCATTATTCAGAAATTTAGAATTTTAATTATTAAGTGAATATAATTATTAATAATTGTTAAGAATAATAAAATAAAGATAGAATTCTTTATTTTATAAAATCAGTATTTAATGGAACCAGATAAGTTGAAGGGTAAGTTATGTCAATAGTCGAAAATGTGGAATAAAAGGGGATGAAAGTCTTTCATTTCAACTAAATACCACTCTCTCTCTAAAGCTCTCATCTTTCTCGGCTCTCTCTTTAAAACAATTAAAGATCATCAAAAGTTGGAATTGAAGGCTAAAAATTTGGAATCAAGATCATAAAAGGGAACTATCAACACTGCAATCAAAGATTTGAGGTAAAAATCCTTCGAATTTCGGATTTATGAGCATTTTGGTTCAGTTTTGACAAAAATTCGAATCATAGATTTAAAGATCCAGATGTTGTTGCATGTGTTGTATTATCATGGATATGTTTAAATCGTGTATATAAGATGCTACGTACTGAATTTCAGCTTTTGAATCAACCCCTACGTATGATATATTTTGGAATTTTAGTGTGTGTTTTAGTGTGTGTGTTTCGATGGTTGATGAAAATGGTCAAAAAGGAGGTTTGATTTGGGACTAAAAGTGTTAATATTAGTGTTAAAATGGTTGGAAATAAGTGTATTTAAGTTGGCATAAATTATTTGGAACACTGGATAAGTACAAAAAAGATTAGATTAAATCTGGAAAATATTCAAAACTGCACAAGTATGAACTCGGACGGTCCGAATTCGGATCTGGTCCAAATTCGGATGAGGTCCGGACTTCGGATATTCAAAAACAGAAAAATAAATTCTAAGTGTTGAAATTCGGTCGAGGTCCGAATTCGGTAGGTGACCGAATTCGGATGTAGTCCGAACTTGGATGGAGTCCGAATTGGGGTCCGAATTCGGGTGGGGTCCGAATTTGGGCATGGGATCCGAATTTTGGGTCAAATGTTGCAAGACTTATAAAATTAAGTTTTATGAAATTAAATAGTTATTGACACAATGTTTTGTTACAGGTCCCTTGTGGTGTTGTTTAACCCACAGTGGGGTACTTTGTGGATTCGGTTGAAAGCCCGAGGGGAAATAAAATAAACTGAAATTAACTAACGCACCCACTGTGAGTACATATTATTTCGCATGTTTATATCTGCTTTATGTTAGCTATTGCCTGCTGAGACATGTTGTTTCATTTTCGATTGGAATTTTACTAACTTGCGTAGACTTAGATGCACATTGTTGCTTGTTGCATGTCCGTTCCTTTGTTCTGCATCTATCGATGGACCGGCGGGTCGCATATGTATTCTGATGTTACTGTGCTATATGACCCGGAGTTGATCCCTCCGAGGTTCTGGTAGGCAGTAAGTCATCTCCGATGTTATGTCTGTCTCAAATGGTTGGTTTAATGCCGAGCCTTGGACTCGAAGGAGCTGCGGCTCTTGTTCCGTACTTGGTGTACGAAGAGAGTATACGATGTGCGTCGTCGGTGTTACTCTTGGGGGGCTTCATAAAGATTTATAAAATGCGTAAATCTGTGTATTCACTAAGCATCGCTTACCCCTCAGTTGTTGAATTTTTACAGGAAAATGGAAGTCCGCTGCTGGACCTTCTAGCTAGGTCATCTGTTGAAGTATTTGAAGATATCTACTGCTTATTTTGGTAACGGATCTATGGGATTATTGTTGTAATACATTTGGGATGTTGTAATAACTTTTGAGTATGTAGACTTAGACTTGAAACCTTGTAGCATCGTAGGGTGTTTAAAACATTTGTATTACTTTTATTATATACTTTAATGCTTCCGCAATTATATTAAGCTTTCAGATCATTATGTAATCATGTGTTTGGTGATTAATCCTGAGTGTATTATACTGGTGGTTATTGTGGCAAGGGTGTCACATATGGAAATCTATAAAACTTGATCATATATATATATATATATATATATATATATATATATATATAAAATCAGGATCGTGTGAGAAGAAATTAAGATAAGAAATGGAGAGAAGCAATAGGAAATGTCAATGTGTCATTAATAACTTAAATAGAATTAAGGGTATAATGGTCATTCGATTATTATACTTAATTAAGAAAATATTCATTAACGTTGTGTTCTCAAAAATATTCATTAAAAGAAAGGAAAGTGAAGAAAACGAAAGAGAGGAAGAGAAAGAATCAGATGATGGTTGAAATCACAAAGTTTGGAGAACACATTTCTTTTCCTTCCTCTTACACCTTCTTCGTTCTTCCTAAAATTGGGAGGATAGAAAATCGGGAGGATTTCCCTCCTTTTCCTTCCCTTTCTCTTCTTTAAAAAGCTCCAAGAACACACTTGATTTGCATTTTATTTTGTTTCTCTCCCTCCTATCCCTTTTCGCTCCATATTCCCTCTTAAAGAACACAACGTAATTAAAAATCTCCATAATCATAGGAGGCTTTCGTGATCGTCCTTACCATAGAAATCGTCATCCTACGCCAAAATCTGCAAAGTACAAATCGACCTTACTGTAGAAATTAGAAATCCGTATCCGGCTTCACCTCTAGCTACGATGCTAGAACCACCACCCCACAACTTGCTCCTTCACAACTCACCCACATTCTCATCCATCGACGTCTTTCTTGACGACATTGCTTCCTCCTCCATGGTTTGCGTCCATAAATCAGATCTGAAATCGACCGATACTGAGATATTAAGCGAAGAGAAAGTCAACGAAGGGATTGAATAGATATAGAGGAGATCGACTATTTCTTCTTTGGTCACGACGAGTTGGAGGTATCAAACTAGTTGGATTTGATTTTTGCTTTTCAAAATCGAATGGTTCTTCACCGCAACCACTTGGTTAGTTAATAAAAGGTTTTTCAAGTTTAGGATTTAGATTTGGGTTAAAGTCGTACAAATCCAACATACTTTTCTCAGTTTACCTAAATGTCTAATTAACTTTTTTTTTGACCGGATGATTTTTGTACTCCAAAATAATTTGTCGGTATGGTACGTGTAACAAGTTACTACGTTGATATGGTAAATCCACGTAAGCATCATGTCATTAAAAGCATGCTACGTTGTCATTTGAATGAGCAAAAGCATCATGTCATTAAAAGCATGCTATGTGGTCATTTGAATCAGCAAAAACTGTCATGTTAACGTTATTGGTTACCTTCGACAAGTTATTTTGGAGTACAACGTGGATTTTGATCTATATAAATAATTTAGAAAATACACATAAGCATGTAGATCCTTTTCATACTTCTAAAAACACAAATATAAGATCATTAATTACTTATAGAACCGTAATCTAAAGTATCATCTCAACAATAAAATTTAAGTACAAATACCAATGGGATAAAAAAATAACCAGCTTAGTCATTTGAGTAATTTCAGTAAAGTAACATACATTTGTATGACTTTAACCCTTAAGATTTTTATTGAAGTTATGATATTATGACTGTACGCATACATATTAGAAAATCAATTTATGTTTATTGATACTAATCAATAAATAGTTATCGACGTTTTTATGGTGATGTATCGATATTTAGTGGTTGTATCAATATACTCTAATGTTGTATCGGTGTGTTAACAATGCATCGACGTTTTTGTGGTGATGTACCGATGTTTTTTAGTGGTTGTATCGATGTTTTTTGGTGGTTGTATCAATATACTATAATGTTGTATCGGTTGTGTTAATAGCGAGTCAACGTTTTTTGTGGATATATATTGATACTTATTAGTGGTTGTACTGATGATGTATCAGTTGTAAACTTGTAATGATCTATCGATGTTGTATTGATGTTCTACATAGCACCAACAGTGTTGTATTTGTGATGTTATTAAAAATAATAAATTTAGGAAGAAGAACGAGAGTATATGTAATTTTAAGCAACTATTGACACCAACCAGTTTTATATGTAATTTTAACAACTATTGACACCAACCAGTTTTCATCACTCCTCTCTTTTTCTCATCATAAAACAATCTCTCTCGATCCAGATCATACACACACACACACACACACACACACACACACACACATATATATATATATATATATATATATATATATATATATATATATATATATATATATATATAATATCAGGTTTATCAGCGTACCCGGTTGTGAATGATCATTCATGTATATTTTTTATTTTTCATATACATGTATAAGACAACATTATAATACTTTTTATCAAAAGGAACAACATCAAAATTCAAAAAATAAATATTGTGAATGATGTGAGTGATAATTCACATGGACCATTCACATAAATGTGCAATAACATTCACATAATTTTTAACGACACAGAAAGTGTGAATGTATGTGAAATTCATATATCATGTGTATAAGGTTATTTTAAACATGGTTATCAAAAAAATTTAAATTTTTTTAAGGGTGGTGCCTTTGGATGTACTTGATTTCGAGATGATATTTTTTGAACCTAGAGAGAAAGAAATGATCATTGCAGAACCAAATTTAAAATTATATAACACAAGAATTATTAATTTCTAAAACAAAAAATATATATACCATAAAAACAAGAATAATATCCTCTTAAAACGTGGCTGATGATTTTATATCTTTTCAATAAAAATTTTGAATATTCAACATTGAATATTAACCATTGAATATTCAACATTAAATTTTATGTATTTAACATCGAATAAACATTATAAATTTGAACATTCAACATCGTATATATGGTTCTACAGTTCTGCACCAAATTTAAGTTTTGCAATGATCTCAACCCTATATATAAACGTTATAAATTTGAACATTAAAAATCGAATATATGGTTTTACAGTTCTGCACCAAATTTAGGTTCTGCATCGATCTGAATCATATATATACATCATTGATGAAAAACACGAGTTATGATTAAAGTGCTTTAAACAAAGTCAAAAGTACTAGGAAGATTAAAAAGTTAAAGTCGAATTAAAGTTGGTGCCCATTTTAAGTCTCAAATACAAATTTAGTATTTAATGAGGAAATGGTGAATCTAAGCAAACACTCATCCTCCTTGCTATTTATTTACAGGGGGTGTCATAATATTAATATACGACTAAACAAATATGTTACATGTCGGAATCATATTTATTTTGTAACAATTTATCATTTCATTATGTCATCTTATTTTACTATAATCAAATTAAAATTATTCAAGCCAAATTACATCCAATCCAATCTATTCAAGTCTAAGCTAACTAATTTTATTTTTAATTAACTATAATTTAATGAGCTCTAATTATAATTATTTATAAATATTTATTTTTAAATATTTTCTAAGTATATTTGAGATCTAAATATATGTTTGATCCTTTGATATATGATGAAATTGGGCAAATTACCAAAAATAGTAATAAGTTTTTTCATTTTTATCATTAATAGTAACATTATTTATTTTTTATCATCAATAACATTGACTCTTATATTTTTTTATCGTTTATAGCAACAAATTTTTATTTTTTTTTCAACAATAGTAACTAGTATATTACCCGTGTACTACACGGAATAGTAGATAACTTGTTTTTTCAAAACTATATATATATATATATATATATATATATATATATATATATATCTGAAAAATTATTACAAAAACTGCAAATAAAATAGCAATATTATATTCTTAAAGTGATTATAGAAAATATATATAATGGGTTAAATGTAAAATACATAACTAAAAATTAAATAATAACCAAAAAGGAAAAAAAAATTATAGAAGCTAATAAGTTTGGATAAGAAACCAACAAAAGATGTGAGTTATAGACTCAAATTTAAATTTGAAATTTGAAATAATATGAGTTATAGACTCAAATTTAAAATTGAAATCCAAAATAATAGGAGGATATTTTATTTCTAAATTAATTTAATTAATGCAATTATTATTTTAATATGGAAATTATAGATTAATCTACGTTATGCCAAGTGACATTCTAGTTAGGTGTCAAGTGGTATCTATTTACTCTTTTAATAGAATATATAGATATAGATTTAGATATAGATATAGATAGATTGATGATCTGCAAACCTGTTTAGTAGTTCACCATCAGCTTTTCAGTTATCAAAAATAATAATTTTTTTTCAAAATTTATCAATAATAGTAACACGTCAAATTAAAACCCTATTTTTTTTTATTTTATTAAGTTTTCTAAGATTTCATAATCAACAAAATAAACCCAATTTATGTTTCAAATTTTGTTGTTAAATTTTATAATAAAATTTAGTTTTTATTTATCTATTATTATTTATTTATATGAAGTTTATATAATTATATTATTACTATATTTAATAACTTTTTTATTTCATTAAATTTATTTATTTATAAATTTATTTTTTCGTAACCTTATAAATATTTTAATATATATATTGAATATTTATGGTTACATAATATTTGATTATTTATAAAGTTATGAAAAATAAAACTTACAAATAAATAAATTAAATTAAAAAATAGTCACTAAATATGGTAATAAAATAATTAACTAAACTTTATATAAATAAATAATAAATAAAATTAAAAACTAAAACTTTATCATAAACTTTAACAACAAAATATGAAACATAAATTTGGTTATTTTCCTGTTGATGAAATATTAGAAAAAACTTCAAAAATAAAAAACTTGGTTTTAATTTGATATGTTACTAAAATTGATAAAAATATAAAAATTGTTACTATTTTTTATAACTAAAAAGTTGTTGGTTCGTCAGTGCATGTCACCAATTACTATTAGGGATAATTGCGCAAAAAATCATTAACCTGTCAGTTTTTTGTGATTAAAACCCCAAACCATTTTTCATTGTATAGAAACCTCGAACTAACTAAAAATCAGTAAATCAATGTTTTATCAATGTGTAACCGTTGAAACCGGTTATTAATCCTACGTGGACCGGTAAATAACATACGTAGAATAAATTTTAATTGTTGAAACCGGTTGCCATATATTACACATCATTTAAATCCTCGTTGATGATGAAATACCGTTTAAAAATTACAATTAAAAATGATCAACGGTGGTTTAAATGATGTGTAATATTTGGCAACCGGTTTCAACAATTAAAATTTATTCCACGTAGGTTATTTATCGGTCCATGTAGGATTAATAATCGTTTTCAACCGGTTACTCATTGATAAAACCTTGATTTACTGATTTTTGGTTAGTTCGGGGTTTTCTATACAACAAAAAATGGTTTGGGGTTTTAATCACAAAAACTTGATAAGTTGATGGTTTTTTACGCAAGTATCCCTTACTATTATTGATTGAAAAATAAAAATTGTTACTATAAACGAAAATTATATAAAAGTCGATGTTATTAATGATAAAATATATAAAATGTTACTATTGATGATAAAAATATCAAATTTATTAGTATTTTTGGTTATCTGCCCGATAGAATTTCAGAAATGAACTTAATGATATTAATATTGTTTTTTTAGACATGAGATGTTTAAATGCACAGGTTAAGAAGTTCAAAAAAAATACCATTTTATAAGGGTAAAAGGAATTATCACTATTTCCAAATCTCCTGTTCTAGTCACAACATCAGATCATTTCTTTTCTCTTTAATCTTATCTTTGCAAATACTTATTTTCTAATCATTTCTATCTATTCTTTAAGGAAACAATTAAAAACTAAAATATTTTATTTTATAATAAATACTTAAAACTATTGCATAGATAAATCTAAAACTTTCAACTAATTTAACGAAACTAAAATTACATTAAATCTTTCAAAAAATATTTCATTATCGAACTATTTGTAGGAATAGTTTTTATTGTATCCGAAATCTCTGTCTGAAAATATCAACTCTGTAAACTGGATTTTCTGAAAATTAATCATGCACGAGATATTGATTTACAGGTTCACTGTAATTGTTTATTCATTACACACATATTCCTTTTCAGACAATTCTGAAGATAATGATGATGAAAACGATGACAAAGACGTATACGACTTCATCACAATTAAATTTTTGAGAGAGTAAATAAGATGGGTGTGTGTGTTCACGATTGGGTTCCGGTAAAAATCTCTTAATTCTATCAGAATGTGAGAACCACTTTAAAATTTGTGCATTTGACGTATAAAATTATGTATTTAATGTCAAAATTTATTTATTTGATAAAGTTATGCATTTGATGTAAAAATTTACGCATCTCGTGATAAATTTGTCCATTTATGTATGAATTTGTGCATTTGACAAAATTTGTGCATTTAGTATATAGCTTAATGAATCTAAATTTTAAAGTTTATTTTAATGTTAGATTATGATATTTATTAATATTGAACACCAATAATGGTTTTAAGTTATAAATTTCATTTTTAAATTTGTGTATTTGATGTAGAAATTTGTGCATTTTGGTGTGGTTTTAAGTGTTATGTTGTGATTAGGCGGACCATATGGATCTCGAGCATTAGATTGACTCAAACCTTGAAGAGAATCCGGAAAGAGTAAAATAAAAGGAATATCTATAGAGTAACAAATCATGTTATAGAATTGATTGATTTCTGGAGAATGAAGGCGTCGAACACCTTCATAGCATGGGGTTGAAAACTTGGCAGTTATGATGTTAATGGTACTCTAAGAATTTTGACGTTTAACTGCACCAACAGATTGCTATTATGAAACAAGATTAACTGCTTGTATGGTTATGTTGGAATAACCACTTCGGCTTTTGTACATGCATTACTAATCTACAAAAGCTATGGGATAGTTAATAAATTTATCAGCCTCGAAGTGATAAATTATAGTTTAAAGGATACGCCAATATTTGGACTGTTGACAACATGAGGTAGCAAGTCATTATCTAATTATAGACTTCTTTATACATATAACTGAAGTTCTAAAATGTGACGAATCAAGAAAATCTATATAACCCTCGTGTACAAATCGAGGGCATGGAAGATGTTAACGGTGGTAAACAACACTAAGTAAATAATGAGGAATTTGTAGATGCGGACTTTGATGAAAATGTCAATAATGATGAAAGTCCTAATGAGGACACCCATGATTCTGACTCCGATTCCGAACGAGATGTGAAATCGATGTAATGTTTTGCCTTGGTACTTAGAGCGGAGGGAGTACCGAAGCCGGAGGGTGTGCGGCCTTGCCACCTCGGATGCAAGCCGGCGGCTACACCAGCCCCCGATTGCGGCCCCGCGAAATCTCTTCCCCGCGCGGCCTCTCTTCCCCGCTCAACCCCGCGTCTCTTTTTCTTTTTTTTTTTGTTTGCTGCTTTGCACCACACACACAGAGAGTATATATTTCCGAAGTGAGAGAGGTCCGACCGCCAGGAGAGCACTCCGACCACCGCCGGATGGTGAAGTGAGAGAGAGGGAGGCGGCTGGAGATGGGGAGATGGGGGGAGTAGTTTTTTTTAGAGTTTATTTTAGGTTTAGGGTTTTTAGTAAATAAATCTAGGGGCTTGGGTTTTTTTAGTGGGTTGGGCTTTTTACTAATAAATTTGTTTTTTTTTAATCAGATTTTTTTTTGTTACTTTAAATCATATATTAAATTTTTATCTATTGTTACATTTTAATTATTTTTATAGTTGTGTAATATTCTAATTATTTTTTATTATGTGATAGTTTTTAAATATTTATGAAATTAATTATTTTAGATTTAATAATTGTTTTCTTAATTAAAATGTTAAAAAAATTAAGAAAGATGGAAATGTTAAGAAAGGTGGGTATTTCCTAGTTAGAAAGGTGGGGAAAGGTGGAGAGAGAAAAGCTGATGTGGCGCTGACGTGTACAGAAAGATGGATTTCGGGAAGCTACTCACTCCCTTCACTCTTATGGATGGGAAAGATAAATAATAATAAATATACATTGGGTGCTTGTAAGATTGACATAGTTAATGCTAGGAGCGACTAGACTCTCCTTTAGGAAATGATCTATTTTAGGATAACTTAGGTGAATTGCTTATATCGGTTTATGGATGCCTAAGTTAGGTATAATTTTATAAAGGGAAAATTTCAAAAAAAAAAACGTCAAACTAGAAGGCTTTTTTCGATTAAGTCCCTCAATCAATTTTTTTGTCTGATAAGTCCATCAATCAATTTTTTTGTCTGATAAGTCCCTTAATTAAATAAAAATCATGAATTTGGTGTTTTTTTCAAGAAAAGTTACTGGTAACCTGTTAAGCGGGTTGCAATTGCTGACGTGGATTTTATAAATCTATGATTTTTTTCGATTAAGTCCCCCAACTAAATTATTTTGTCTTATAAATTCCTTAACTAAATTATTTTGACTTATAAATCCCTCAACTAATTTTTTTGTCACATAAATTCCTTATCTTGATGAAACTCATGTTATTTGTTGTTTTATCAATTTAAGTGATTTTTCAATTGACACTCACGTAACACATATGTGGATGCAAAAAAAAAAAACAATATGATAAATCAAAACGATCATTTTTGTTGTTTAAAGTTTAGTCGGGATAAACTAGTTAAATATATTTAAAAATTATGGTCTAGACAAACATAAGATTGAAATAATCATCATTTATGTTATTATATCAAACCAACTTATGTTATCCGGAATAACGTACTTTTAAAAAAATTTATTATTTTCAAACAACCATCATTGTTTTGAAAAAATATTGTTTTCAAACCAACTTATTTTGGTCTACACAAACATGACATGCTCTGTCATCGTAATAAACATCGTCGTTTTTAAAAGTTTAAAAAAATTTATTTTTTTTATCGAAAAGTTGAAAGGTTTAATTAGTTCGGAGACTTATAAGAGAAAAAAAAATGAAATGGGGACTTAATCGAAAAAATGTTATACTTTGATGGTTTTTGCAAAATAGGTTTAAGCATGTTAACCTGTTATAACAGGTTAACGGACCAATTAAAAAGGTTTAAGCAGTTTGGGGACTTATCAGAAATAAAAAATGAAATGAGGACTTAATCAAAAAAATTTTGTACTTTGATGGTTTTTTTGCATAATTTTTCCTTTTATAAAACCTAGATTATATGATGTTTCTCAATAATATACACCATCGGTTAACCTAAATTATAGGATTCGATGTCGTTGCCTGAAAATAGTCAAATTCTTGTTGTCACCTTAAATTGCTACCATAACTTTACCATGAGAAACTAATGAAGTAGTGTTTAAACAATTATGGAAGGACAGGAGTTGATCATGATAACTATCTTAAGCGATTATCGATTCGAAAATGAATGAAAAGGATCACGATCCCAAAAGATCAAATTAATAACGAAAGGATGTGAATTCCACATCCTAAAATGAAGTAACGAGTCCTAACTTGAAGAACAACCAAGCGAGTGCTAGACTCTATGCATACATTATACCAATTTTCCTCAGCTTTGTGGTCTGAACTCCTTTATTTGCTGCTAGCATCTTTTGTCCTTTAATACGTTATTTCTTACCATGGGTCCATGTCCGCACATCGATGTGCTATCGATATTACTGTGTCTGAAGCGAGTGATGATCACAAATATGCTTCTGTGTTAGTTTTATTCACAAAGGTGTGCGGTTATTTCGTAACGCGTTACCATAATTTTATTTCACTCACAAGGTGCGAGTTGATTTATTTGTTTCACTTTGAGCCTCTGTGTTTGCGAAGTGTTCATTGTATCATCAGGTAGTTATGTCCTTACTCTTCTCAGTATTTGTTTAGAGTGATTAAGAGACCCGGCGAACTCCCAATAATAAAACATACAAGGAGAAGATTAAACAAACTAGGCCAGAGTAACGTGACAGAAAGAGAATTGTTTTATAAGCCTAACATGACGACTGAGCATCGGCTTGTCAAGTACAATAAACTTGATCTAGTGGCTGGTGTTGCAATTTAAAACCACTTAATAATAATGACTTATATTATCAAATGATTTGATATCCAACAAGATCATAACCAATGGTATCAATATCGAATAAATTGATTATACAGCCAAATATATAAATAAACGACTTAAATATGAGCTTTAGGCATCGTGGCCATGTAACTTATTGTCGAAGTTGACAATTAACCTACCTATAAAAATCATATTTTCCCATTAAGCCCTTCTACTTTTATGATTGAAACACTAATAATTAATTCAGTCTTAAATATGATATCTAATATCATTTTCTCTCATAAATAATATTCTGTTGAGAATTCGTATCGGTTTTTCATAAAAACATAAATTTTTTATCGTACTAAACGCACAACGGAAACTTTTTAAAATTTACAAATCTTGCGTACACAGATCATCAAGAAAAACATAAGATAAGTAACATGAAAACATTAAAATTCGTACCTTTGTAGTTGATGACAAAAATACACGAATGAGATGCTTTCGGTATCCACTGGTGATGACACGGTCGAGCGACGCCAGGTACGCAATCAAATACACGAAGAACGGGAAATCAAAAAACGATTGTTTTTGTTTCTTTTGACTTGGCCGAACACCACACACACTATTTGTGTTTGATGTAAGTGCGTATCACCGAAAACCCACACCCCTCAAAAAACAATGGTCGTATGTTTATATATATATATATATATATATATATATATATATATATATATATATATATATATATATATATATATATATATATATATATATATATATATATATATATATTATAGAGAGAGAAAGAGAGGGAGAGAGGTGAGTTCAATGGAAAACCAATGTGCATTAGGAAATCATAAGAAACTAACATGGTGCATAAACAATCTGAAATGCATCAAGAAGATTATTCAAGGGCATTATAGGTATATTCATTTTACATTATTTTAGTAGATTATAAAAATCAGATTTAATACTAGAAAATCCTATAATTACTCTACTTGCTGATTTTGATGGGATTTATCAATTAAACAAAAGTGATATTTTACATGGAAAGTAGGGATGTTTCTACTTTGACATTTTACATGTTTACCATCTTGTCCTCTGCACAATGCATCGATCAAATGATGCATCTGAAAAGTGATATTAATTACATCATTGTCACATTGTACTTTATAATGAATGCATCAGATCCAATGGCTGCGATCGGTAGTCATTGGTTTCCTATGGTTTCCTGATGCACATTGGTTTTTCATTGAACCCACCCATATATATATAGAATATGGTTCGAGAGAGTACCATTCAAATGCAGCGCACCAGAAGGTACCACCTTTAAAAAAACTTTTTAAATTTTTTTTTTCATAAACATGTTTTAATTAACATTATGTAGATCGTATGTAAATTTCACATACATTCACATCTCCTAGCTCCTAAAAAATGATGTGAACACACACTTACATAATTTTGAAGACATGTGAACATGCATTTATGTGATGTGTGTTTTCATGCACTTAAAGTGTTCAGATTTACGTGAAATTCACATATGATCTGTGTAATGTTAATTAGAACATGTTCATGAAAAAAAATTTCAAAAAAATTACTTTTAAGGGTGGTACCTTCTAACTCACTTGAACCTATATATATATACATATATATATATATATATATATATATATATATATATATATATATATACACACACACACACACACACACACACACACACATAGTATGGTTCAAAAAAGTACCTCTCGAAATCAAGTGCACCCGAAGATACCAACCTTAAAAAACTTTTTTTTAATTTTTTTCTCATAACCATGTTTAATTTAATGTTATACGCATGATATATGAATTTCACATACATTCACACTTTCTGTATCCTTAAAAATTATGTGAAAGCTCAATGCATATTTATGTGAATGGTCATCCATGTGAATGGTGTGAATGACCATTCACATGATTTTTTTTTACCATACACAAGATTTATGATGTTGCTCCTTTTGAAAAAAAGTCTATAATGTCGTCTTATACATGTTAATTCAAAAACAAAATACATGTGAATTGTTAGTATATGGTGTGTAAAGATGACATTACTACTGCATCATGGCTGATTTCATAAAACACTTGAGGGTCACACCGATGAGCACAACTGAGATGCAATTAAACGATTAAATACCAATATTGGATATTGTTTATGACACAAAATGATCATTGAGATTAAATTAATGGATGATTAATTATATCTCAAAGTATGGGGACTAAAAGTGCAATATTAGATATTGTAGTGATTTAATTGTCATTTGATTATAATTAAATAATAATTATCTAGTCTTTTATTTATTATTAGATATTAAATAAAAAATTGATTTTTTTGAATTAGTATTATCATCTATTATTAGATAATTGGATGGATAATTATAAACAAAAAAATAAAAGATAATTATAAATAATTATCTAGTCATTTATATATTATTAGATAATGTATAAAAGATTAATATTATTTAAAGGGTATATAATTATAGAGATAATTATATAAGGTTTAAATAATAAAGATAATTATTAAGATATATATTATATCTATATATTAAAGTTTTAATTTATATATATATATATATATATATATATATATATATATATATATATATATATATATATATATATATATATATATATAGTGAGGTTCAATGGAAAACCACAATGCACCTGAAAACTTGTGAAAACCGCACTGCACCACCACAAATGCAGCGTGATGCATCAAAATCTCGCGTGATGCATCAAATTTCCCGCGTGATGCATTAAAATTCCGCGTGATGCATCACCTTATTTACGATCATGCCACCGCGTTTTTCATGAAATGCACCAAATCGGACGGTATGCGTAGGTTTTCATAATTTTCACGTGCATAGTGGTTTTCCATTGAACCCACCCCTATATATATATATATATATAGGGTTCAATGGAAAACCAACATGCATCGGAAACATGCACCACCACAAATGCATCACAATTTCTGCGTGTTGCGTCATCTGATCCAATGGCTATAAAGTGGTTCCCGGGTTTTCCGATGCATATAGGTTTTCCATTGAACCCACCACTATATATATATATATATATATATATATATATATATATAGAGAGAGAGAGAGAGATGGGATCATTGCAGAACCTAAATTTATTGTAGAACTGTAGAACCAATATCGTCCATAGATTAGAATAATCTAATGGTCTTGATTAAAAGAGTTAAGTTTGGAATTAGTGAAAAAAAGATTGGTAATAGTGATATTTTAATTCTTGGAGGGGTAAAAAAGGAAAAGATTGGAAATAGCAAAAAGATTGACATTAGCAAAATAAATATCTTTTTTCTTTAAATTAAAATAACATTAATATTATTAATTTTTAAATCAAAAAAATTATACCATAAAAACGAGAATTTTATACTCTTTAAAACGAGACCGGTCATGATATATTTTTTCGAAAAAAATTTTACGTGTTTATTTTTCGTAAAAAAAAAATTACCCAGACCACGATGCAATATATCATGGTGAGATAATGAGATCATTCGATATCGAATGAACACTTTGATATCGTATATTTAACGTCAATGCAACATTGCATATACGTTCATTACTAACAGAGCCAAAATAATAGTCACAATTAGTAGTCAAAGTTGGTGGATTTAACGAGAACGGTTATGATATATATTTTTTATTTTTCGTAAAAAAATTTTTACCCAGACCACGATGCAATATATCATGGTGAGATCATGAGATCATTCGATATCGAATGAACACTTTGATACCGTATATTTAACGTCGATGCAACACTGCATATACGCTCATTATTAACAGAGACAAATAATAGTCAAAATTAGTAGTCAAAGTTGATGGATTTAACGAGAACGGTCATGAATATATTTTTTTGAAAAAAAATTTACGTGTTTATTTTTCGTAAATTTTTTTTACCCATACGACCATTCGATGTCGAATGAACACTTTGATATCGTATATTTAACGTCGATGCAACACTGCATGTCCATTATATATTAAAAGAGTAAAAAAAAAAGTCAAAGTGGACAGTCAAACTTGGTAGGCTGCTATTAATTCAATGTTAATTGTATAATTACCATCTTATCCCTAGTGTTATATTATAATCTAATGGTTTAGATTGGTTCTATGGTTCTGCACTAAATTAAGGTTCTGCAATGATCCCAACCCTATATATATATATATATATATATATATATATATATATATATATATATATATATATATATATATATATATATATATATATATATAGGTGGGTTCAATGGAGAACCTCCATGCATCGAAGAACCTTGAATAACCTCCATGCATCACAATTCCCCCGTAATGCATCATTATTTCCACGTGATGCCTCAAATTCCCGCGTGATACATCGATTTTTACATTATTTCCACGTGATGCATCAAATTTCTGCATGATGCATCAATTTCTACGTGATACATTTCAGTTTTTCTAGCGATGCATTGTGGTTCTCCAAGGTTCTTTGATGCATAAGGTTCTCCATTGAACCCACCCCTATATATTATATATATATATATATATATATATATATATATATATATATATATATATATATATATATATATATATATAGACACACACACACGGCCAACACATAAAATATAGATATATATTTGAATGTGTGGTGACCTAATGAGAGAGGACGGCGCACACACACATCAAGGTGGATGTGTGTGTGGTAGCTTTCTCGCCGTACGATACACACAATTACGTGTGTTTTTCCCGTTCTTCGTGTGTTTGATTGCATACCTGGCGCCGCTCGATCGTGTTATTACCGGTGGATACCGAGAGCATTTCATTCGTGTATTCTTGTCATCGAATACACAGGTACAGATTTTTATTGCTTTCTCGTTTACTTATCTTATGTAAACTTGATGATCCGTGTACGGAATTCGTGATTTTAAAAAGAGTCCGTTGTGCATTTAATGTGATTAATATTTATGTTTTTATGAAAAACCAAACGAATTTCCAACAGTGGTATCAGAGCCACCTCAAGTAACATAATGATAGTATTATTTATGTTTTTATGTCCAATGTTATTATAGTTTCGATTTTTAATAATTAAAAGTGTTTAAACGATCGAAATTAATAATTAAAAAGTTTAAGGTTTTGCTTTGGCTTGGAGAAAATCAACCAAAGGTTTTGGAAACCCCATGGTAATTCTCGACCAACCTTGACGTTTCTCGAAACTCGGGATTTTGAAACCTTAGTTCGTTTTATTTAGTTGGTGTTTGATTGTTTAAAAGTGTTTAATTGATTAAAGTAAAAAATTAAACGTTTCGGTTCGCGAAATCAAACCTAGAGATTTCGGCCATGGGTTGAGACCCATGACCTCTCGGTTGTGATGTGGTAACCGAGGTGATGGATTATTTGTTCCGTCGTGTCGTTTAATTGACGGTTAAACTCGAACGATTAAATTAAATGCGTTAAAATCGAATCAATAAATCAAAAGTGTTTGATTACTAAAGTTTAGACATTTGTGACAAAATATATGTAAATATGTTTTCGATTTTATAAATTTTTATAAAATTCGCAAATCGGTTTAAATATTATTTGGAATTCAATATTTCATGCAATTCATATCAACATTAAACAAAATATGAACAATTAACAATTCAATACAATATATTGAATGATTAAGTTGAGAGAAAAGATATTACATTCGGTGCTTGGTGACTTGCAAAGCAATTCTCTCAACATGCATTCACCTGTCCACTTTCTATTCTGTCAGATCACTTTATTCTATTATTCCACTTCCTATTTATACTCAAATATAACAATTGAATATTTACAAAACACACCCTAGAACTAATACAATATATTGTTTTCAACTCTATATATAATTGTATCCAACAATCTCCCCCTTAGAGATGAAAACAATTTTCAATTAAAGCCTTGTTCAGGTTAACTCTTTTCTTGAGTCTTTTTCTTTTCTTTGATCTCTCTGAGTCTTCAAATCTCTGTCTCTCTTCTCTTCAATCTGTGAATCTTCAGATAAAATATCCTTTATTTGTTTCTCTCTGATCTTCACATCTCTTCTTCTCTGATCTACTCTTTTCTTGTAAGCACACTCCCCCTTGAATCTTGAATATCTTTTATCTTGATAAGTTGTTGCAATTGTCTTCAGTTGTCTTCCATATACTCAACCGTTGTCTCTGAATTCTAGCTTTTCTCCCCCTCATGATGATCATAAGAATTATGAACATCATGCAAAGTCTTCAGAGACATAAGTGCAATGATTTTACTGTAGAGGAAATACGACAACAATTACAACTCAGAAATTATTACAAATTGATTTTCTCCCCCTCAAATTGATATCTTTCCTCCTTATATTAAACAAATCTATCTTACTCCCCCTCAAAAATTTCACTCCCCCTCGAATTGATACTATATATTTTCAGAACAAAAACAAAGCTTTCAACTTTGGGGAAAATGAAACATATTCATTTTGTGAGAAAACGAGTCCAGGTCCACATAGGATTCCTGTTTGCACAATAGACATAATCTATGTGACCTACTTTCAGCGCTGGCGTGATGTTAACACTGGTAGGATTTCCAAATAGTCATCATGAAATCCTTTATCATGAAAGAATCACTCTTATTTGTTCCGGCTTAGGCACTTTGGACTAGCAGTTTATAGTCACGCAGACTGATAGACTCGATATGTCCTAAAAGTGTATATAATCAGCTCTAGACACAATGTGCATCAAATGAAGTGGGAGACCGGAGCAAATGTCTTCCTTGTTTCAATATCAATAATATCCGAATGACATATCGATAGAAATGTGCTATATCTCCGTGATTATTGAAACAGAAATCTTTTGAGAGATAACTGAGTAGTTGGTGGGGTTAAGTGCAAGCGTCACTGGGTCCATGACGTCTTTTTCAATATCAAGTCGCATAGGGCTTGATAGATTATGTGGATTACCCAGCCGACACAGTTTAGATAGGATTTACTTTTCTTTTAATCCTTTCTCAACTCTCAGCACTTAGCATTTTTCAACTAAGCTCTCTCCGGCTCACTTTTGAGAAATGAATTCATTCAGCTTTATAGCAAAAGCATGATCTGATGCACCACCATCTCCTTTCAATATCAATATCCCTCTCATTTACAATTTATCTCTGGCTCGACCCTGTCAGTATCCCGTGATAACTGACACTTCTCAACTAATAAACCTAAAGAACCCTCACCCGCACAATCTATAGATGGTTTGCTTCTTGGGTAGATCTTCCGGTTCTGGTTAGACCATAGAAGCGATATTTATGCCTATCACTCAGATTGGTGCATAATCGAAGTCAGCAGAAATAATCTTAAGCGTTTCAGCTCATGGGATACCAAGAAATTCAGCTCATTTGATATTGGAGATGATAATCAGAATAAATTTTGGGAATGATAATTTGGGAGATAGCAGAATGAAATTTACAATCTGATATAAGGTATGAAATGAATCAGACTTGTATAAAAAGAATTAGCTCATAGAGAATATGGGAGAATTCTTTGATCGGGAGAATATTAAAGAGAATCTCAGAAGTAATGAGATTTTGAACATCAAAGAGATTAAATCAATTAATCTTCAATGAGAGATTCAGAGAATCAGAAAATTATGAAACTATTTTGCTTTTCAGCTCAAAAACTCTTTTTCTGCGTGTATCAAATATTTTCGTGAGAAATCACACACAGTTTTGAAAAATGTCATCGTCAAAGTGCGTCTGAAACTCCCCCTGGAAATAAGCACACACAATTAGTCAACTCATAGAAATGAAATCAGGAGCAAAAAATTATAAAAATAAAACTCCCTCTAAATCAATGCAGCTTCTGAGTTGAATTTAGGGCAGGAATTCCAGAAATATTTGTCTTTCAGACTCGGGTTCTAATCTGAAGTGATTAGAAGCCATTTGTCGCATAAGCTTGGGTGTCAGTCTAAATGAACTGAAAACCATTGTCTCTGGTTCATTGAAGTCCGGGTTCTAGTCTGAATTTAACTAGAAACCAATTTTGAGTTGAAGCACGGGTCTTGACCTAAAGTAATCAAGAGCCTATTGAAATGAAGAATGGGTCCTTATCTGAAATGATAAGAAACCTCAAACCTGCAAAATTTAAGATGTCTTTAGTATCCAAACAGATTTGGATCCAGACTTGTTAGCGTTCTTGGGTACCCATTTCAAAACAGGTTTTGGTATCCACTTGTAGTTGGATTTAGGTACCCATTGCAAGGTATAACTATCAGCTTCTCTTTCAAAAGCAAAAAACAAATTTCTTTGAGTATTTGAAAATTGAATATCTGAATTTCCAAAGAAACTTGAGTTTGAATGATCAGACTTTTGCGAACTCTTCTTTTTGAAAAACTGTCCGGTCCTTACCTGTTTCTGATAATACTTGGTATTTTTCTGTGAAAATGTTTTCTGATTAGAATGACTAGTATTTTCAGAAACTTTAGGAAAATTGGACTTTGAAGATTCACCAGTGTAAATCTTTACCGGAAGTTGTTCAATGATTTTGTCTTTGCCTTTATGTATCTTGAGAAGATACTTAAGTTTCAGATCTGAAGATGAATCAAACTTAGCAGAGTTAGTTAGATTCACTTCACTTTCAGAAGACAAACCAGAGTGATCAACATTGGATTTTAAGCATACTGAAGAAGGGGTCTTAACCTTTGACTCAGTTAATGAAGTAAACACATGTAATTGTTTTGTAAGATGAAGTATCTGATCTTCCAAACTTTTGATAATCACTAAATTTGAATTCCTGTCATGATCAAATGATTGGTAATCAGATTTAAAAGATTGTTCTTTGGTTAAGAACATTTGTCTTTCATCTTCAAACAATTCAGATTTTGATTTAAAATCTTTTTCTTTAAGTAAGAACTCATGTCTTTCCTTCTCAATCAAATCTTTAGTTGAAGACAACTCTTGTTGAAGAGCAAAAAATTCTTCATTTTTGTTTAAAATACAATTCTGACCAGTTTGTTTTGTCTTAGAAAGTGTATCTTCAAGATCCTTAACTTTCTTGTAAAGATCAGATCTTTCAGGCAAAAGATATATCAGTTGAGTTGCATTCTGAAAATTTTCTTGTTTCAGCTCATCAAGTTCTTTAAGTAATTCACATATTTTCAATTGATGAGCACAACTCTCAGAGTTTTGTTTTTCTTTTAAGCTGTTAATTTCTTCATTCAGTATTTGTACGTCACGTAACGCCAAATGTTTATCAGTATTTAACTGAACAAGAATGTCGTAACTGTTCTTACGAATCTTTTCAGATTCAGTAAGTTTGGAGATCAGCTCAGATTTTGAAAGTTGTTCATATGCCATTTTGAATTGCTTGAAATTGAATCTTCCAAGATCTTTTATGGAAAAACTGATTGAATTCTGATAAAACTTTGAAAAGCTATTTCAGTTAATGATAACTTGTGAAAAATCAGCTCGGAAATGACTTTTTGACGTTAAATTTTCTGCATAAAATTGCCCGTAACTTTTTTCTGGAGTGAAATTAGGCCTCGAAAATTTACCGAACCGGATATGCCTGTTCTAGAAATGTAGATCTCTTTTCAAGCTTCGATTTGACGTATGGTAGGCCTTCTAACGATATTCCAGTCAAAAGTTATGGTCAATTTAAGCAGCAAAGGTCAAATAGTCAAAACTCGAATGATATGGGATGAACCTCGAATGTATAAGAATCAAACTCGATTGATGAAGACTCAAACTCGAATAAAGAATCACCAAACTCGAATGAAGAAGTATAAAACTCGAATGAACAAGAATGAATCTCGGATGTCTTATGAGAAAACTCGATTGATTAACAATGAAACTCGGATGATTAAGGCTTAAAACTCGAATCATAAGGCATGAAACTCGATGAATGTATAATCAAACTCGAAATAAGAATATATCAAACTCGAAATAAGCATATATCAAACTCGAAATAAGCATATATCAAACTCGAATGAAGCATATATCAAACTCGAATGAAGCATATATCAAACTCGAATGAAGCATATATCAAACTCGAATGAAGCATATATCAGACTCGAATGAAGCATATATCAAACTCGAATGAATCATTCATCAAACTCGAATGCCTTCTTTATAAAACTCGAATTACACTATGAATCTAGTTATGCCCGAGTTTTATCATTTTTCAACAAAAACAAGATCAGATCCAAACTTTTTCAACAAAAATCCATGAAATGACCTCAAATTGATTTCGAAGGTTCGTTTTAATAGCAGAAACAACTTTTGTGAAATCACTTTGGCTAATTCTCGATTAAAAACCAAAAATCGACCAAAAACCTCAAGAACACACACTTTTTCAAAAAATCTGAAAATTCTCAATTAAATTCTGTGTGTTTGGAATTAAAATTTGATACTTATATCATTGAATTCGTCTTTAAAATTCGCACCTTCGATCCAAATATCAGATCATTTCATCCACAGAATCAAAATCCTCAATTGATTTTTGGATTTTCAAAAAAAATGAATATAACAGTGTTCTAAAAAAAACGATTTCAGATTCAAAATTCACTCAAATTCAGCCATATTAGGCTCTGGTACCAATTGTGAATTCAATATTTCATGCAATTCATATCAACATTAAACAAAATATGAACAATTAACAATTCAATACAATATATTGAATGATTAAGTTGAGAGAAAAGATATTACATTCGGTGCTTGGTGACTTGCAAAGCAATTCTCTCAACATGCATTCACCTGTCCACTTTCTATTCTGTCAGATCACTTTATTCTATTATTCCACTTCGTATTTATACTCAAATATAACAATTGAATATTTACAAAACACACCCTAGAACTAATACAATATATTGTTTTCAACTCTATATATAATTGTATCCAACAATATTCGATTCGATAATTAAACGATTAATTGGGATATGGAAATCGAAATAATCAAAGTGAGTTGATTAATGGTTTCGATTAATTTCAGCCATCAAAGGGTAATACCCTACTTGTTTTCGGTTCATATGGGTTATTGAACCCAAGTATGAGTCAGTTAACTAAGTTGGTTCGTTTCCGTTTCCGGTAATTCGTCGTTTAAATTAAATCAATTTTAATTAAAAGTTAAGTTTTAATGTTGAAATTAAAATTAATGGTAATTTTAATTTATAAACTAGATTTAATTTATGCATTTAATATTTAGTTCCATAAAATGCATTATTAAATTAAAGGGAGTTTAATTTAAGGATTTTATTTTGTAATTGATGAAATCGTGACTTTGAGTTTCATGCTCGGTCATGGTTTAATGTTTTGAGATTTGATCTCGACATTAACGTTTTTGGTAGAAATTATTTAAAACCATAAAGAAAGTTTTTGGTGTTATTTAAAGATGGTCAATTTTCTTTAAATATTTTAAAAGATATATTTTATTAGTAAAATTGTTTATTTAGAAAATTGACAATTTAAATAAAGTTTATTATTTTTGGAAAGGTGTTTTCAATTAAATAATAGTTAATTGATAATTACTTAAAAGAAGTTTAAATTATTTATCAATATTATTTCAAAATAATAACTATATTTATTAAAGGTTGTTTAATAAAAGTTTCTTAAAATAGTAAGTTTAAGTTTCAAAGGTGTTTGAATGGTTAATTGAATATTTTAAGAAAAGTATAGTTATGATTTCAAAGATAATGCAAAGATGGAATTAAATTTGATATTTTTTGGAAAAAAGTTTCTAATTATGGAAAGTGTTCCTAAATTTCGAGTTTACGATCCGTATTAAATTTAAGAACGATATTGGACATGATTACTTCAATTATCGGTGGATTAATTGGTTTTGGATTTATTTTCATGGCAAGATGAAAATGAATTCTGAATTATTTATTTGCTTTACTACTTTATTTATGTTTGTGACATAGTCGAGCCTTGAGACCCCTTGTTTGTGATGGTTGTTTTTTAATCTCAATGTTTGCTATTTTATTATTGCTTATATTTTTGGGAAGGCCTGCGTGCCATTGGAATCCCGGGTTTTATGATGTAATCTGTAATAGGTTAGAAAATAGGCACATGTATTTAGATTAAAATTATGTAAAAAAAATCTTGGCGAAGATATCCATCAAGAAGGAGGTCATCCATCAAGGACGCTCGGAGACATCATCGGATGCTGAGGCTAGTGGGAGCTGAAAGAGTTCAACATTCTTGCCTTGTGTGTTGATTTTGTCCGTTAGGTTTGACCTAATTGGTTTGTCCTTATGGTTCTCGGAAACCAATTTAGTTTCGGCAAGGCTATGTCACCCTATGGTTGTATGTTTTTTTTCTTTATGCATTATTTTTATCTGCGTGGTTGTGGTCACAAAGTAGATAAATAAAAGAAATTAAAACTACAATCATTTTTGATGAAAAATTAAAGTATTTAAAAGGAAGTTTAAATTGGAAACTTTAATTATTTTGTCAGGTGTTAGATATGACATTTTTATGAAATTAGTTTTTCAAATAAAAGGAGATTTATTTATAAAATATCATATGATCAAAGAGTTGAAATTCTTAAAACTGGTACATTAACTGGATTGTTTACCAGAATAGGTACGCTAGGGCTATGGTTGTAGGAATTTTCGAGAGGTTTCGAACCGAAAGAATCCTGCCCACTGACTAACCTAACTGACCACTAGTTCTTGGTAAGATACTGGTTATAAACCCAAATTAAAAATCTGACACAACACACCGTCCATATGGTGGCACTCACGGAGACCCGTCGTCGTAAGTAGGTTCAGCCTTCGTTGGGTGCTTACGCCGCAAACTCGGAGAGCTGTGAGGTAAGCACTGCGGATCCCAAGTGAGACTTGGGCCAGTGACTTGTAGTTGTTATATGGTGTGTGTCAGTGGTGGTTCCTCAGTAAGACTGTTGCCCAAGGTGTGGATGAGATTAAACATGATCAATTTAAGAAATTGAAATTCTCATAAGATCTAAGAGTTGCAAAGGGGTTGTAATTGGTAATAAGTTGCCTGCCTGAGTAGCTTATTCATGTAGGTTCAGCCTCCGTTGGGTGCATGAATAAGTAAAATGGTTCTTAAAATTAATAAATCATTTTCTAAATTTTGGGTTATTGATTTATTAATGGTTAATCAAAAACTAATTTTTGAAAAATTGTTTAAGATGGTTGAAAAAGACAGAGGTAGAAGCGGTTTAATAATAACAATGACAATAACAGTAACAAAAACAATGATAACGTCAATATCCTTCCCCACTTGAAAATCCTCCCCAAAAGCACATGTTGCTACTTTGAGGTCTGTTAGGCACAAAAAGGCCTCAGTCAAACCTGTTCTACATCTGAGGGGGAGATTTATAATCAAACCTGTTGATGCATTTGAAGGTTATATTTAAGGCCTGTTATATGCCTTATTAAAGCCTAAAGATGATTTGCAATATTAGTCTAAAGCTGTTCTATGTGTCGCATGTGTTGCAACTAAGACAGTTTGTCCAAGCTGCTCTGTCTGCTGAACAGGCTGGACATAAACTGTCTACGCTGCTCTACACTGGTGAGCAGCTTGGGCACTTTTAAAGTGTTCTGTTCTTTGTGAACAGAACCTGTTCTTTGTGAACAGGCTAAACACTTTATGGAATACGTTTCCAAGTCATCATGTATTGTTTTTGACTGCTAGATCAGTTTACAAAGTCGAAGACAAAGTGGAAAACAGAACTGCTCAGTCTGCCCAAGCTGTTCTGTAACGTGAAGACAAAAGGTTATTTGAAAAAGGGTGACAGACCTTTTTCTTATATCAAAATAGGCCTTTACAAGGAAGAAAGACGCAAAGTTGACATTCCTAAATTAGTTAAAGGCAATGCAATAGTAGACAAAGTGAAAAGACAAAAGTTCTGCACATATGAAGTCAAGTCTGCTTTTCAGAAAAGTGCAGAAAAGGTTATGTTGTCTTTTCAACAAGACTTCTCCTTTTTCATTCCGTCCAATGAAGATGTTTCTCTTAGATCCTCTGAGTGAGTATAAAAGGAAGCTTCTAAGGACAGAAAGAAGTGTGAAAAAAAAGCTAAGTGCTGAAACCAAGAGTGAACGTGCAAGTGTGATTTTCATGCATGCAAGCCTTCTGTGTAAATCAGTATCTGTGTGTCTAAGCTGTTTTACATAAGCTGTTCCCTTAAGTCTTGTAAACACAGTGAGTGCTTCTTAGTGAGTGTATTCATTGTATTCTAGTTTGAGTTTGTCTTAGACTAGTAAACATACTGTTGTATCTGTCATCTCAGCTTGAACTATTCCACATTCAAGCTTGTTTGTAATTAACAAATTGTTGATAATACATACAAACATTGAGAAAATAATGTGTAGTTTTTAAATAGCTGTATTCACCCCCCCCTCTACAGCTTAAAGCTATATACTTTGGGAACCTCTCAGGACCTACAACTGGTATCAGAGCAGTTTAGAGTGTGTGTCATTCTAGATCTCTCATTCTCCCAAGTTTCCATGGACAACAGTGCTGCAAATTCTTCTTACTATGACAATGGCTCTATGGGCAAACCTCCAAAATTTAATCATCAAAACTTCTCTGGTTGGAAGTGCAGAATGATGCTCTATTTAGAGAATCTGGATGTGCAACTACCAGAGATAGTGATGGAGGGTCCCTATGTGCCAACCTCTGTTACTACAATAACTCCAGCGGTTGAAGGAGCTGCTCCTGAAATCAGGACCTTTGAGAAAGCTAAAGCTCAATGGTCTGATGAAGACAAGAGACTGGTGGCTCTGGATGCAAAGGCCAGGAACAACCTGGTCATTTCTCTTCCTGATGATGTGTTCAAACAGGTTGAGAAAATGAAGACAGCAAAAGAAATGTGGGATACTTTGTGTACAGTCTATGATGGACCCACAATCACACTGGACAACAAGATCAACAATCTTGTTAGACAGTATGAACTCTTCTTTGCTAAACCAAAGGAGACTCTCACTGAAACCTACACCAGGTTTACTGCCCTAGTGAATGATCTCAAGGCTGTTGGGATCACTAAGGATAGTCTTACCCTGGTAAATAAATTTCTGGACATTCTACCTGAAGAGTGGAACTACTTCTCAACAATTCTAAGGAACTCAGGTACTATCAGAAGTATGGATCTGGTCAATCTGTATGGATCCTTACTGAATGATGAACAGTCAAGGCAACAAAAGAGAAATGCCTTGGAAATGTCCAAAAGAGGTGCAGCCTTTGTGGCTAATGTGAGACAGCCTGTAAATCAGGTGAGTGATGTGTTCACTCAACCTGATCAACAGGATGATGACAAGGAGGAGGTGTCAGATGAAGAAGATACTGCAGATCTTGCTGAACAAGATGATGAGCAAATGATAGCTATGCTTGTCAAAAGGTTCAACAAGAAAAGGCTTGGAAGAAACATGCTGCAAGGAAGTTCAGGTGCTGGCAAAAAGAAGGCATTTGATAAATCCAAGGCTGAGTGTTTCAAATGTGGCAAAACTGGTCATATAGCTGCTGACTGTGTGTCAAAAGCTGTTGGTCAGTCATCCAAACCATACAAGACAAACAAGGATGATGGTTATAGGGTTAAGTACCTTATGGCCATGGCTAAGCTGAGGAAGTTGAAAAACTCAGTGGGTTCCAACCGCCAAAAGGGACTTATGGCAGAGACTTGTGATTGGGAGGAATCTGATTCATCATCTGATAAAGAAGACAATCAATGTCTGATGGCCAACACTGATGTCCCATCAACAAGCAGTTTCAAACAGGATATGGCTGAAGCTGAAGCTTTCAGCAGCTTAGAGAACTGGAATCCTACTATGATGTATAAGGTACAAAATTTTATGGCTTACAGTTCTGAAGAAAAAGTTAAAATGTTTGAATATATGCTTGTTGATCTAAAAGCTGCTGTTGAGAAGCATGATGCTTTACTATCTGAAATCTCTAAGCTTAAAACTGATCTTAAAACTAAATCTAGTAAACTGGACAGTTTCCATAAGTTGAAAACTGAGCTTGATGAATTAAAACACATCAACTCTATTTTACTGGAAGAAAAGAGAGAAACAGATATAAAGCATGCTAAGCTTCAAAAGATAGTTGACTCTTGGTGCCAATCTGCACAAAAAGTCAGCCATTGTATAAGTCAACAGATTCCTGCACAAATCCAAGCCTATCTTGGAGGGGATCTTGACACAGCAGCTTCCATTGTTGAGATCAATAATCTGAAAGAAGATTTATCCACTCTTGGTGAACTTCCAAACACATTCATTCAAATTGTGAATGGTAAACTAATCTCAACAAATAGGTTTGTCAGGCCTCAAAACACTGACAGCTTGTGTGAATTTAGTTCAAAAGCTGATGTTGGAATTTGTTCTCCATCAAGTCAGCCTGCTAAGTGCTCTGCTGGTTCACACAAGCAAAAGAAAAAAAAACATGTAAACTAAAGTGGTGGATACTAAACCTGTTGACAAAACAGGTTCTGAGTCCAAAGCTGATGGTAAAAGGCGTGTTAATCCTTTTGATGCTAAACACTTTGAAAACAAGTTTTCAAAAAGTAAGCAGCCTGTTTTCAACAAGGGTAAGTCTCATGTTGAAAACAAAACTGCTGTGATTTCAAATAAGTTTTCAAATAAGTTTTCAAATCATAGTGGTAAACTGGTTTCAAATAAAAATAAGCTTTTCAAAACCAGACACAGTGAATATGCTGATAGGCAGCACAAATCACAATTCAGTATGGGCAAAGGGAAAGCCATTGCTCAAACTGAGATAATTGGGAATAAGTTTCCCAAACCTGTGGAAGCTCAAAAGCCAATCAAGCTCCCTGTCTTTGACATCTGTCCTCCTAAAAAGAGGAAAGAAGAGGCAGCCAAAGTTGTGGCTATTGAACTATCCACTCAAGCTGTTGATTCAACAAAAAGTAATAAAACTGCTAAAACTGCTGAAAGAATCAACAAAAATAACTCAGAATGTGTTTCTGAAAGATCTTCTTTCAAAAACCCTAAAAAGAGAAAATGTTACAAATGTGGGAAGAAGACACATCTGGCCAAGGATTGTCCTGAATCTGAGGACATGAGGCCTGTTGACTCTGCTGTTTCCACCACAGCTGTTACAAGCAGTGTTGGAAATGTCACAGTCACTGAAAGTGGTATTCAAGATGATACCATTCAAATAGGGAATATTAGTGTGGATATTTCAAGTCCATCAACAAATGTTGATGAAGTAGGAGAACTCATCTTTGTGATGAGTTCCCCTAAAAATGACTAATAATTCTTTTATCACTCTGCAGGAAAAACAACCTTCCCAGGTTTGGTACTTGGACAGTGGCTGCTCAGGACACATGACAGGTTGTAAAGAATTGCTGAGTGAACTCAGGCCTGAAAAAGGGCCAAAAGTCACCTTTGGTAACAATGTACAGGGATCCACTGAGGGATATGGAACTCTTAAAGCTGGTGTTGCAGTGTTCAAAAGAGTAGCCTATGTAGTTGGGCTAAAACATAACCTTGTTAGCATAAGCCAACTGTGTGACGCTGGCTACAAGGTTAACTTTGATGAGCACCTGGGTTACATATTGGATCCCCAAGGCAAAGTTGTGCTATGTGCTCAACGAAAGAAAGGTGTATATGTTGTGGATATGCATTCTGCTGACCCCACAACTGAAACCTGTTTTCTCACAAGAACAAATGCTGATCTGAACTGGCTATGGCACAGAAGACTGTCACATCTGAACTTCAAGAACATCAACAAACTCTGTAAGAAAGAGTTGGCGACAGGTTTGCCTTCTATGACTTTTGCTAAGGATAGATTATGCACAGCTTGTGAGAAAGGCAAGCAGAGAAAAACATCTTTTAAATCCAAACATAATTTTTCTATTGATACTCCACTCTTCTTAATCCACATAGACTTGTTTGGACCTGTTAATGTCCCAAGTCTAGGAGGAAGAAGATACACTCTAGTAATGGTTGATGAGTTCTCTAGGTACACATGGGTGATTTTTCTAAAGAGCAAAGGATAGGCTGCTAGAGAAATTATTGGATTTGTCAAAAAGATGGAAATGCTGAACTCTGCCCGAGTAAAGCAGCTTAGAAGTGATCATGGTACTGAGTTCAGAAACAGTACTCTTGAAGACTTCTGTGAAGAGAAAGGAATCACTCAAAACTTTTCAGCTGTAAGAACTCCTCAACAAAATGGAGTTGCTGAAAGGAGAAACCGAACTCTCATTGAAGCTGCCAGAACCATGCTGTGTGCATCAGGTTTACCTTCATCATTTTGGGCTGAAGCTGTTAACACTGCCTGCTTCACCCAAAACAGATCCTTAGTGGTGAAAAGATTCAACAAGACTCCCTATGAGCTGCTCAAAGGGAGGAAGCCAAATGTCAGTTATTTCCATGTGTTTGGATGTCCCTGTTTCATTCTGAATCAAAGGGACCAGCTGTCAAAGTTTGAACCTAAAGCTGATGAAGGTGTGTTTGTTGGCTACTCTGCTATCTCCAAAGCCTACAGAGTATACAACAACAAAAGAAAGGTGATAGATGAATCTATCAATGTCACCTTTGAAGAGTCCAAGAATGCTTCCACCAAAGCTGTTCCTGAATTAGTTTCAGGAGAACTTAACTTTGATGATCTGATGCATTCAAACAATGAAGAGGACTCAAAAGCTTCCACTACACCCAGTGTGGAACCTGTTAATCATGATGGACATGATGATGATTATGTCAATACACCCTGTGTGAATAAATGTACTGACTTAATTACAACTGCATGTCCAGAACCTATCAATGCTGATTTTCCCAGTTCCTCTGCTGATATGTTCAACAGTGATCAGACATGTTCAACAAGTGAACAGGCTCAAGACAACAGTGTGTCTGAAAATCTTGAGAACTGTTCAACAGGACCTACTGAAGATGTTAACAACTCAGGAGAATCATCATTGAAAAATGATCCTAAGTGGATCAGATGTCACCCCAATGATCAAATAATTGGTGACATCAACAAAGGGATACAAACTCGGTGGGACAGCTTAGGGAACTTTTGTATGTTCTCTAGCTTTGTTTCACTGATGGAGCCAAAGAAGGTGGATGAAGCATTAAAAGATGCCAATTGGATCACTGCCATGCAGGAAGAGCTCAATCAGTTTGAGAGAAACAAGGTATGGAAGTTGGTCCCTGCTCCTAAAGGAAAAACTATAATTGGCACAAAATGGGTTTTCAGGAACAAGATGGATGAGCAAGGTCATGTCATTAGAAATAAGGCAAGACTAGTTGCTCAGGGCTACAGACAGGAGGAAGGAATTGACTATGATGAAACATTTGCTCCTGTGGCCAGGCTAGAAGCAATTCGTTTGTATCTAGCCTACGCTGCTCATAAGAGCATTAAGGTATTTCAAATGGATGTGAAGAGTGCATTTTTGAATGGGAAGCTGCAAGAAGAAGTCTATGTCAAGCAGCCTCCAGGTTTTGAAAATGAACAACACCCAGGATTTGTCTATAAGTTGGACAAAGCTCTCTATGGTTTCAAACAAGCCCCTAGAGCCTGGTATGACACTCTTACTGATTTCCTTATGAGCAATGGGTACTCCAGAGGTAAAGTGGATACCACACTGTTTATAAAGAAGGTGAAGTCTGACATTATGCTTGTTCAAATTTATGTGGATGACATAATATTTGGTTCTACTAATGAGCAGCTATGCAAGAATTTTTCATTACTCATGAAATCTAAGTATGAAATGAGTATGATGGGAGAACTAACTTTCTTTTTAGGATTACAGGTTAAACAAACCTCAACTGGAATTTTTATAAATCAAAGAAAGTACACTTTAGATCTATTGAAAAAGTTCAAATTTGATCAAAGTTCTCCTATTAAAACCCCAATGGCAACCAATGTAAAATTGGATGCTGATGCCAGTGGCAAAGCTGTTTCAGTAACAGCTTACAGAGGCATGATTGGGAGCTTGCTATACTTAACTGCTAGTAGACCTGATATTATGTTTGCCACCTGTCTGTGTGCTAGGTTCCAAGCTGATCCAAAGGAATCTCATCTAGCTGCTGTTAAAAGAATCTTCAGATACCTGAAGGGTACACCAGGTTTAGGTCTTTGGTATCCCAAAGACTCAAGCCTTGAACTAACAGGCTATTCAGATTCTGATTTTGCAGGCTGCAGGTTAGATAGGAAAAGCACAACAGGTGGATGTCAACTCCTTGGTGGAAAGTTGATCAGTTGGAGTAGCAAGAAGCAGAACTCAGTGTCCACTTCTACTGCTGAAGCTGAGTACATTGCTGCTGGAAGCTGCTGTGGGCAGATTCTGTGGATGCAGCATCAGCTTGAAGACTATGGCCTTGTGTATAGGAAAACTCCTATTCTGTGTGATAACACAAGTGCCATAGCCATCTCCAACAATCCAGTATTTCATTCAAGAACAAAGCATATTGAAGTCAGACATCACTTCATCAGGGATCACATTCAAAAAGGTAATGTGGAAGTAAGTTTTATTTCCACAAATGAACAGCTTGCAGACATTTTCACCAAACCTCTGGATGAAACAAGATTTAATTACCTTGTCAGCAAGCTGGGCATGTTAAATAAAAGTGACTAAGTGTTATCTCAGGTCTATGAAGCTATATGTCTCACACTGCTCAAGTCTCTCAGAACAGCTTAGACAGAACAGGCTATGCGTGTTCTGTACTTAGCCATTTTTCTGAAAAACTTGAACAGCTTGAGCATAGAACAGGCTGAACAACAAGTTGTGAGTCCAGCCTGCTCTGATGGTCCAATCCTCAACCTGTTCATTCCTTCACACTGTCTTACAAGCCTTTGACTTATAACCTGTTCCACTCTTGAACACAACCTGTTCTCACAAAAGAGAACAGGCTGAAGGCACAGTTTGAAGGAAGAACAGCTTGAAGATTGAATAACTTGTGTTGACCCTGCTCATCATAGGTTTGACCAACAGCGTAGACCAAAAGTTTTAATTACCTTTCTTCACAATTAAGTCACTTAAATTACGTTTTTATTTAACTTAATTACTGCGGATAATGTGGATTTCGTGTGTTAGTGATTAAAAAGGTCAAGTGGTCTGACAAATGTTCTGACACGGACAACCGTTCCGTTTTCCGTTAACCAACATTTCAAATCAAACCGCCCAAATCTTTTCTCTCTCATACACACGACTATTCAAATCCTATAAATACCTAAATACTGTTTCATCTTCGTCTTCCTCATCATTTCCAGAAATCCTCAAGAACCCTAAAAATCGACTAAGTGTCCTTTGCTTCTTCAACCTCAAAAATTCCCAAATGGCTCACAGACCTAATCCCTTTCTCCTAGTGTTCGTTGGTGATGATGTTGTCAAACACTCATCAATCACCACAATGCTGACCATCAAACCCACTAACTACATTGCCAACCTCACAATCCCCAAAAACTATGTGGGGAAGGGCTATGACCAAATGGTGGAGTTTCTGAAAGTTCATCCGTTGAACTACGCCATGACTGCAACTCCTGGTGTCCTGTACCAGGAGATGGTGTATGAGTTTTGGTACACCTGTGCCTACAATCCAGATACCAAAGTCATCAAGGGCACCATACTCAATGGGACTCAGACCATTGAGATCAACACTCGTCTGCTCAGGGAAGTTCTTTGACTCCCTGTGGTTGAACAATATGATCGGCCACAGCCTGAAGATGAACAGATGAAGAATCTGTTGCACTTCTGTGGTGTAGCAGAACCAAAAGTTGGAGCAACACTGTTCAGGAAGGACCTCTCCCCTACCTACAGCTTCTTATTCGCCTCTGTGGTGATGTGCTTCAGTAGCAAGGTTGGTTCCTTTGACCAACTGAGCAGTGATGAAATCCCTGTAGTTCTGCAGCTTATGGATGGAACTACTATGGACATGGCCAAATGGATTTTTGTGAATTTGAGGAACCTGGTGCAGCAAGAGTCAAGACCAACTGCTGTTCGATATCCCAGGTTTCTGAGCCTCATTTTCAGACACGTTTGTGGTGAGAATATCTATAACTCTCAGCCGTTACTTAAGTCTGCTGCATTCCCGGTCATAGGGAATAGAGTTTTCTATACTCCAGTCCTGCCAAATGAGCATCCTCTATCCACACCTATGAGGAGGTTGTTAGGTATGGTGGAAGGACCCTCTGATGTGAGGGTGGATCCAGAAGTTGCTGCTCCCATAACAAAATCCAAAGCCAGGTCCAAACTTGTTAAAAGGACCTTGGCAACTGAAGCTGGGCCTGTGAAAAAGAAGGCCAAAACAGCTCAGCCTGAGTCTGTTCCTTTAGCCTCTGTGGCTGAGGAGGAGCAGGCTCCTCACCCTGGTTCATTTGTTGAGCCTGTAGCCTCTGTGGCTGGTGCCTCTGTGGCACAAGAGACCATGGAACAGGCCAGCCCCACTGTTCCTGACCCAGTCTCACACCCTGTCCAAACAGATCCTCTCCCCTCTCCACAATCACCCACATCATCCATTCACTACCAACGCAAATCCCTAGCCAAAAAGAAACCAGCCCAAAGAACCACCTCCTCTGTCCCCTCTCAACAGGGTTCAGTTGAAAAAGAAGCAACCCCAACTGCCTCTCCTATTTTGGGAGAAGGTTCAGCTCATTTGGAGCCTGCTTCACTCCAATCTGAGTCAACCCAGAGTCAGCCTAGACCCTCTGGTTCCTCCCAACAGGAACCAGTTGTACAAACGGAGATACCCACATCAACTATCCCAGCCTCCCAACAGGCTGAGGATATTGAAAGACAGGAGTCCTCTCCACTCCATACTGTGTCCACACTGTCCCCCACTAAACTCTCCTCACACACTTAGTCTGCACGAGGTGTCTACACTGCTGGTATAGACCAATCAGCAGCTCAGCCTCAAACTTCTGCTCCTCATGATTCAGCTGTTCCACACCAAACAGCTGCTGAGGGACCAACATCCCAAGCTGATGAACCTCAGGGATCACACCATCCCTCTGGTGAGGCTGCTCCCTTCATGCAAACTCCATCAGCACGTTTCACCACTGCTGATGTTGAAATGCATATCCCATCTCCCAATGATGAGGTGCCTTTAGACCAAGGCACTGCAGAGGGAACCACCACTGGTCTTCATGAGGGTGTTGCAACACAAGCAGCATCTGAAAGGCCCCAAACATCATCCCCTTCTCCTGGTGATGCAGCTACAGCCGTTGTTGAAGGACCCTTTGATCCCTCCAAACTGGGCCATCTTACTTTTGCCCAGGCTATGGAGCTTCTGTCCAAAGTCTCTCTTCCCTCTCCATCACATCCTCAAACACCAGCCTCATCATCTTCCTCTCCATCTACCCACTCACAACAATCTACCCATACACCTCCATCTCCCAAAGACCTGCCTTTGAAGGACCAGCTTTCTTTGCTGACCAACAAAGTTGGTTCTTTGGAAAACACCATGAACTCTCTACCCTCCATCATATCAGACTCTGTGTCTGCACAGCTTCAGGGGTTCTTTGATTCGTTCAAGGCCTCTTTCCCTACCACTCCACAGCCTGATCACTCTCCACAGCTGTTAGCACTCACTGCTCAGCTGCAAACTGTGTCCACCTCCCTCTCCTCTATTCTTTCCATTCAGCAGGACTCTGTGTCCTCAATGACAGCTATTTCCCAACAGCTGTCATCACTTCTCACTTCTTGCAACTCTACCCTTCCAGCCACTCTGGCTAGCTTACAAACTATAATTGGCTCCCTTTCTAACTCTGTGTCATCAGATCTTGCTGATGTGCAAGATTCTCTAGAACTTCATCTTGCACAGCTGCAAACTCTGCTGTTCACAGCGTCTGACAGGGAGAATATTGTTAAGCTTACATCCCTTGCTGATTCCCACTCCTCTTCTCTTCAGACCTGTCTTTCCCAGCTTACAGAGGTGAAGGATAACTTGGCTTTCTTAGTGACTAGCCTTGTTGGTCCTAAACCTTCTGCTAAACCTGCTGGCAAGCCTGCTGACTTTGTGTCTTCAGGCAGACCAGGTGTTGAAGTCGCTGCTTCATCTCCTTCAAAGGGGGAGAAGTCATCTGCCTCGAAGACTAAGTCTAAGGGGGAGAAAACTTCTTCTCCTAAGGAGATACCAGTGTCTGCAACTCACACTGGTCAGCCAGCAGATGTCTTTGAAACAGGTACAGCTGAAGGTGCCTCTCAAGCTGCTCTGCCTACTCAGGCTGTCTCTCCAAACCCTGCTCAGTCTAAGGGGGAGGAAGTCATTCCTGAGGACAGGCCTAGCAGTAAAAGAAGGCATTTAATTATAACTGAAGAAGAAGAAGAAGAGGAAATTCCTGAGGCTGCTGTCACTACAGCAGCAGCTAAAGGAAAAGAAAAGGCAGCTGATGATCCCATACAGCAGAAAGCAGCTGAAATCAGATTCCACAAGGCTAGGGCCAAAGAGATGGGTCTTCCTATGCACAAATATTTTGAGTTTAGAGAAGAACAGCTTCAAGCCCTAGAGGTCATGAGAAAGGAAGAAGAATCTGTCAAAGCTGCTAAATCTTTTGCACTCCAAGAAGCAAAGAAAATTAAAATGTCTACCTTGGAGGTGCAAAAGAAAATAATGGAAGCTGCTAGACAATCAGCAGGGGAAAAGGAAAAGGAAGTAGAAAAAGGCACTCAGGTCTCAGTGACCAAATCAACAGTGCCTCATGCAAGAGCTCAATACCACTTTGACAACTTGGCAAGAAAAAAATTTCATGATGTTGCTGAAAGAAGGCTAGCCAAGAAAGCAATTGTCAAAGCTGTCCCTGTATCAAGGAAAGGCAGTCAGTGGAAGCTTAAAATAACAAGGATGGGTGCAACATGCCCAGAATTGGAAACTTATGACCACACTGATGTAGCGCAGATGGGATACAGGGAGTGGATTGAGCTGGCAGTTGCTCTGAGTGAATCAAAGTCAGAAACTGCTAAAGAAATCAGGGCATATGTCAAGAAGTTGATGGAAAGAGTAAAGGATCTTGGCCTGATATCTAAGGAAGTTAGTGAAGGTGTCTTTGTGACACATCCAAAAATAAAGGCCAGGAGAACAAGGAAGGATACAGAGATGGAGCTACTCCTTACACTGATTGAACAGGGCGACTATGCCATTGAAATAAAAGGAGTTGATCATAGCCTGCCTAAAGGAATAGAGTTTGAGGATGGCAAGATTATTGAAGAACCTGAGCTGGGGGCATTTTTTGTAGAATCCCTAACTCAGAAGAAGTGCTTCCAAAGCGCCTCAGAGCTGTACAAAGTTGATCTGAGACAACTTGCCGCCTTCAGACTTGCAGTTTCATTTAGGCAGTCTAGCAAATGGAGAGCAGCCGTCTGGGATCAGCTCAGAGGCTTCTATGAAAGAGGAGAGCTCAATGATCCCAAGTTCATGGTCATCAGAAGTGAAGTTGAGGAATTTGAGGATACAAGAGATGAAATGGAAAAAATGTTCCAAGATCCCCCTCCAATGGAGTGAAGTCCATCTACCGTCTGGGTAGGTGAAGAATGGAAGCTGTCCATCAGTTGGACAGGCTTGCCATTATCTGCTCCTAACACAAACAGTCCAAATACTTTTGTACATTAGTTGTACATCATTACATAAGTTGTAATCTTTTCTTTTACATTAGTTGTAAAATACTTTAGTACATTAGTTGTACCCTTGTAAAAACATGTGTTGTTGTATGTAATCAAGAATCAGTGTATATATAAACTGATCTTTTACTTTACTGTAATGTTGTAATTTCAATTCAGCAAAATGTACTGTAAAAATATATAATGATTTTTGATAAGACCAGCTTAGACTGGTTATTGCAAATAGGGGGAGATAGTTAGGCACAAAAAGGCCTCAGTTAAACCTGTTCTACATCTGAGGGGGAGATTTATAATCAAACCTGTTGATGCAATTGAAGGTTAAATTTAAGGCCTGCTATATGCCTTATTGAAGCCTGAAAATGATTTGCAATATTAGTCATAAGCTGTTCTATGTGTTGCCATTATCTGCTCACAACTCAAACAGTCCAAACATCTTGTACATTAGTTGTACATCTTGTACATTAGTTGTACATTATTACATAAGTTGTAATTTTTGCTTTTACATTAGTTGTAAAATACATTAGTACATTAGTTGTACTCTTGTAAGAACATGTGTTGTTCTAGTGTAATCAAGAATCAGTGTATATTGTAAGGTCTACGACTGCAAGATCTATCTTGACGCGGATCCGTGAACGAGTGTGGAATCCTCGTTGACGGTTAGACGGACAACTCTCAACCAACGGAACACGGAGACTATTAGACGCTGAACGAACGACACACGAACGATCCTACGAACTAATTCTCTCCGAAACGGCACTCACCTAGCGGATAAACTCGAGATCGCCTTTTGCTTAATTCCTCACGAATTCTGCTAAAAGTCCCTTAATGATTCGAGTCTATCCCTAATTATAGACCCTGATTCGAGTCTGTTGTGGGCCAAGCTCGAATCTGGCCCAAGGCCCATTCGAGTCTGTCCACAAGACATCCTCGAATCTAGCCCATTCGAATCTAAGGTCTCATTCGAATCTATCACAGATTCGAATGTGTTCCCTTAAGCAATTCGAATCTAGCCAAAACACTTAAACTCTTAAGTGATGAAACTTATGTTATTACCTTATGATTGATTTTATCTTTGAACTTTATGTTTGAACTTCTTGTAATACGTTACATCAAGTTCAAACATACAATCACTAATAAGCATCAATCATATATAATATATATAACAAACACATGCTAAATCACAAGGTAAGACCACTTAGACTGCTATCGTCACACAGGATGTACCAACAGACTCCCCCTTGACGATAGCTTCTAATAATTCACACATTTGATTTAAGAACTTGGTTTATTTATTGATTCAAAACACTACCAGCATACAGACCTTTCTCGACGCATACCTTGACCACATTTTCATACTTACTAGCCTCAGTATCCATATGTGTGTCACTGGAAATCTTACAATTATACAAAATCTGCAGATCTTCTTTAGATAGGTTTACCAGGTGAAGCGGGTCATAGACTCTAAGAATGACTTTTTCTTCAAAGTCTTCCATGACTGCTTCCCCGGTCTCTGTATCGGCATACCACCAATGTAGATTTTGCAAAACATTCTGTGGCATTCTCTTCAGAGGTACCTTCCTCAGACATCTTACTGGTTTGTACTGAATCCTCATCCACGGTCGACCAGTAAGAGGATCTATACGTGACTGATCCTCAACTCTTCTCCCGACTCTTGGACTCAAACGCTCGAACTTCCTAGATCTCCCTTCCTTTCTTATGATTCTTTCAATTACGCTCGCATAAGGATCATCGCCAATATTTATCAAATCTTTCCATGCTAGCGCAGTGATTTCGATCTTTGGCAGGGTGTTGAACGCTTTTAAGGTTCGCCTTATGTACTGAAGCCCGTCTTTTCTTTTAATTACAAAAAGTTGAAGATCTCTATCAAAGAACCAACTTAAAATTCGCTCAGATAGCTTCCCAGTACCCGGCACTTTCATTGTTCTCTTAATTGCTAACTCCTTCTCTTCAGCTCTGAACCATAGCTTTCTTTTTTCTTCATTACTTAGCTCTCTTGCAGGTTCTTCTGTCGATGGCTGAGGATTCAATGCCACATTAACTATATCTGCATCGACAATTTTATTTCCATCAATCATGTAGGTATCGGTAATAGGATTCTGCTGCACAACTATCTCATCAGCTTCATTATCCTCATCAGCGACTACGTCATCATCTGACTGCCAGTCCACTATCTCCTCTGGCACAAACTCCCCTTCCTCCAGCTCTTCATCTTCATTATCAAAACCTACCTCCAGTGGATCATCATCGAGATCCATGAGCGCTTCAATCATCTCACTGATCTCAAAGTCTGTAGGCCAGTTTAGATGAACTAGCCTCACCCCTTTCTCCTTCGCCTTGACTAGGCTCCCCCTGAACTTGTGTAACTTGACCTGCAGGAAAATCTACAGACTCAATCTCTTTATTCGCACCGGGATCATCGCCTTCATTATCATCATCTCTTCTCTGTACCTCCTGATCCTTACAACTCGTCTCCCCCTGAGTTTGTAGATTTTTCATAAGTTGCTCTAGGAGGGACCTCATTGCTCGGATTTCTGAAGATTGATCAGCTACGAAAGATTTTAGCTCCGTGTTTTCGTCTCTGACACTTTCCACAATCTTCCTCAACTCTGCATTCTCCTTATCAAGATTTGAGTTATGCTCCTGGAGTTCACCTACAGCTTTTGTGAGAGTTATTATTTGAACGTGCTGAAAGTCCACACGACTCTTGAGTTGCATGAATCTTTGATTTTCGGTATATGCGGCTGACGTAGAAGGAATGGACTGAATGGGAGATGGGATGAAAGGTGGTGGAATGTATGGTTCATGCTGCTGAGGTGGCGGTGATGGTGGAGCGGTGGCTTGAGGTTGGGATTGGGGAACTTCTGACTGACTAGTGGATGCCGAAAAAGACCCTTGCATGAACCGATGACGTTTGGCCCGTTGCCTCGTCACTAGTTGAGCAACCTCCTCTTCTTCAGAATCCGAATCTTCAGATTCCCTTTCTTCTCTCCTCCTCGATCCTGCTGCTTCATTCACTACTAACCTAGCTCCATAGGTTCCGATGTGAATATTGGGATCTGCAGCCACTGATTCAGGAGCTTCAGCCTCCTGCCCATCCATATCATCTGATTCTGATTCTGATGATGTCAAGCCTTCATCAGCCCTTTCTGGCTCATACTCATCCACATCTCTAAGAACATCTTCTGCTCCTTCTGGTGGACTGAGCAGCTCCCCCACTAATGCTGCGGCCACGTCCTCGTTCGCATGGGGTCCTGATGCCCATATCTCTTCTAGTGTTTGCGCAATTTGTTCAGAATCAGGAACTGCACTTGAAGGCCCTGCTTCCTGTGCTTGGGGCAGCTCGCTTGTAGAAGGCCTTGATGCCTGGATTGGACTCACTGCTGGTCTCTGACGGCGTCTTTGAACTCTTGGCTGTTGTTGTTGTTGACGTTGTTGCTGTTGTTGTTGTTGTGGAAACTCAACGACCCCTGCCCAGTTGGCATCTTCCGGGGCTTGAAAATCCCTATCCACAATAGCTCCGAACAATGGACGAGCAACAGGAACAGCCAATCTTCCTCGGTGTGAGGAACAATGAGCGAAAATCCGTTTGTCCATAACATTAACACTCAAAGAGTCATTGGACGGCGGCAAGTCTGGCAAGAAATGCCTTATCAGCATCATTATGAATCTTGGGTACAGCAAAAATCTTTCCCTTTCTGGAGCCGTAATTTGATGAACGAACTTCGAGAAGAACATCTGCGAAAAGCTGAACTTCCGATTATATACCAATGCAATAACTCCAGATTGGATCTTTGACACTATGTAATCAAAGCCAGCTTTCTACGGCGCAAAACAGACCATGAATACGTGCACCAAGAATCTCCATTGCCCAATCAGGCCACTCTTCATGTATGACGACTTTGTCACATCTAAACTGTATCCCATCCTCAGAAAAGCAGTCTGCCTAATACTTAACGGGAAGTCAATAGGCCCGTCCTCCTGTTCCTGAGAACCCAACTGTAGAACTTGGCGCAACATATCTGCTGAGAAGACTAGAGGCTGGACAGCGATTCTGGTTCTTATAACTGTCGGGGTGACAGTACAGTCAACCTGTAAATGATCATAGAACTGGCGTACATACGAAATTACAATTGGAATGTTATGAAACAAAGCATAGCTAATCCTAGATTCAGCTAGGAAATCCAAAACTTGGCGAAAACCCTGCGCCTCAGGGATATTATTGTCTGGATTAAGGACCATATTATGCTTAGGGACAAAAGCGCGAACCGCCATATCTGCACAATAAATAAAACTGTTAGACTCATTAAAAATCAATAAACTTGTTTAAATTCAAATTTGTTTTATTTTGTACCTTTTAAATACAAAATCTAACACAATTAAATTTCCACAAGTTGAATAAAATTTAAAGTAAACAAAATAAATAAAGTACAGATTCGAAAGTAACAGATTCGAAGTGTCCATATTCGAGTGTAATGGACAGATTCGAAGAGTCCCTTTTCGAGTCTAATGGACAGATTCGAATATCATGGTCATCTCGAATCTAATGACAGATTCGAGAAACCCATGAACAGATTCGAAGTCCAGGAACAGACTCGAAACCCCGTCGGTCCTTCTTTCACCAAAAATCCAAGATTTTAACCGTTTTGAACTTAGTGATTCACATACATTAGTTCAACTAGGTTCTAATCATTGATTTATGCTTTTAATTTGATCTTTTATAGGTCCAAACTTGGTAATTTAGCAAAAACTCTATTTCGACCTATAAAACTTCAAAATTTGACGATTTGGTCTAAAATTGTGCATAAAACTACACAAATCTTGTACAATCCGGTTGATTATACCTAGATGTATCTGTAGAATCGAAACACCAAGTAAGAGACTCGACAAAATGTCGTTTTGGAGGATTACGATAGACTCGAAGAACAGATTCGAAATCGCCTTGATAGATTCGATAGTATAGATTCGAAAACAGATGGACTTAATGACTTACTGTTAACCTATTTATACCACCAACCCTCGAGTCTAAGCGAAGATTCAAATCTACTGACAGATTCGAATTACTCCTTATTCGAGTCTGTCTTAGATTCGAAACCACCAACACTTAGAAAAATTTCGAAAATTTTGAAATAATTTCAACTTTTCCAACTTTTTCTACGGTATTGTGTAACCAGATAAACTATGCCAATTCTTTTACCCTAAGCTCAAGATAGTTCACGCATTGTTTATTTTATCCAACTTTGAATGCACCCTCAGTAACTTTTGACCTTTTCCCTAAGTAAAACATTAAACTAAACTAAAATGAAATAAAATAAACTAAGGTAAAAATAAAATAAAATAAAGTAAAATAAAATTTTGACCAAAAATTTAATCTAGACTTAAGAAAAAATTTACAATCTAAGCTAAATACTTAACAACATATTTTTGATGAGTATAGTCTAAGAAAGGTTCAATCAGATAGCGATGTCCGATACTAACTTTCAGTACTTAAACTTTCACACTTAGGAATTTTTGATTTCTTTGATTGTTTGTTGTGACATACCTATTTAGCCAATTGTTGGTATTTTACCCTGTTAAACATTCTACATTTCGGAATATCCATTGGCCTTTTTATTTATCAGGAAATTATCTTACGTGACTCAGACATAGACATACTTTTATGATCAAGGCACACAGATAAAGATTCTAACTTGTTGGTATTTGCAAACTTTCTTTAAAAGACAAACATCGGACACAGGTCTGTATTTTCATACAACAAAGTGTCTTAGTTCGCCTTAAGGTTTTTCTTTTAAAGTTAGCAGATAGCGGTGACAGGTCTGTACTGACGTACAACAAAGCGACATGTCTGCTAACCCGAATCTAAACAGAGACAACAGGTCTGTACTTACGTACAACAGAGTTGCATGTTTTCGACTCTCAGTTTTACATGATATTTCTATTCTTTCCATTTTCAGATGTATTTGATGTTGTCATACATCCCCAGAAAGTTTGCATACCTCATTTAGACTCAATGTTTGTATGTCTTGTACATAAAAATTAAGACCGATTGGTCATATATCTAAGTTAGTGACACGCTTGACTATTTCTAGAATATTTTATTAGCCTTGAGATTCCCTATATGTATTACGCCTACCAACACATCAAACTAAGTAAAGTATAACACTTAGGATTTAGTTGCATTATGTGTGAAAGCCTAAATACTTAGAGTTTGTAACGACGGTGCTAATTTTCGTCACTTTGAACCTATGTATCTAAGACCTAACTCTTTTTTCTGATATTCTCTTTTTTTGTATTTTTGTAATTTTCTCTCTTTTTTTCTTTTATTTTTTTCATAAGAAAAGCAGTAAAATAAGCTAACCTACTAACTTACTAAAGATAGAAACTTACTAAAAATAGAAACTTTCCTAAATTAGCAGATTGCTGAAAAGAAAGAAATACTACTACTCTACAATAAACTACTACTAAGGTCAAATTACTCTGGGTTGCGCATTCCATTCAGTTGAATTAAATACTCAAACCATGACTTATCAAACGCTTTGGTAAATAAATCTGCATTATTATCTTCTGTTGCCACTTTTACCAGTTTGATTAAGTTCTTTTCAGCACAATCACGAATAAAATGATGCCTAATGTCTATGTGCTTTTTTTTGTTGTGTTTGACTGGATTATTAGTTATAGCAATAGTAGACTGGTTATCTATCCTAATTGGAGTTTGAGTGTAAGCCAAACCGTAATCCCGCAATTGTTGTTGTATCCACAGAACCTGTGAGCAGCAACTACCAGCAGCAACATACTCGGCCTCGCACGTTGACACGGCTACCGACGTTTGTTTCTTGCATTGCCAGGACACCAGTCTCCCTCCTAGGAACTGACAACCTCCAGTCGTTGATTTGCTCGTCAAGCTGCATCCTCCGTAGTCAGAATCTGTGAACGCCTCCAACTCTAGATCTCCCTCCGCGTGATACCAAAGTCCCAGCTTCAGTTTCGACTTGAGGTATCGTAGAATCCGCTTCACAGCTTTCATATGCATCTCCTTCGGATTCGCTTGAAACCTAGCACAAATACACACAGCAAACATTATGTCAGGTCTTGAAGCAGTTAA